>JARLTB010000224.1:2495000-3107500 GCA_030141615.1 Unio pictorum
TCATCATTCCACGTGTAACAAATTCTGTGTAAATAAATTCTGCGGGCAGCATTTACAAAGCGTTAGTAATGGAAGTCTAGAACCAAAATTTGGTTTACGAAGTGGGTAAATAACATA
This sequence comes from Unio pictorum, assembly GCA_030141615.1. Classification (NCBI taxonomy): domain Eukaryota; kingdom Metazoa; phylum Mollusca; class Bivalvia; order Unionida; family Unionidae; genus Unio; species Unio pictorum. The sequence goes on from JARLTB010000224.1 coordinate 2,495,118, forward strand.
AATGTATCATAAATTAAATTAGTTGAAGGACATTTATGGTTTCTAACTAACACACAAAATCAAGGCAGAAAAACATTCCGTTACATGTATGTACAAAACAGCTAAATATGTTAGGAAGACATACATGCAAAATTTAAAGAAATGCTTTCCTTTGGCTTCAGTATATCCAATAGATGGAACTAAAGGTAGAAATGACAGTCGTCTAAATTTTAGCAATGCTATTCTTCCAACATGATGCTCAGATTCAATGCAGATCCAAATTAGTCATTGCAGGTGGCCTATCAACGTGGCTTTATCAGTTCAATGGGAGGACCACTTGAACATGATAACAGTAAAGTTTGTGAACGTAAAGGCTAATGCAGAACAGGATACATTATCAGTGTTAAATATATGCATCTCCCTAATTTAATGTCACGCGCTCAGTGTACATGTTTTCGAAATGCAATACTATTATTCTTTAAACTTATGCTGTTATGTTATGTTATGTTATGTTATGTTATGTTATGTTATGTTATGTTATGTTATGTTATGTTATGTTATGTTATGTTATGTTATGTTATGTTATGTTATGTTATGTTATGTTATGTTATGTTATATTATGTTTTGTTATGTTATGTTATGTTATGTTATGTTATGTTATGTTATGTTATGTTATGTTACGTTACGTTACGTTACGTTACGTTACGTTACGTTACGTTATGTTATGTTATGTTATGTTATGTTATGTTATGTTATGTTATGTTATGTTATGTTATGTTATGTTATGTTATGTTAAAAGATTGTAGTACATAACAGAAGCGTTTCTGACACACATTCTGCTTAATGTGGCCTCTTTTATCCATGTAGGATACCAACACAGCCATTTTAGAATATAAATTTGCTCTGTTTTCAAAGAGAAACATGCACGCGTAGTTTATAACTATTATTGGTACATGGCACTTATACATCTAAGTGGGCCTTGAAGCGATTGACGGGAAGGCTGGAACTCGTTCATTTTCGAAGATGTATTGACCTATGATACAAATATGAACTGTTTCATATCTTGCATAGACTCGTGGGCTTAAAGGATACACCAGGCATATATAAATTTGTACATGGCGTAGGCCGGATATGCAACATTAAAGGTCGCACGCTGCGAAGTAGATAAGGGGATAAAACCATTTCACGGGCTGTTCTTGGCACAATTCTTCTTCTCAAAATAGAATTTAAAACACACATACAACTTATTTTATTGTATTCTTTAATTGGGGATTGTATTTGCGTCTGAGTAAATGTATCTAAATCTGTGTGTATCTATCTATCTATCTATCTATCTATCTATCTATCTATCTATCTATCTATCTATCTATCTATATATATATATATATATATATATATATATATATATATATATATATATATATATATCCACTTTTAATGTGTTAAGTATTTTCCAACATCTCTGAAAGTCTTAAAATGTACTCAACAGTGAGCACGATCTTCTTTTGATCTCGTTCTTTTCTCCTCATCATTTTCTTTCTACTTTTAGTTTTAAGAGGAAATGTAGAAAATTATTTAGGCCTACTCCAATTGTTATATTTAAATAGATTGTTTGTAGTATGAGGATAATTAAAATCGACGTGCTTTGTACAATATTGCAAAAGTACTCGATTTAGAACTTCCGTCACCCCCATTTTATAAACGAAACCCATTTAGCACATTTAAATTTAAATTATAAATTGTAACCAGATTCTCGCTAATTGGACCGTAACATTCATCTTTCTGACGTTTCAAACAAGGCGGATACGAATTTGTCCCATGCTTCTCTAAGTTACACCTTACATAAATAAGGTTATAAATAAGTTTTATTAAAATTTGCGACTGGAGTATGGAATCTGGGACAAATCATACAAAATACACACGCACAAACGTACAGTCACTTTGTCCTTTAAAGTTTGACCACCGTTTTCAGCGTTTCCTTTTATCTTCAGTAGCGCTTCAGAGACCCTTAAATTTTTCATTTGATTCCCCGTTTTGATACCAAAGTTCTCTTTTATAACCCAATTTTGACACCAAGGAGATTTTTTAATCTAAGACTTGTAGGGGATAGACTGGTGCTATCCTTGCACATGTTAACAGGGTATTATGCACCCTGAGTAAATATACACAGATATTTAGCTTTGGTGCCTATCTAGGACTTTAGAAGTAAAAGAAAAAACAACCCAGAACCTGATTAAGGACAGAAACATCCATCAAATCACAAACTCTTATATATTAGTTTCTGATTCTCGAATAGCAGTAGATTCAATTAAGTTTGCTAAGTAAGTATGAGTATATTACTTGTATAATTATGAAATAATTTTACATATCAAAATTCATTAGAGACAACTGGACTAAGGTATTGCAATACGCACAGGGGTATTCAATTGACCGAGCGGTGTCAAAACCCTGGCGCGAGTCACGCTGGAAGTCATAAGTTTTCCCCAAATTTCCAAAGACTTCCATACAACTTGAGTTGTAAAATGGAAAGAAAGCCGTGTCTGCTATAATTATTAATCTTTGCTGTAATCAATGGGCGACCCAGAGGAGACAACTTGCCCAAACGTTCATTAACTGCACCTTTGCATGGTTTTTATTCATTATCATCCGAATTCCGTACCGCAAGCCCGTCATGCCATAGAAATTCCACTAGTATTCCCTTACTAAATGGGAAATATTTAACTGCGCGACCCTAGGCCAGTCAATCCACAGAAATTCCGGCGTATCACGCTCATATACATACGCCCACTTTCCACTATGGCCACATAAACGGTACCTACCAAGTTCCAACTTGTTGATTCCATTCTATAATTTACTGATTTCCAACCATAAATGCCGCCTTTTCAATCACAATACTTGTATACACCACTGAATTTTAATATGGACTATGTTACTGAGAGGGACAGTCATTCGGCGTGTGCCTAAAATCACTACTAACGAACCCAGCATGGTTCAAATTCACTAACACTCCTCTCTGTGATGTTTTCTCCTACTAACTGGCTAACTATTTCGGGCTAGCAACTCCAAATTTATTACAGTATTAACTATAATATAAAAAACAGAAGATACCCACCAAATGAAAAACTCAAAAGTAGACATTTTGTTATTACCTAGACAGAAATCACATCACTTTCATGTTCAAGTCCGTAGCGACCTTTACGAGGGAGGGGGAGGATTAAGTATGAAGGAAAAACCAGAGGAGGAAGAGGAAGAAGACCTGCAGTGCAACCTGAAAACAGAGCTGACCAGGTTCTACACATAGTTCAGACAAAACAAACAAGAATGAGGGTAATTGTTTATTTATACCTTGCAAAGCAAGTATTGATACACACTGAAAAATGTTTGATTCTTGGCAAATATTCTGAAATGTACAAGTGAGAAGTATTTTGCACAACTTAGAAAATGCATACTTCTATTGAAGGATTATTTTACCATACAATGTATGTTTAAACTGCTTTACGTTTTGTGGCTACTCACCACCCCACTCCAATGTCATTTGAAACGTAAAACCATGCACAGATATCATTGAAAATACAGAGGCCACCTCATGTATATGGTCGCTTTATATAATACATGTCATATATTTTGTCTATGGTAATCACTATACCTACAGATACAGGGCTATTTGTTTAGGAGTTCTTTTTTACTTTTTACTCGAAAACCTGGAGTTGTTTGAGAAGTCTTTAGTTGACCAGTTGTTTCGTACTCATAATGGTAAGCCCATTCTCCTGGTGTCTCACCCGGTTTTTCAAGTTAATTTACACTTTGTGCAATACACACAATCACATACATACGCAAGTACGTACGTGCGTATGTATCTACAGATAGAAAGACATACAGACAGGTAGGTAAGTAGGTAGATAGATAGACAGACCGACAGACCGACCGATAGATATATTGATTGACAAACAGACAGACAGACAGACAGACAGACAGACAGACAGATAGATAGATAGATAGATAGATAGATAGATAGATAGATAGATAGATAGATAGATAGATAGATAGATAGATAGATAGATACTATCGTTCAAATAATGTTCGGTCTCACTGCGATAGCGTGTGATCTGTAGACACATATAGTATCTTGAAAATCGGTGTCTTTATTTGCGATCTTTACAACCAACTACACCATAACATTTTGAGATACAGTTAACAAAAATATGTAATGCTGTAAACATGCTAAACTTTACCTGATTTGGCTTGGCATGGGCTGGGAGTGGAGTGAGGTATAATTCAATCTTTCATTGAAGTTTAAGCTTTACATAAAGTAATGTATATTTTGTTGAAAAAACTGCAAGACCGCAGGAAGAACTTCAGGCACACAGGAAGCTAATGGTAACCTTCAGCACATAACCATGTTAAATGAGTTGTGACTCGAACCAACGCATGACTGAACTGTAGCGGAGAGCCGTTTGGGGCAATCAGCGATACGGGGCCATCTTGACTCTGTGAACTATCATTACTTCAGATACAACGATCAGTATGACAATGCCCACACGATCATTTTGCAACTGTTCTTTATATAGACAAGCTTGACAATATAAAGGCTTCGGGTTTGATACCAGACCAGGCCAGCATGGGTAGGTTTAACTACTATTTAATCAACATGACCCACCTAGTCACATTATCCTGACATCAGGCCGACCATCCCTGACAAAACCTCCTAATGATGATCGTCAAGCGAGGCATCTGTTAGTACCAATTTTAAAACTCTTTGGTTAGCTTTCTCCTAGGTGCGGATGTTTTAACCACTAAAGCCACCACAGCGTTCTTTGGATGGAAAGATGAAGTCTTTGATTAAGATACACATAAGACAAACATCCATTAAAAAAAATATTTGTTTCGACTCCTTTGTTATCGATCCAAAGGCAATGATGTATAGATGCAGAACCGATGTTCTTGATCTGATTAATGATTGGTTATTATAAACTTTATTTCTCTTCATATTCATATCTGGCCTTACGCACTGTAGAATGCAATAACCTCCATGAACTTGTCAATAAAATCGCAAGGAATTATATATATATATATATATATATATATATATATATATATATATATATATATATATATTGTCTGCAGTGATGCAGTTTATCGTGATGTCCAGCACAAGGACATCATGATGCAGGCATTTAGCATGGTATCCCACACAGTCACATTATCCTGACATCAGGCCGACCAGTCTTAACACTAACCTCTTAATGGTGAGCGCAGCTGTTAGTACCTTTCTCAGTAGTGAATTATGACATCGGAGATACACGGAATTAATCGGTTCTTTTACAATAAAACCTGCAGGGGATACTTGAGGGATGAATGTATAAAGAATATATCCCTGATATGCCTGATTTAATATCTCTGTGTTTCTCTGATAACTTCCATCACATACAAGATTGCAATCACATATGTTATATTTACTGCTCCGGGTGATATATCTACCACCGCTAAATGCATCATTATTGTATCTAAGTTGCCGGTAGTATCATTGGTTTATCTCTTCAGTATATCTGCCTTAAACCCGGGATATTTAAAATTCGAAAGATCAGCTTCTGTTATGGAATATGCACTTAAAATTGTTATTTATGGCTGATTACGTCTTCGGTATAATCAATTGTTACCTGAACTTCTCGCTGGTTAATATATTTCATTCGGATGCGAGTGGATTTAATATTTCAATTTGCTTAATGATTTCATTTCGTGAACTTGCTATATCAAACAGATTTTCTAGGAAACTTTGCTGTAGTTGCTCTCGTTGTATTTTGTGTTCTAAATTAATGATTTTAAAACATAAAATAATTTGATTGATATTAATTTTCCAAAGACCCAGATTTTATGCGATCTTGTTCAAAAATAAAACTCCATCTCACATAGTTTTATCGATAAAGCTACAATCATTGCATTTTCTATTCTGAGTAAATGATCTTTGTATGTTATGATAATTTCGTGGTACGATTGTTTATCCGTCGTAAAACTAGACTGTGCAATTTATTTTACGGTAGTTGCATTTGGAAAGTTCACGCTGAATTCAGGGTTGGTGGAAGCTTTTGAGATCACTGTAGTCTTTGAAGGGGTTGTATTAGCAACGATCTGCTGCAGTTGTTCTTGCGATACTATTACTATTGTTTTTTTTTCTAAATCAGGCATCGTTGTCTCGTCGTAAATATTAATCATCACAGAGAACTCGTTAGCTGGTATTATTCCATTCTTAAGGTTTAATGCTATCAGCAAGGATAGTTTGAAATATGCAGCAACCGAGGTATGCAACATTAATATATTCTGATGTTTATTCTGGCTGCATGTCGATATTTGTTTGCAATTATGTTAAGAACATCAGCGATTGTTGTTGCCTCTGAAACACAAAATGTGACAACTGATAGAGTTATCTATGTTATTGTTGATATCAATACACCCGTGGATGGAATAACTGTTGAATTGATACACACTTATATCAACTACGAATACACGCTTGAGCTATGTTTTATTTTTACCGTGTATATGTCAATAAGACTTTTTAATTTATTTTATCACACACTTGATTGTGTATAGATTGTTGCACGTTCATTATACAATGAGCTTGCGTTAGTTACAAATTCTGCATACCATGAGAGTGACGCTGAGGCTAACGCACACTGGTGGAGGTTATTCTAAATGTTTCAGTGGATCCTTTTCTTTATATGGCACTGACATTATTAATGCCAATAGATGTACTAAATGATACATTAAACTGTCAAGATGAAATCACCGTTAATCTGTATATACTCTGGAAAAAAGCCGTAATTTTAAGTGTTATTTTGAGGTGTCCAGGTGAAAGATTTCTGCTATATTGTGTACACGGTACTGACATTGTTTTTTTTATTTGATGTTACAACGAAAAAAAATCGGATACATTTTTGTAAAATCTACTTATAATGTTTGCAGACATGAATTTATATTCTGATCACGCCCCATAAATGTCATCAAAAAATGTTATGCACATGCTATTTTATTTAGTCCAAAATTAAGTAAAATATCCTCAGCTGGTCCTTGTTGGCCGTTTATTCTTAATGAGACTTCAGAAACATCAAGTTTGTCAAATATCATATGATGCAGCTCTTGAGAATTTATTCGTGTTTGATCTTGTAGCGCAACAAATATATATCGTGTTTCATAAACGCGCTATTGTGATGATATATGCACTGTAAATATACCGTCAATATTACTCCTAATAATATATGTTGTTATTAGCCATGATAGTCTTGATTTACCAACTGTATCCATAAATGGTAATAACTTGTCGTCCTCCTCAGTAATTGATGGACTCATTACAGGCATCCGCACTAAGGTTTGACTACATTACCAGCATCAGCAACACCAATATCTTACATCTTTATCATCACCTTTTCTTACCAGCACTAATGTATGTTTAGCTTCAACAATAACCTTTCTAACATTCTGCAAAGTCCATATATATATATATATATATATATATATATGAGACAGTGGAATTGCACATGAAAGTCTTCTATGTCCTTCTTGCAATACTGCAATATGTGTTGTAAATCCGTAGTTGTAAGAAGCACTAACAACAGCTGCTTTATTCAAAATATATTCTAAGCCAACTGTTTCTAGATCAGATGCAGAATTTTGCACTGTCCGTAATTTAAGATACTGAATATGATCGTTATTATCAGTAATATCATTTGCAAATATCACTGATGGACCGGCTGATGTTGAATCAACAGAATATCTCGAAAAAATCAATATTGTTGTGGCAACGTCAACATCAATCTGAATAGATACAAGCTTTCTTCCATCAATCATAAATATAGCGCTATTAAACAACGCCATAATCTCATTGCTAAAAATAACAACTCGAAAATTCTCTGCATATGGCGTACTAGCTGCAACATTAGTTACATGTTCTCATTCTACTTCATTAAATGCTTAAGAGGGTAAGAACAATCTACTTGTATCCTGAACGTTTAGTTAAATTCTTCGTCGTTGATTTTGTTGCATTGCGTTATAAGAATACAATTGATAATCGCGTACTGATTCCTCTTTGAGAACCGGTGTATATATGTCAAAAGCTGTATCAGGTAGAAGTTTAAACATTTATAATATATTTCGCTATCTAAATCGTGATTTATTTTACCGTGTCAAACCACTTCATGCTATTGAATTTGCAGTAATATTTCTTTGTATCTCATCAAATCCTTGATTCATTAACCCTGCTAACTTTTGCGGCTTGCTTTATTATTTTCTTGACATTCGCGGGAATAATTTCAGTAGATGGTCATTTCACTGCTGCGGTTTTTGTCTTATTAATCGCGCTATTCTATCCATTGCTGCAAAATACGCCTTACAGGTAATATTACCAATAACAGCAGGCGCTTCTTCAACAATAACTTTACTAGCTTTCATCGATAATTGTTTTGAGATTGGAGCTATTTGGGAAATTTGGGAGACATTATTGCAAATGAGTCCTTGAATAACATTATCAACACTATCGCCATAAGTTGCTTGAATCAGCTATCTGTTGCATTTTATTGTATTATTAAATTATCATCATTGATTATCCATTGACTATTTGTACATATAAATGTCAAGTTCACACATAATCAGTACATGTTACTGATATGATATACAAAGTCCTCAAACTAATATATATATATATATATATATATATATATATATATATATATATATATATATATATATGCTTGATAAAAATCTTCATATATTTGCATCTTACACTAAACATTTGTCGTCAACGTGTTATATCCCACTTGGTCCCAAATGAAAATATTACCTATCTCACATCACATATCGACACAAAATAACTCTTCTTGAAACTCTTCAAGTGCTACATCTTATTTAAACAGAAGATTTACAATTTCTATTTGATCCTAAATAGCAACCGTGCCCCTATGAACTCAAATATGTAGCGTCAAATGTTTTGATTAATCTAGGGTACGTTGTTTAAAGGAAAAGGAAATCATAAGTACCTTTACCTCTATGCAATTGTTTTTTTTAATATTTGGACCAACGCACTTTTTAGAATAATTTAATATATCACATATACCTTTGCCTGGGACAACGTATGGAAATATATAGCAAGTTTATATAAACGATTATAATTTCAGATATTTTGAATATGAGATTGTAGAAGAAAGCTTAAGAGTATATATATAGTTACCACACTCTGATCTCATTGTGCTTACGAAGAAAAAGCAGTAAATTAATTCGAATAAACAGTGAAAAACAACAACGTACACATAATAAATTTCTCACCTTTTATGTGCAGGCTACCAAGATACGACAATATGAAGCAGACTATCAAGCATGATTTATTATGGTTATTTTGCTCATTCAATATCAATACCTTATTCAATATGTTTGGTTACTTATAGAAAAATAATACAGTAGTTGCTGTCATGTCAATACATTTTTTGGTTACTTATAGAAAAAAAATACAGTCGTTGCTGTCATGTCAATCAATTATTTGGTTACTTATAGAAAAATAATACAGTCGTTGCTGTCATATCAATAAATGTTCCATTGCCTAAACAATTCAGCAAAGGTTAAAAAGTAGTGAAATAAAAAGAACATCGTCTGATTAGATCAGTCTTATAATAAATAACCATAATTCCAAACACCCATACTTTTGAAACATTACGGTCAGCAGCAGAGGAGGTGAACAGACCAACTTTTTAGGCGTCAACGATGCTTCCTTCTAGTTAATATTTATTAGGAAGTTCTCAATTTGTCAAATATACCCTTCTAGTTAATATTTATTAGGAAGTCCTCAATTTGTCAAATAGACCACACTTTTTAGGCGTCAACGATGCTTCCTTCTATTAAATATTTATTAGGAAGTCCTCAATTTGTCAAATAGACCTTTCTAATAAATATTAACTAGAAGGGTCCATTTGGTAAAAAAAAGACGCCATTTAGTTGGCGTTCACCTCCTCTGCTGCTAATGCGCTAACAATTTTTTTTACGATGAAAGTCCTTAAGATTTCACAAACAGACTAATTTGCAAAACTTCACCTCGCAGATCAATTAAATTATTAGATTGGTCAGTGAGTTTGAAATTAATTCTCGTTAAAGAATTATTATGACATCGCATATAGACTAGATTAGTTGGGTCTTCAATAATTAGAAATCCTGGAGGAGCCGTTGGTGCAAATGAATATAGAATATACCCCTGCTGAGCTTGATTTGATTGTTCGAGATTTATTTGATAGCTTCCTTCGATAACGTCACATACTAAATTTAATGATATCACCGAGGATATATTTACGTTATTCGGAGCGATATGTCTACCACCACCATCTGGGTCGTTATTGGACGTTAGAATATTTGTTTGTTGTCGTGATAATTTCTTCCAATCGTCGTGGATTCTTTTGAACCCAATATCAATAGCATCGTTAAGATGTTTCTTTAATTTATCTGGGTTATATTCAGGGATTTTAAATTTTGAAATATCTTTATTGGGAATATTGTATAGATCCGCAAACTTATCTTGTATGATCTGATGTTCATTTAATACTTCTTGAATAATTTTCGAGTGAAATATTTTCATATCGTCGATGATTTTATTACTTGTTTCTACGACGCTGATAAATTCATCTCGGGTGAGAGAGCCGGATTTAAGAGATATTAGCAGTAGTGAAAAATCATTATTCATCGCTGTGAAATTTCCGTTGATGATAGGAACGTAAATTGAATAATAATTTTTGTTGTCTATGAACTTACCGGGAGAATAATCTTGATAACTCTTGACTTCATTGACGGGTTTTATTTTGTCGGTGATATAATCGGATTTTTTAGGTTCAGGTGGTATAATAATATTTTGCGAGTCATCCGGTGGTAATTCGGGCCATCCTAACACTGATCTTATAGAACTCTGATAAATATCGACAACGTATCCTTCTGTATTTATTTCGATAGCAGATGATAGAGTCGGTTCATGAACCGTTATAGCGATTTTCGATTCTTTCCCAGTGAGAGATTTTATTCTGCGTTGAAATTCAGCATTGATCTGTTCGATTTGGTATGACCCTGTTGGCAACGAGACAACGTTCCAGTCTGGAGTTCCGTCTTTACGATTTTTCCACGCGAACACCAAGGAATTATTTGGTTGTTGACCACCAAATGCTACCGATCTGATATTGGGCCAGCTATGATACACTCGTAGTTTTGCTAGCGCGATCTCGCTCACGGGAACGGGAATCGGAAAATTCACACTGAATTCAGGACGCGTTGAGGTTACTGATATCGTGCTTGTTTTCACCGGTGTTGTATTTGTTACTATTTGTTGAAGTAGTTCTTGCGACGACATTGTTATTATTATTATTCTGCTCTAATTTTAGCATTGTCTGTTTATACAATTGAGCCATCGTTGAGAATTCGCTATCTGATATTGTTGTGTCATCGAGTGACGATGATATCAACGAGGATAATTGCGAGTAACCGGCAGATGCAATGTGAAATTTAATTACATAATTGTGTAGTTTACTCTGGCTACACGATGATAGTTTTTTTGTGATCCCGGTTAATATACCCGCAATTGTAGCCACCGCAGAAATAGCGATTGCAACTACGACCGGAGCAATCATTGTAACCGAAGACAGTATTATCCCAGCAGCAGTGATTACTCCCGACACCGAGTATACTGTGATATCAACTGCGGTTATTCTTCGTTGGTATTTTTTGATTTTTATTTGATACTCCTCACAGAGAGAACTGAGTTTAGTTTGAAATTCTCTGACTTGATCATAGCGATACTGATTCGATGATGGAATCATTTGGATTGTCATTTTATTTTAAAAGCGCTAGCATTTTCAATTGCGAAATCGAAGGATTTCTTTTTCAATTTAATTGTTTACTTAAATCCACTACGAATTCTACGTACCACGTTACTGAAACCCTGACTAGATTTCTATCTGTGGTCGTTATCGTGAATTGTTCAGTTGTATCCTTGTCGATGATCGTTGATATCGTATTATTGACTCCAGATGAACTACTTGATGATATATTGAATTGAGTCGGTGATACTATTGTTAATCGATAAATACCCTTGACGGCTGCGGTTATGTTTAAAATGTTGTTTGTGGGAGTCCACGCAAATGATCCATATTGAATCGTGTATACAACGTTGTTGACGATAGATTTATCATGAGGAATTTTTATTTTTTCAATGACGCTTATCATCCTCGTTGCATCATCTTTCATTGCATTGTTGAATGTTTTAAGCTCATCGATGGATTTTTTAATATCAGGAAGGGTTATTTCAATTTTATCAAATGGGGTTCCAATAAACTTATCAATGATGTTTTTACGAAACATTGAAAACTGTTTCACGTGTTTTTCATATTCGGATTGAAGAGTTGCTAGTTCCAACATAGAATCTTTTATCGAGGCGAGTTTTGGTGTGGTCACTGGTGGATTTCCCAAAAATTCTAGCAGGGGTTTATCAATTTTGTCAATTATATTTCTTTGCAATTCAGAAAACTGGTCAAATACAACTATATGATCGTCATATTTATCATTGAGTGATTTCAATGAATTCGCCGTGTTATCGAATGTTGCTAATTTATCTGTAATCGTTGAAACAAGTACACCTGGTTTTAGTTTACCCTGATCGGAAAATAACGCGATAGTATCCTCTGCTGCGTCTCGTCGTTTAATTAAAATATCATCGAGGGAGACATTACTGGTTTTCAATTTACCCTGACGATCTTGAAATACAACTATTTCACCAGGATCAACACTTGCTAGGTTCAATGTTTCGGCTATTTCATCTTCGATTAGTTTTTTAACATTCTTGATTTTATCAAGGATTTCAACTCCACCAGGTTCGGGTTTCTTCAGCGTTGATAAAGGTCGTCCCCAAATATCAATCATTGTTATCATAGAAATATTTTATCTTTCTAAAATCTAAAAGATTTTCAATCCAGCGGATTTTCAATCAATGATTTTCAATCCAACGACCGCTAGTATACTCATTCACTACTATATGGGGTGGTTTCATCAAAGATTCCTTTGAAATAGCATCAAGTACGTTTAATACTTCATTGCCACATATGGGTGGGTCAAGCATTGTTTGTGTTGGTAACGTGGAATACCAACGGGGTATTTTTAATTTACTTACATAGCGGTTAAATTCTTTCGGAGGCGCTAGTCCATATGAGTCAAAATAAATAATCCCGCGTGGATCAATCGCGTACGCAACCCAGTGAGTTCCAGGTCCATCGCTGTTATCTAGATTAATAATACCGGTTTCAACATCATTTGGTTGTGCCGGTAACTGATCTCTCATAAAAACACCTCTGAAGTTTTTAATCGCTAGTTTTTTAGCGGCATCAATTAAATCGAAATTGGACATAGGAACCATAGGTTCCTCAATCGAAGATTCCCGAACTATATCGTTCCTGGAATTCGAAGACCCTTTCCGCTGTACCATGAATACGGGGTTCCTGGTAGTCTTAGACCCTTTCCTTTTTTTTTATTGGAATTGCTAGCAATTCTACCACCAGTTGCCTTTTTCAACGCCATTCCTGCCGCGTTACCAACGGCTCCTAACGCTGCCGCCTTCGCTACCGCTGGGGCCGCTGCGGCAATCAATCCTGGAATCAACCCTAACAACGGGAATATACCACCAGTCTTTTCCATGTTACGGATCGCGCTCGCAGAAAGAGTAACCTGAACTCCCTTTTTTTCTTTCAGCGCTTTATTAAAATGATTAACCTGAGTTTTCGTCAGCGATAGTTTATTCCCTCCGCCATTCATTTGATTAGGTTTCAGTGTTATTGTGGTTCCGCATTGCTTAGCTGATTTAGATTGTAATTTTTTTATCTGACCAGGTGTTAACGTAACATTGATATTACTATACGACATTATACAAAACAGATTGATTCTAAATCGCAAGCGATTCAATGGAAAAATCCAAAGGATTTTAATTGCACAGTAATTTTCAATTACAGATTTTCCACTGGTGCATCTACCAGTCTCATTCGTCCACCAACTCCCTCGAGTATCATTGATTTATCACTGAGAATGACAGCAACCGCTCTATAATTAACAATACCAGCAGGACGGGTTACACGAGCTCGAAAGTGTATATCAACGACGGACTGTCTCATCAAGTCAAGATGTTCCAACGAAAAGTAATAAATCGGATACAGACTTTTAAAATCCAACTGTGATATTTGTAGACCAGTATCGACATTTTGATCGCGTCCCATATACGACAGCAACCGATGATAAACTCGTGCAATGTGGTTGTTTCCATAATCAAGTTGTATATCCTCTGATGGTTCTTGCTGTCCGTTTATTCTCAGTGAGATTTCACTACACCCAATTTGATCAAATATCATGTGGGAACGTTCTTGATTATTTAATCAAGCAGTATCCTGTAGCGCAATAAAAATATGCCGTGAAGCTGTAATACCCTGTTTTGATGCTAGATGCCATGTAAGTGTACCATCAATATTAGAATCCATGGAATCTGTGGACGTTGTCAACCAACTTAATAATCTCTTCCCCCCTTGATCCATAAATGACAGTAACCGCGGTTCTGTTGACAACGATGGAGTCAACACTGGCATCCACAGTGATAGTTTTGATAAAATGACTTTACCAGCGGCAACGCCAGCATCACGCCAGATTGCATAATTATCAGTACCCCTTCTCATTAGCGCTATAGTATGCTTTACTCCATAGATAACTTTTCTGACGTTTCTACAAAATCCAAATATGTGATGCAACGGAATTGCATATGAAAATCGTCGACGCTCTCCCTTCAATGTTGCTACGCGTGTTGCAAATCCTAGGTTGTAATTATTATTAACACCTCCGAGAATATCAAAGGCACCAGCTGGTCTATCTCTATGTTCAGAGGTATCAGGTTGTGGATCAGCTGCAGTAGCTCTTGCAGTATTTATTTTAATATGCTGAATGTGATCAGCGTTATCAGTAATATCGTTAGAGAACATCATAGATGGACCTGCCGATCTAGTATAGTCATCAGAGTATCTCGCTAACCCGATTATTCCCGTTGCAATATCAACTTCACGCTCAATAGATTCGATTTCTTTTCCATCAATGAGATATCTAGCACTTTCAAATAACGCCATGATGCCATTGTTAACAAAACCAACTCGGACAGTTTGGTTATCTGCATATGGTGTATTAGCTACAACATCTGTTACGAGTTCACCTTCGACTTCAATAAAGGCTTCAGCGGGTAAAAAGTATTTACTGGTATCATGAACTTGAAGTTCAATTCTCCGGCGAAGATTAGGTTGCACTGCGTGATAAGCAAAAAATTGATAATCACGTACAGAATCATCTTTAAGTACTGGGACTTCCATGTCAAATGCAGTATCAGGGTTTTGTTTGAACATTTTTTATTATATATCCGATGGTCTAAATTGGAGGTGAAATCATGAAAATCACTCAAAATCGATGCAAAATACAGAATTGAAAATAAAAAAAAAAAATATTGTCACTAGAAATGCTAGCATTTCTTATACTTGTATTTCTGATGTTAAATTAATTATTTAGTTGGGTATATTAATAATGTTGCTGATGAAAACAAATCCTACTCAAATAACTAGAAATACAAGTATAGGAAATACAAGTATAGGAAATACAAGTATTTCTACTGATGATAACGAAGATCAGATCGAAAATACAAATAGTTCAATAACTATAACAACTGAGAATCCTATTCAAATAACTAGAAATATAAGTATAGGAAATACAAGTATAGGAAATGCTAGCATAAGAAATACAAGTATTTCCACTGAAACCATCGAAAATTCAGAGAATCAGGTTGAAAATACAAGTATTTCAATAACTATAACAATTGGAAATCCTGTCCAAATAAAAATATATATAGAAATACAAGTATAGATGATTTTTGAGGAAATATTATTCACCGCTTCCCGCTGTTATGTTATCCTGCGGAGTTATTGATGATGAAATCTAAAGATTTTCAATTATTTTAAAATCAATCCCAACAGATTTTCCCTATGGAAATTAACATTAGAAATCGACCACTTTACCCTACGGCGAGTATTGAGATTTTTTGCTGAAAATCAGTCAAAAATCACTAAAAAATATGAAAAATTGCTAAAATTATTGAAAAATCATCAAAAAATCAATTTTAGGTGGAAAAACATATGGGAAATTAACATTAGAAATCGACCACTTTACCCTACGATTTCTAGCAAAAACTGTCACAAAATCATCAAAAAACAGCTGAAAATCATCAAAAAACACCCCAAATTCAGTGAAAACATCGCAGATTTTTTATTTATTATAATAATTATTTTTTTATAATAATTTGCAAAGCAATTTCACCGACGTCGGAAATTCTTTGAATTTCGGAAATTCTTTGAATTTCTAAAGCCGCTTCCCGCTATCATATTTGCTATTATGTTATCCTGCGGAGTTATTGATGATGAAATCATTGACTGTAGTTTTTCATCTACTGCGTTATTTATAATCCTACTAACACTAGCAGGCATTACCGCAGTAGATGGTAAAACGCTTGCGTTTTTAGGTTTTGAAAATCTTCGTGATTTCACTAGCGCTGTTAGTTTATCCTTTGCGGCTGAAAACGCCTTCCCGGCAAGATCACCAACAGCGTTAATACCCTTATCTCGGATAACATCAATTGCTTTCATCGATAATTGTTTTACTAGCGGAGCCACTTTTGGAGCCATTCTTGAAAATAATCCCATTATAGTATTACCGAGACCATCTCCATAGTATACTCGGTATTTTGGCAATCGTGAGTTTACCACGTAGACGCTAGTTGGTTTATCATGGTTGTAGTGTATGATCATTCTCTATTCAATTGCTATTTATCTAATCAGGAAATCCTACGGATTTCTGGTGACATTAGTCACTATGATAACCGTGAAAATCCAAAGAATTTTCTACTAACTCTTCAATAAAATCTCGATATGTTGCAATATCCATGATACCACCTTGAAATAACCTCCTACAGATATCAGCAGCTTCATTGATTATTTCTGATGAGTTATTCCCGGCTTGTTTTCCTCCTACAAGTACTTCTAATCTTGCTATATCACCGAGAATATTACCAGGGCAGGAAATACTTGTATTTCCAACGCTAGAGTTTCCAATGCTTGTATTTCCACTTGAATATCCTTCTCCTTTATACTCTTTAATTCCCTGCAGAAAGTACTTATACGACTGTTTTTCCTTCTCCTTCTCAGTAAGAGTCCTAATTTCTTTCTTCGTTTTATATATCCAATCATACCAGTCATCTCGTGATATTTTACTATCTTTATACTCCTTTTTGAGAAGTTCCCCTCTTATATTATAGCTTCTAACCGCAAAATCACCAAAGGCGATGTAATCGCTGGGTTTTTTAAATTGGAATTCTCTTATTTCTGATATAATATCAAGATTGAGTTTGTCTATAAAGGGAACTCGACTCTTCGTGGAAACTGCGCCTTCTTCTTGTTCTTCTTCTTCCTGTTCTTCAGGGGTATCTCTTCGAGGTTCATCACTGACATCAATACCACTTTGTCGTTGTATTTCCATCTGAGTTGCCATATCACCTGAAAGTTTTTGTACAGCCTTTTTTGTTTGTTCAGTTTCGATTGCTATTTTTTCACGTTCACCAAGAAGAGGCTTCTCTGTTCGTTTTCCTTCTTCAGGGACATCTCCATATATCGCCCGTTCAGTAGCTGTTTTCACACCCTCAGTTGCAGTAACAATAGGTTTGAAGAGTTGTTCAGAATCCTCTGTAAAATCAGTCTGAAGTAATTGCCGCTGTTGAAGTTTTTCACGTATACGATCACGAAGTGGTAATATTTTCTTAAGAGCGCTAAGTCGCTCCTTTACGTTCCGTGTGGTTAATGATTGTCCTACCATTATTTAAAGAGTATCACTATTGTTAAATTGCAAGACAATTTCATCGAAGATTTTTAAGTAAAAAAAAAATCACTAAATAATACACCAACCTGTTATACTTCCTTGTTATTGTACTGGGTCACACACACAATTTTACTTCCTCATAGTGTGTGATTATACCGTATCGGTTGAGGCTCTCTACGCGTGGGGCTCATCACCCTGCTGTTCTATTAACATTTTTAATTGTCTCGCCTTATGGTTAATAAGCTTTCTTTGTTCATAATCTAAGCCTAATTGCTTTCGTACACGTTCAACGATGCTACATAATGGTACAAACACATTAACATCTTCCGTACTGACTAAGCTCTCACGTATAAGCTTTTGGATCCGCTTAGTTAAAAAATATTTCTTAGCGAGGACATATTTTCCCGTCTGTTCTGCAAATTGTATATCCTCGAAATCGGTCATAATTTGATCACAATCTAACCCTGAACATAATTTTACATTTTGATCTTTAAGCTTGTTGATTTCAATAATAATCAATTTTTGATTTTCAATATTCATATTATATAAAAATATATTTGTTCAAAATGAATTCTGGATACACTAAGGTGTTGATCATCTTAGTATACCCAGAAGCTTAATGCGATTATAGGTGATTATGATTATATACAATGAATGACGACGGCACAATTACACATTCACCGTTTTGAACCCCCTTGGTGTTTTATACATCAAGCAGCGCTCAACGGTACACGGGACCGACAAACACATAACAATAGATTATAGGTGACACAATGACAATGAGATTATAGGTGAATGAATTGATTTCAATGACAATGACGACGGTACAACAATAGATTATAGGTGACACAATGACAATGGATGAAGCGGGCTATTCTACATTCAATTGTAAAACCAAACCTAAAATCAATAAACTTGGTTTAAATGTCAATAATAACGTTCACGCCACGTGTGATTTCAGGTTTGGTTTACATTTGAATTTCGGCTAATGCCCAATTATAATAAGGACGGATTTGTATATAACTACTCATTACAACGAAGTGACATAAAGAGGTGTAGTGCTTGTAATTGTTTGTTTTGTTTATTAGCGATCACTGACAATGTTGAAAACACGCATAATACTTGAAACAGACACTAAAAAAATGTTTAAATACGACGTGCATATGAAACAGTTCTGTTAATACTTGAAAAAAGACAAAATTGATTGTGTGTTGTTCAGATTTATGTAATTATAACAGCCAATCAAAATCAATGACTGTGTTTAAGATCCGTAACTCTGTCATTGGTGATTTGTCACACGCGTTATACCTAACGGAGTTATTCCCTCACATAAACAAATTGAATTTTGTTTTTAAAACATTTTGAAAAGCCGTTCTAGTTATATTCTCTGCAACGCATTGAATAGAATATGGATAAATATCGAAATATCTACCAGCTGCGGTTATTGACTGAAATATTATCTCTGTGTTATTTTCAGTATTAATTGACTTTACAGGTCTAGCTTTTTTCGAGTATTTTCCAGTCCCACCTCGTTTTGTGTTTTCACGTTGTGTAATAGCTTGTAGATTCGATAAAGAATTATGAGTCTTAATACCATCAATGTGATCAATAACAAAACCATCCTTGATCAATCCATTAAACACTTCATAAACGAAACGGTGATTAAGATACCTTTTCCCTTCAGCAGTAAACATCAAATATCCATGATTAGACATAATACCAACAGATTTCTTGAGCCTACAATGTCTGACAATACCATCACGAGAAGCTTCGTAATTTTCAATAGTAGGATGTCTTTGAAATTATTGGCTCATTTGTATACTAATACACTTCTATTTGTCTAATTCGTTAATTGGCTGAATTATAACATTGGCAAATCTGCCTATGTAGTCATGAGCAGTTTTTATGATTTTGCCGTTGGCAACGTCATTGACGTCGTCAGGATTTTTGATTCTTCGCTTGTCATAATAACGCTTCAACTCACTATAACGCTTACCCCCGCAATTTACGCATAACTGTGACTTGCCTCTTACACCTACCCCACAATGCAGGCATGGTAGAGGCCCCTCCGAACCGTTTCTCACACTTTGCATATGATACCCACAGAATTCATTTCTGCATGATTTGTTACACGGAGTCTTTGATCCAATCATAAGCCATTTGCAATGATTCATTATATAAAAATTTTTTTATTTAAATACTTGTTTTAATTATAATATGAAGGAGTTCAAGAGATTATCGAAAATTACTCCTTGGAAAAATGCTAAGTTTAATCTCGATAGAATCTCTGATATACCTAAAAGTCTAATAGATGACAAAACCATATTGAGTAAAATCAGCGACTGTTTTAATGAATTTAAGCGCGATGGAGCATCTCATACGTGGTCGACATTTCGAATTATTGGTGTCAATGTACCCGTAATTGATGCTACTATGAACGATACAAGAGCAGCTGAGATACTTTCACACCTTGGCGGGAAATCTCAGCGGAGGTATTTTTTTAGAATAAAATTCATTATCGAAGAGGAAGGTGAATGGATTATCAGAGATAAATTTGAACCAATCCTCAAGAATAAAAAATTTGTTATTGTGAGTAGAGATTCCAAACCAGGAATTCTAACTGGAATTGACAAACCATACTATGAGAAATCTTACCCTGTAACAGCAGTTGTTTACGGAATATATCCGATAAATGATAACCCTAATATTACAAAACTAGCACCTATGAAAACAGCGTTAAAATCACATGGTGATTGAAATTATCGATCATAACAAACATGCGTTGACACCCGCGGTAAATATATTTCCACGAGAAAGAACTGTTCGATATATACCACTGGAATTTTCGGGGGATGGTTTCTATGAAAAGAAATTATTTGATGCTATTCACGCATTAACCAAAGACGACCCTGTGTCAATGTGGTTACTCAGGAGTAATGAGGATCCGGAAATAGGATTTGATCAGTTTGTAAAACCAAATGGTGAATTATATCGAACTGAAGAATTAGATACTAGAATGAGAAAAATCGCTAATGAGTACTTAGAAGGATCTCCTGAAAATACAAGTATAGGAAATGCTAGCATAAGAAATACAAGTATAGGAAATGCTAGCATAAGAAATACAAGTATTTCTACAGAAAAACTACTTACGGATAGCTTCACAATTCCATCAGTGGTAGCTCACTTCGCAAGAGAAAAGAACTCATGGCGTCCAACACGAAGTGATTTTCTCAATGACGTGAAGTCGAGTTGCGTCGAATTGGGTCATGGAGGATTGTGGAATACGAAATACTCACGTGATGGTATGATTTCAATTGATATAGCTGCGTGTTATCCTGGAAGTTTTCTCGGATATGGAGAATGCTCTGAATATTTTAAACGATTTGGACATCCCACACATGAAATGACTCGTGTTGCGATTAATGGTCGTTTGCCTGATTTTGATTTAACCGGGTTCGCTCGTGTGATATCATTTAAACTCGCTGATGGGTTACATCCGTGTAGTTATGTTTGGCTTGGTAGACATATGTATGAAAAAGCGTGGATGCCAATTGTGCTATTGCGGTATATGATCGATTGTGGTATGCTAATATCGTTAATTGTCAGTGAAGCTATTATATGCTATAACGCGCAGAAAGATGTTTGGTTACCAAAACCCGATCTAGAAAAAATAATTAACGAACAACGAAAACAATTGGGAGATTGTGAAACACTTATGGATTAGTCTAAGAGGTTATTCGAAGGTAGGAATAGAGAGGCAAAAGATCTGGGACGAAGAATAATCGGTAAATTCACTTGCGGCGGAAGATTTGACAATGCAAAATATTCTTCGAGATTGATCTTAGACAATGAAGAATACGATTTTATCATAGCCGATTTAATAAAAAAAGGAAAATTTGTAACCCGTAGGGATGCTTTTCTATCCAATGGTGAGAAATTAG
Organism: Unio pictorum; assembly: GCA_030141615.1. Classification (NCBI taxonomy): domain Eukaryota; kingdom Metazoa; phylum Mollusca; class Bivalvia; order Unionida; family Unionidae; genus Unio; species Unio pictorum. The sequence goes on from JARLTB010000224.1 coordinate 2,516,978, forward strand.
GTACGGTTGTTACCTACTGTGATGGATATAGTTGTCAGTACACACATTTGAGAAGTTCTATGCTAGCCTATTCTTGTAGTAATCTATTCTCGATGATAAATAGATTTCCCGATACCGCGGTTAGAGTAGCTACTGATTCGATGTATATCCATGAGAAATACAAATCAGATGTAGCTAAATTCACAGATCCTAAGGAAGCGTGGGGAAATTGGAGGTTTAAAAAAGAAACACTACATGAGTATTGTAAATCCGCAGACGTTGCTATGGATGATAAATATATTTGTTGTGACCGTAGTGAAATTCAATCAGAATTTTCTACTGCACCGCCCGTATCCGATCCGATTTGTAGATACAAGACAGTTTATTTAAACGGCTGTGGTGGATCAGGAAAGACAACTCGCGCAATCGAATTATTTCGTCGGTCAACCATGGTTGTGTTAACACCAACTCACAGACTCGCCAGAGAGATGATAGCGCGGGGAGTAAAAGCCTGTACTTATCACAGCTTCTTTCGATGGAAAGGCGATACATGGACTCCTGATCGAATGGGCGATAAATTCATTCCTGATGTAATAATCATTGATGAAGTATGTACTATATCATTGACAGTATTACAGACATTTCTATCATGGTTGTTGACAAAAAACACAAAAGTCGTCATGTGTGGTGATCACGGTCACCCGCAGCCATTTGTTGGTGGATCTCCACATGAATGGCTAAAAGGATTTGTAGACTATTATGAAGAAATTAATACCGACCATAGATCACTTGATGAACAATTACGAGAATTCAAAGCGCTAATTAGATTACAACCGGATAAAATCCAATGTGAAATAGCGCGTGAAATAATTTCAGAAACTCCCATAAATGATTTTTGGGAAACCTGGAGACCAAACGATTTGATAATTGCAAGTAGAAAAATAGTCAGAGACATACTTCAGATGAAGTTGTTTGCGCTACATAAAGAAAAATTTGCAACACTTCCAGTTCCGTTGTGTTATAGACCAACAGACACCCGAAAACAGAACATCGAAGTTGATATTCCTGGACAACAACAAAAGCAGAATTTAGTATTAAATGATATTGTGCTGGTTGATATCAGCGTAGTCGAAGATGCATTGCGTGCTGATAAATCCCCGTGGACGCTAGGTTATGCAGCAACAATACACTCTTCACAGGGATTAACTATCACAGATACAACTCTTTGGATAGTAGATAATCGCATTGAGTGGTCAAATTTAGTTTATCTAGCAGTATCGAGAGTACGACGGATAAATCAACTTCGAAAAATTGTTGTTGACGATGAAATCATTGGTGACGATATAATCACCAGTGATAAAATCACCAGTGATATAATCAGAAAAAAACTCTCTGGTTATAAACAACAGGATAAAAAAAATAAACGAGAATTTGACATTGATGCTGAATTAATAATCACTTTGAAGCAACAACAGAATAATCACTGCGCGAGTTGCAATTGTATAATGCGTTCGCAGTATTCGGATAAAGATCCTCGCCAATTTACCGTAGACAGAAAAAATAACAATCTCGGTCATGTCAGAAACAATGTGAGGTTGACTTGTCTTGAGTGCAATAGACGCCGGGGTGCTAATTAAGACCACGCGGTGGTAATTGAGTATCCTCGGGAATCACTTGTAACTGTTCGCGTGTAAAACCCCGCTGAGGAGCAGTTGAATCCAGTTTATAGATTGGAGGTCTAGAAACGCTAGCGTTTGCAACAGTTGATCGTGTTATGCCGGATATTTTAATATCCAAATAGGATCAGTAGCCCTTTTTTTACCACCTTCAAGTTCTCCTGGTTTGTATAAGTACCTAACAGTCACATTACTACCAAGAATCGGTTGGGAAACGCTAGCGTTTCTAGATAAATCTTTTTGTGGTTGTACGGGTATAGATTTCTTTTTAATAGCGTTGACAGGTTTCATGTTAATTGTTCTAGTAATCTCATTAATGATTGCGGTAACTACACCTGGTAATCTCTTGACCCATTCACGGGATCGTTTATCCTGGATGAATTCTTTCGCGTATTGATATCCAAATAACCGCTCTGCAAGAGTCCGATTAAACCGTTCAACAATTGCCTGATCGCGATGTAGCGCAGTGTGTCCTCGTCTGATGGCGACATTATGATGTTTCATCGTTGTTAAAACAGCGCCTTGAAATTCCTTGCCAGGATCAACTTGTAACAGATTTGGCCAGCGCAGAGGACCTCGTCGATAAATCCTCTCAAATGCAGAAGCGACTTCAGTGGCTGATTTTGTTTTTAACGGTTCTGCTTCTTTGTATCGACTCGCAATATCAACTAACGTTAACGCGTATTTGTAACCGTTGTCATGCGGCAGAAATAGTATATCAGCTTGATGAACTTCATTAGGTGTTGTAACATCAAAATGCGAGAAGTTAATTCGTTTAGGCGCTGGTAGATAAATTTGCCATATCGCCTGTTTGGATAACCAGTTTGCCGCTGTAGTTTTTTTTACTTTTGATGCGCTAGCGAGTTTATTGATTGCTGCGTAACCTCTCCAGTATCCTCTCGGAGAATAGTAAATAGATTCCATATTAAAATGCTAGCATTTTCAATTACCAGCACCTAACATCAATTTACCCTTCATAGCAGATTTTACCAACCACGAAGCCAATTTTTCTTTGAAGGATTTATCAGGAATAGCATTTAACGCATGAAATAATTTCACATCCGCAAGATGTCTATGCTGCAAATTGCTGCTTTTATAAGCGACATCATGAGCATGACACGCCTTATCAATAGCGTTTATTGGATACTCGCCGGGTCGGGGCTGATTTTGATCATCAAGTCTGATATCTAATCGTGTTCCCGGTCCACAGTAGCTATATCCTGGAAGGTGCTTTTTTCCTGGATACTTTGCCCACGGTGTTCCTGGGAGTTTTGTTAACTTGGCTGCAATATCACCTCCTCGTTTTTTTTTAAAGGTTTCGTGGAAGTAAATCTAAATTTCTTTGTACTACATTGTACGCATTTACCAGAAAGCGCTGATCGATTATTTTTCGTTGTAATCGTCGTCAAGTCATCTGTGCCAGTACGTGTCCTACACTTCACACAATATAGATCCATAATTTATATATAACAGCATGAATGTAATTGATTATTCAGCTACGAGACGACGGGAACCTATTAAACACCATGCAATGTTACCAAATTCTATTCGCGCGATTATCATCGGACCATCTGGAAGTGGTAAAACACAATTACTACTTAATTTGATAACGAGATGGATGCAGTGGGATAAGTTGTATATGATTGCTCCGAGTGTAGATGATCAGCGATGTTATGAAGTGTTAAAGGATTTTAATGAAGCCGCGCGAGAACTTAACGGCGATGATATCATTGAGTTTATAACCGATATCGAAGAGGCACCTAGTATTGACTCCATCGACGGAAGTATTAACAATTTAGTCGTATATGATGATATCATGTTAGATAATCAAAAAAATCCTGCTAGAATATTTTCCCGAGGCAGACATAAAAACACCGACGTGATATATATCACTCAACGTTACACCCAAATACCAAAAGTGATCCGAGATAACTGCAATATGCTGTGTGTATTTAACGGAGTTCATACTCATACTCTTAGAAATATTTGGCAAACTTGGTGCGGTGGTGATATGGATCATAATCAATTTAAAAATTTCTTTAGCCACGCTCAGTCAATCCCACATGGATTTGTGACGATAAATTTATCAGACCCTCGGACAAGATATCGTGTCGGACTTGATCAAATATTTAGTTAGCGCATAGCAGCAGAGGAGGTGAACGCCAACTAAATGGCGTCTTTTTTTTACCAAATGGACCCTTCTAGTTAATATTTATTAGAAAGGTCTATTTGACAAATTGAGGACTTCCTAATAAATATTTAATAGAAGGAAGCATCGTTGACGCCTAAAAAAGCTGGTCTATTTGACAAATTGAGGACTTCCTAATAAATATTAACTAGAAGGGTCTATTTGACAAATTGAGAACTTCCTAATAAATATTAACTAAAAGGAAGCATCGTTGACGCCTAAAAAGTTGGTCTGTTCACCTCCTCTGCTGCTCGGTCTGACTATTTATTAAAACACTATGGACTGATGAATATTATCTGACAATAAAACGCCAATATATGTTGTAATACCTTTGCAATGCTGGCAAAACCAAGCTAAAGCTTTAGAATAATCCACGTTTATAGTCATATGAACATTATGAACATGAATAATAAATCATACTCGAATAATGCAAACTCATTTATGCAAGGAACGGAATATCCTACCATTAAATAAGATTAGATATGTTTCCTTCCCATCAGTGCTCTTTTTTTCTTAATTTGCATCAGGAAATAGATGTTTGTCATTCACATTATTATTGAATGGAATTGTTCTATTATATAGAACATTATTCTAGTATTTTTCACGAAGCACAAACTAACTTACAGGTATTTATAGCAGCAGAAATGAACGGTTTTACTTGGGGTATTCCTACCAAGGATTATGACTTTCATTGATTACTTTGAATTTTACCTCTTCGTCGTTAATATCTTGCTAGCAGCAAATGTCTCTTTTATAATAATTTAGCAGCAACAAGGGGGCGAATCTGACATCTCTAATTGGGTTCGATTTCAAGCAAAATATTTTAAGTCTTCTTTTGCCAAATGGTGCCTTAACAATTTTAAAGCCCTATTTGTCAAATTAAGGGTTTCTCAAAACCTCTTGGATTTAAGCAAAATATTTAAGTTTCCTTTTGCCAAATGGAGCCTTCCTCGAAAAGCGTAAAAAAGCGTCGATTCAGTAAATTCCTCGAAGACGCCATTGTCGCCATCCCGTCTGCTGCTAGGGGTTAACAATTGTTTTTACGAGATTCAGTAAACGATTTTAACGAAATCTTTTATCAAGTCCGACACGATATCTTGATCTCGGGTCGGGTAAATTTATTGTTACATATCCATATGGAATTGACTGAGCGTGACTAAAAAAATTTCTAAATAGATTATGATCCATATCACCGCTGCACCAACTTTGCCAACTATTTCTAAGAGAATGTGTATCAACTCCTTTGAATACGGCAAGATTATTACAGTTATCTCTGATTACTTTTGGTATTTGTGTGTATCGTTGAGTGACATATATATCGCGTCAGTGTTTGTATGCCTACCCTTGAAAATATCCTAGCGGGATTATTTTGATTATCTAACATGATATCATCATATACGACTAAATTGTTAATATCTCCATCAATATCACCAATGCTCGGTGCTTCATCGATATCGGTTATAAACTGAATAATACCCTCGCCGGATTCTTCTACCGCTTTATCGTTAAACTATTTTAATACATTGTAACATCTCTGATCATCTAGACCTGGAGCTACCAAATACAACTTGTCCCATTTCATCCATCTCGTTATTAAACTAAGTAGCAGTTGTGTCTTGCCACTTCCAGATGGTCCGATTATGATCATTCTAATTGAAGTCGGTAACATCGCATTGTGTTTAATAGGTTCTCATCGTCGGGTAGCTGAAAAATCAATTACATACATGTTATTATATATAAAGTATGGATCTATATTGTGTGAAGTGTAAGGCGCGTACTGGTACAGATGACCTGACGACGATTACAACTAAAAATAACCAATCGGCACTTTCTGGTAAATGAGTACAATGTAGTACAAAAAAATTAGATTTGTTTCCCTTGATAAATCAAAGGGATTAAAATAAACGAGGAGGTGATATTGCAGCCAAGCTAACTAAACTCCCGGGAACACCATGGGCGAAGTATCCAGGAGAAAAACAATGGTGGCGTGGGTTCAAATCTCACTCCTGACACCATTGTAACAGAATTGTTACCGAGTGGATGGTGGATTAAATGAACAACACAAACACAATATGTGAAAGAAAATATAAATTTATGGATTAAATTATTAATGAAAAATAATTAAGAGTTTAACATTGTTTTTTCTGCGTTCATCGTGGTATGAACTGTCAGTTGCCGACTCACACAGCAAATAACGCCCGAAGGGCGTTATGTAAGCTGTGTGAGTCAGCAACTGACAGTTCATACCACGATGAACGCAGAAAAAACAACGTTAAACTCTTATAATTGAAATTTCATTTATTTGCTGTTATTTTGTTTCCATCAGTAAGAAACATAAATCTTAACTGAGCGTAGTAATACATAATTTGGTGTTTTATTTACGTAGCTATTTATAGCACTTGGGGTTGTCCTGCCTGATCGTAGTAAGGTCATCATAATACCAGTCCTTGATTCAATGGAAAATGATATATGGAATTTGCTACCGTGATTTTGATATTTTACCTTAATGAACACGTGTATTCAAAGTATAGCTCTATATTTAAAGTAGGGATTCATGGCCATGAATGTATGCATTCATATACTGCCAGTGTGATTTTGCATATTTATCACACGTGAGTGATCTAATTTCGTTCTTCAAAACCTATTTTCGTGTATATAAACAGGCTTGACTAGTACATCTAGGTGTATGAGGTTAGGTTATAGAAGGTGTGTGATCATTTTTGTTGGTTCAGACATACAGTTAAAAATAATTGAGTACTTATTTTATCTTTCTATTTTTTTACATGATTTGTTTAGTGACAATGATTCATAACCATATCCCTCTCATTAAGTTTGGGACATAAGTTTAGAAAATTTATATAAAATTATTAATTGGAAATTGACATAAAAAAGTACCAGGAGTCCTACATGACAAAAAACTATTGTTCTAGACTGGATACTTGACACTTAACTTGCATATCATGTATTTTCTTAACTTGTTTGCAGTTTGTTTAGTTGCAACTAAACTGGAAGGTGAATTTATTGAAATGATAGCTGGATGAACTTGTCATAGAGTTCATTGTATTAGCATATAGTGTTTGATAGAGATTTTGAGCAGATTCAGTAACAATTACTTGATATGTACTGCTTGGGTTTATAGGGGTCATTTGAACATTTTCTTGAGTTAGATTTATTGAGTTTGTTGAGGTCATTTGAACATTTACATTTGCATGAAAGTGAGTACTGCAAAAGATTCTTGAGCAGACAATGTTACATTTGAGCATCAATTGGAAAGAATGTTAATCATTTTTTTTAATGTTGAGTGCTGGGCCTTGTGTATGGTTTCAGTGATAGTTCATTGGAGTGGTCAGACAGATACATAATGTACCTAGCAGGAAGGTTGGTGTTGATCATTGCATTCAAAGCTTTGGCACAAAGAGAGTGAGCAGTATATCTTGCAGATATATGTGTATTTTTGCATATGTCAGGCATAAAACTGCCTAATTATCTCTGTCCAACTCATTTTGTGGTATACCATATTTGACAAAACTGGGGATTTTCAATAGCATTTTTAACAATGTGATAAAACAGTGATTCAGCTCTTGGATTAATGTGTGTGAGGTAGTATTTTACTGACCTGACTGGGCAGTTTTGACCACCAGCTGCATGCATTCCCATGTAAGAATTTTCCTCCTTAGCATTTAAGTCTCCATGATGATTTGTTTCAATAGTTTGATGGGTCAAATTTACATGTTCAAACCCTTTTCATCAAATCTGATTTTGAGACTGGTGGGTATTAATTGGCTGTGGAATTCTAATCCAAGTGTAACATAGTGGATGGAGAGGTATAACCAAACCCTGTATCTGAGTGTGATAGGATTATCATGCATCAGATATTGATTGATCGCATACATGTCTGATGGAGGAATAACTGGCATGTGTTGAGTTCAACTTTATATTTCCATTTAACATTTAACATGTTTGATTTTTAAACTCAGGGTGTGTAACAATAAATTATTAATTGAATGACCACATTAAAGCAATAAATAATAGCTCCAACATTTTAAAAAGTGTTTTTATGGTATTCTTTAGCATGGGCTTCAAGGAGCATCCTCTTTCATGTTGTGGTGACCTTAGGGGCTGCTTTGGCATAAAATATGGTTAACATTTGGGCCAAATGACAAATGTGCAGACTAAGATGACTTCAGTCCTATCTCTATATTCTTATCTTTGTGTCATTCTGAAAGTCATATGTTGCTCTGCTTGGTAGAAACTATTTTATAACATTTGAAATATTTAGATCTTTGGGAACAATCTTTCTTGCATATCTCCTTTCCATAATTTGTATTTATATAACAAATTTGTTACATTTGTTATGCTGTCACAAATATTAATTTAAAGATAAACTACATTTTATTCACTTAAAAGCAAGTTAAGTCTTTTGTATAAAAATGGCATGAATGAAACAGTATATTGCCTTTTCATAATATATAATTTAAGAAAACATAAGAAAAAATTAAGTATCAAGCAATATTACCAATGCTTATATTAATGAACAGTCCAGTATACTGGTCATTATTAATGTTATTATAGTTAATTTATTATGATTATTGAATGAATGATAAAATCTACCTGTACAAGTTTTGTAGACCCATTTAGTGTTTTTATTGGTAGATTTTGAGTACCGCTGTTCTGATATGTTTTAGAGACTTAAGTGATTTGAAGTGTTTTGGTTTGTGATCATCCTGTATGCCGCTGGATCAACCTTTCAGCCGTCAAACGAAATGACAACTCAGTTTGTAATATTTTTCCACTTAAAAAGGCACGTCAAATATAGAAGGGTCAAAATTATAAATATCATCATGCGAGAAATCTTTCTGATCAGGCAAAGTTAGCGAATGAATCTCCAAAATTCTGACACGATAGCCATAATGCCTGTGACCTTGACCTAGCGCAATTAATTTTTATCCAAACTTTTAACATATTTCAACAAAGAAATAATATTTTTTTTATAAAAATGTGAAGTATATCTTGCTTTAATTTTTCAGATTAATGTAATTCAATTATTGTTAAAAGAAATTGTAAACTTGTTCTTTTCCCTTAATGTTTACTTCGTTTCTGCCTTCACTAGCATTGTTTTTCGTCTGCTGTACACGTGACTCTATTTATAGACGTAGGTATTCTTCGAAAAGTAGTTCTCCTAACAGTTCATCCTGAAATGAACGCAATTTATTTTGATCACGTGATAACATTCTGACCAATCGAAACTTTACTTTCCTCTACACGCTACTTCGATTGCAATTATTGATGTATCAACACAATAACTCATGCGTTCAACCCACAATTACACTCACAACCATTCACAATACATGCATAAATTAAATATTAATGCACAGATACAAAGGAATCTCTTCGACTATACACAGATCCAAGGAACTTTTACAAAACTTAGATTACCGCAAGTATAAATTGCGATAACAAATACAAAACATCAAACTATAATATCGCACGTATGGATTGCGACATCTAGCACGAACATATACATGTATGTAATCAAGTTGCTAACTTTTATTGAGATTCATGTAATCCCTTGAAATACTTTTGTGATTTGAAGTAACTATGTAAATATAACAATGTATTCAATTGTACTACAATTGCAACACACACATGTGTCTGGACCCTGTATAACCGTACGATTTACCAACTATTGAATCGCCGCCCAGTTTCCCCGAATACCTAGGGTTGACCAATACTTTTATCGGCCGTTTGCCCTTCACGGATCCACCACAGTTATACGTACAGACAGTATACAGTATCTACTAGAACCATCGTTCCCAAATACCTAGATGCCACCCCGGATGTTTACACCTCTAGACAGCTCCGACACTCAGACTTCTAGATTTCCGGATATTTACACATCACGACAGATGTAGACGGACAGACAATCCGACAGACAGACAGTCAGATACCTCAATTTGATTGCACAATTAAACAGCATAATCACGGCACAATCAATCACATTCAGCTACAATTCAGAGACATTCTGTGACGTTCAGAGACGTTCAGCTACAATCAACAACAATTTCAGAGATGCTCCGCTACAATATCAGCTACAATAAAGAGACCAAACTAATAATAGTTCTTTTCGAAAACAATCTACAACTTAGATTACACTATTCCATTTAAAGTCTAATAGTGACTAGTAATTCCAAATATTCCACATTTAAATCTGCATTGTAATAAAGGCATCATTCTATGAAATGATAAACTGAATAAAATTCACAATAAAACGAAATATAAATTTAACACTCACCACTTTGGCTGAAGACAGAATGACAAGCTATCTATCCTGTGATAAGATACTTTTGGTCCCATAATATTATCAGAAATATTCTGCCTTATATATCCTCAAATAGGTGAGCAGAATTCCCGGCAATATTTCCGTGTACCCCGTGATTCTAATGTTCCTGACTTCAAGTGATACGAAGTCAGGCACATGCAAATCGTTACACGCTGCTTACTTTGGAAAAAACTACTTATTCACCCCAGGTAACGCATGTACGACAAAACGAAAAAAAGAAGAAATAAATTCAATTTTCGCCAAATTCTGTGACAAGTATCCAGGAGAAAAACATCTTCCAGGGTATAGTTATTGTGGACCCGGGACTAGACTCGATATCAAACTCGATGACCAACATCAACCCAGACCCGGTGAAAACCCAATAAACGACATTGATAAAGCGTGTCATGCTCATGATGTCGCTTATAAAAGCAGCAATCTGCAACATAGACATATCGCAGATGTGAAATTGATTCACGCGTTGAATTCTATCACTGATATATCCTTCAAAGAAAATTAGCTTCATGGTTAGTAAAATCGGCAAAGAGAGGTAAATTAATGTTAGGTGCCGGTAATTGATAACAACATGGAATCTATTTATTATTCTCCAAAAGGATAATCTAAACAGGCAATATGGCAAATTTATCTACCGCCGCCCAAACAAATTAACTACTCGCATTTTGATGTGACCGTTCCTAATGAAGTTCATCAGGCTGATATATTATTTCTGCCACATGATGTTGGTTACAATTACGCGTTAACCGTAGTTGATATTGCGAGTCGATACAAACAAGCAGAACCGTTAAAGACAAAATCATCAACTGAAGTGGCTTCTGCATTTGAAAGGATTTATCGAAGGGGTCCTTTGCGCTGGCCAAATCTGTTACAAGTTGATCCTGGCAAGGAATTTAAGGGTGTGGTTCTATCAACAATGAAGCATCATAATGTCATTATCAGACGAGGGCATACTGCACTACATCGCGATCAGGCAATTCTTGAACGATTTAATCGTACACTTGCTGTTTGGTTATTTGGATATCAATACGCGAAGGAATTTATCCAAGATTAACGATCTCGTGAATGAGTCAAGAGGTTACCAGCTGTGATTACCGCGCTGAATAACGAGATTATTCGAACAATCAACATGAAACCTAACAACGCGATTAAAAAGAAGTATATACCAGTAAAACCGCAAAAAGATTTTTCAAAACAACTAATACTCGGTTATGTCACTGTTAGGTATTTATATGAACCAGGAGAACCCGAAGGTGGTAAAAAGAGCTACTGATCCTATTTGGAGTGTCACCGCGCATACAATATCCGGCATAACACGATCAACGGGTAGACCAGCAATTTATAAATTGGATTCAAATGCTCCTCAGCGAGCATTTACTCGACAACAACTGCAAATGATACCCGAGGACACTCAATTACCACCGCGTGGTTTTAACTAGCACCTCTGCGTCTATTGCATTCAAGACAAGTCAGAAAGACATTATCTCTAGTATGACCTACGCTGCTATCTTTTGTGTCCACGGTAAATTGGCGAAGATCAGACCAACACCAACGCATTATACAATGACAACTAGCGCAGTGATTATTCTGTTGTTGCTTCAGCGTAATTATTAATTCGGCATCAATGTCAAATTCTCTGTTGTTTTTCTTATCGTGCTGTTTATAACCTGCGAGTTTTTTTTCTGATTATATCATCACGTATATCATTAATTGTAGTGTCGTTATCATCTCCTGACTCTATCAGGACAACTCTTCGAAGCTGATTTATTCTTCGCACTCTGGACACTGCGAGATAAATTAAATTTGACCACTTGATGTGATTATCCACTATCCAAACAATTGTATCGGATATAGTTAATCCCTGTGAAGAATGGATCGTCGCTGCGTATCCTAGCGTCCATGAGGATTTATCAGCACGCAATGCGTCTTCGACGATGCTGGTATCAACCAATACAATATCATTTAACACTAAATTCTGCTTTTCTGTCAAGCCTGGAATATTAACTTCAATATTCTGTTTTCATGTATCCGAAGGCCTATAACACAACGGTACTGGAAGTGTTGCAAAGATTTCTTTATGCATTTCAAATAACTTCATCTGAAGTGTGTCTCTGATTATCTTTCTACTTCCTACTATCAAATCGTTTGATCTCCAAAAATCATTCATGGGATTTTCCGAAATTATTTCACGCGATATATCACATTGGATTCTATCAGGTGTAATCTAATTAGTTTCTTGAACTATCGTAATTGTTCATCAAGTGCTCTATGATCGGTGTTAATTTCTTCACAGTAGTCTACAAAATATTTTAGCCAATCATGTGGGGATAAACCGACAAATGGTGGTGGTTGGCCATGATCGCCGCACATGACGACTTTTGTGTTCGAGTGCAATAACCAATCAACAAATGTTTGTAATATATCTAATGACACCGTGCATATCTCATCTCAAATTATGACTTCAGGAATAAATTTCTCACCCATTCGTTCAGGAGTCCATTCATTGCCTTTCCATCGAAAGAAACTGTGATAAGTGCAAGCATTTATTCCTCGTTGTTTCATCTCTCTGGTAAGTCTGTGGGTCGGTGTTAGCACAATCAAATTTGATTTCCCACGAAATAACTCAATTGCGCGAGTCGTCTTTCCTAACCCACCACAGCCGTTTAAATAAACTGTTTTATATCTACATATTGGATCAGATATCTGCGGTGCGTTAGATAGTTCTGATATTTTATCACCTTTCAAATATTTATCCTCAATCGTAACATCTGCTGATTCGGAATAATCACACGGTATTTCCCTATTAATTCTCCATGATCCCCAACTCTCGTCACAACTAGTGCATTCAGCTACTGCGTTGCTGTGTTATGCGTCTATGTAAAATGATTCAGTGGCGACTCTAACTGCGGTGTCAGGAAATCTATTTATCATCGAAGATAAATTGCTAGAAGCATAAGCCAGTATAGATGCCCTCAAATGTGTATACTGAATACTGTGTCCATCATTGTAAGTAACAATTGTACCCAATTTGGTTCCATCGGACAAGAAAGCGTCTTTACTATCGACGCATATACCCTTAACTGTTATATCCGCGATTATAAAATCGTATTCGACGTTATCTATAATCAATCGTGAAGAATATCTGTTATTGTCGTATTTTCCACCCTGAGTAAATTTACCGATTATTCTGCTACCGAGATCTTTTGCGTCTTTGTTTCTGATTTCAAATAATATTTTTTTCACCAATTCATGATATATTCTTCGTCAAGATCGGGAAACTGTTTTCGTTGTTCGCTGATTATACTGTATAGATCAGGTTGTGGTGGTAACCAGACTTCAGTCTGAGCTCCATATGATATAATCGCTTCATTGACAATCAGCGATATCAGCTTGTTACAATCGATCATATACCGTAATATCACTATTGGCATACAATGTTTCACAGACATGTGCCTACCAATCCAAGCGTAACCACACGGATGAAGTCCTGTAGCCAATTCAAATCATACCACACGAGCGAATCCGATTAAATCAAAATCGGGTAGTAGTCCATTAATAGCAACACGGGCTATCGCGTGTGTGGGATGTCCAAATAGCTTGAAGTATTCAGCGCATTCTCCGTACCCTAGAAAACTCCCTGGATAAGACGCGACTATATCAACTGAAATAATAGTTTCAGGGTCATATTTTGTATCCCATAATCCACCGTGGTTGTATTCGATGCAGCTTGATTTGATGTCTGTGAGAAATTCAGCTCTAGTTGGTTTCCACGAGTTTTTTTTTCTCGCAAAATGAGCTTCAACCGACGGAATTGTAAAGCAATTTGTTAATAATTGTTCATCGTCGAAATTCTTCGAGAAACCACCAGCTAGTTTTTTTATCTTGTCATGGAGGGCTTCGGCACGGTATAATTCTTCATTGGGTCTTACAAACTGATCGAATCCACCCTCGGGGTTTTCAGCGCTGTGAAGTAACCACACTGACACAGGATCGTTTGTACTCAACTGGTGAATAAAATCGAATAGTTTTTCTTCAGAGAATTCCGGAGGTAGATATTTTACGGTTCTATTTCGTGGGAATATTGTTACAGCAGATGTCCATGCGTGTTCGTTATGATCAATAATTTTGATTGGGGTTCCTTTTGATTGATATTTCGGTTCGTATAATACTTCTCCTGTTATCGTCGTTACTGATATTGGGAATCTTAATGATGTTTCTAATTTGGCTATATCCTGGCCCGTTGCTCCGTTCTTCCTAACTGTCAATTCCCATTCATTTATTTTCTATCGTCTTAGATCAGTCAGTTTGTTCCCCGGGATGCATTTGTGAAGTGTTCTATTATTCGTTCTGCTACATAATTCACCCTTGACGAAGTAATGGGTTTTAGGTTTTCAATACTCGGTTTATCATTTAACGGATATATCCCATAAACAACTGCTATTACAGGATTAAATCTTTCGTACTACGGTTTGTCAATTCCAGTCAAAATTCCTCTTTTAGAATTCTGACTCACAGTGACAGTTTTTTTTATTCTTCAAGATGGGTTCAAATTTATCCCTGATAAACCAATCTCCCATGTCTGAGCGGATAATGAATTTCACTCTAAAAAATACTTTTTCTGCGTAAGATGTGAGATTATCACTGCTGCGCTTTTATCGTTCATGGTATCAATCAATTTCATCATTGATTCGAAATGTCGACCAGCAGTGAGATGCTCCATCACGCTTGAATTCATTAAAACAATCTCTGATTTTACCCGACATGGTTCTATCACGAATTTTACCCTTTGGTGTATCAGAGACTCTATCGAGATTGAATTTAGCATTTTTCCTAGGCGTAATATTCGATAATCTTTCGAATTCCTTCATGCTATAACTAAAACAAGTATTTAAATAGAGAATATATTATATAATGAATCATTGCAAATGGCTTATGATTGGATCAACTACCCTGTGTAACAAATCATACAGAAACGAGTTCTGTGGATATCATATGCAAAGTTTTCGACGTGGAAGCCTTGGCCCAATCCGTTCTATATGATATGGGGTAGGGGTGCGTGGTAAATCACAGTTGTGTCTCGGTTGTGGTGGTAAACGATATAGGGAGTTGAAGCGTTATTGTGATAATAGAGTTAAAAACTCCATCAAAGATTCCAATAAAAACTCCATTAATGACCTTGACTCCATCAACGACAAAGTCATAAGAACTCCTCAAGACTACATCGGAAGATTTCCAAATGTAATCATTAGACCAAACAATGAATTAGACAAATAGTATAATATATACAAATGCACCAAGAATTCCTACCGCATCCCGTGATCAGCAACTATGAGGCATCCAGTAATGGTATTGTCAGACATCGTAAACTGAAGAAACAAGTTGGTGCTGTGAATAATCAAGGGTATTTGAGGTTTACCGCTGAACGGAAAATACATCTTAATCATAGAATCATATATGAATGTTTCCATGGATTGATCAAGGATGGTTTTGTTATCGATCACATTGATTCCAATCCTAAAAGCAATTCTTTATCAAATGTGCAGGCTATGTCACAAAGCGAAAATTTTAAACGAGGAAAGACTGGACAATACTCAAAAAGCGAGACCTGTAAGATCTTTTAGTACAACAAATAACGAGGAAATAGTATTTCCATCAATAGCTAAGGCCGGCAGGTATTTAGATATTTGTCCACCTTCTGTTCAAGAGGGAATTTATCGATCTGCGAATTAAATAAAGACCGGACAAAAAATTCAATTCGTTTATGCATAGACATCCATCTCTGGAAATATATTTTTCATATTAGAAGTATATAATTATCAATAATATGAATTCTCAAAATATCAATGAGGTTATAACCAAAATTTTAAATTTGAAATTTCAGGGGATTTACATATCAGATGGTTTAAACTGCTATCAAATTATGAATACTTTTTGACTGATTTTCAGTGGTGTAGGTCGGGTCAAAACGTCGATGCTGCATGGGGTTTCCCGTAGACTTTTCCACCTAAAATTATTTTTATGATGTTTTAGGCCAAAAACTGACTAAAATCAAGCAATGATGACTAAAACATGACCAAAAAACGACAAAAAGACCAAAAATGACTACTGGTGTTAGTCGAGTCAAAACGTCGATGCTGCATGGGATTTCTCGTAGACTTTTCCACCTAAAATTATTTTCGGGTGACAAAATCACTGCATTTAGATTGAAATCTCTTCGTAAACTAATTGGAAAATTGTTTACGATTTCAATAATGGTTAATGAGTCATTAACGACTAGACTGACTCGTGAGCGACTAGATGCGATTAAAAAATTTATACCAATCCGCGACTCTGTCAGTAATAAACCTCAAGCTAGACAGAGTTTACAAACTGGCTTTTCTGTGGGATCTGCAGAGTTGTTTAAACCCATAACCACAGCAACGAAGGGGGTAATATCAGCTACTGAGCGTGCTATTTTGGGAGATGTTCCCGAGACCGCGGAAAAAAGAAAAGCAAAACCTCTTATTGGTGAACTTGAAAAAATAGCAGCGGAAACTGAACAAACAAAACAAGCTGTACAAAAACTCCACGGTGATATTAGCGAACCACCTGAATAAAAAAGAACAGTAGATGATTTACGCGCGAGATTTAACGAGGAAGGGTTAGTAGCAATTGATAAGACTGATCCAGGAGAAATTCCTGTGCTTGTTAATACGACTTATGAAAACAGAAAAAAAATGTTGAAACCAGAACATCATAAGTATATTAAAGATATAAATCATTGGGCTGATGTATTCTATAAAATCAAAACTAAAACAAGTCAAATGTATAAGAATAAAGATGCATCATACATAGAATATATCAAGGCGGTGGATATAGTGAATAATTAATATGAAGAGTTTAAACAACCATAAAAACCGCAAAAATTGCAAAGAAAGCGACAGCAACATTCAAAGAAAATATCTTTCTCGCCTAGAAAACAAGACGAATCTCAACAACAACTATCACCCCAAACTTCGCTCGAATCATTGAATATATCATCTGATCTAGATGAAGATGATGTTGAAATTTTTTTTAGGGATTTACAAAGTCGAGAAGCACAGGGTGCAACCGGGGAGGAATTTTCTAAATCTGAAAATCAAAGATTTTCCAGCGATACCAGTGGAATTTCAGGTAGTGGGTTAGTTAGTTGTCCTGGTAATATTCCCAGCGATATAGCACGATTAG
The DNA here is from genome assembly GCA_030141615.1 of Unio pictorum. NCBI lineage: Eukaryota > Metazoa > Mollusca > Bivalvia > Unionida > Unionidae > Unio > Unio pictorum. The sequence continues at coordinate 2,534,361 of JARLTB010000224.1, forward strand.
AAGTTATCATCGGAGGAAAACGAGCTGGAAATAACTCACCGGAAATAATCAATGAAGCAGCTGATATCTGCATGCGTTTATTTCAAGGTGCCATCATGAACATTGCAACGTATCGAGATTTCATTGATGAGTTAGTTGAAAATTCTACAGATTATTACAGTGATTGAAAATCTCTTGGATATTTTATTAGAGAAAATATCATGTAAATAAGATAATCATACACTACAACCATGATAAACCAACCAGCATCTATGTAGTTAATTCACGGTTTCCAGTTTATAGAACATACTATGGTGATGGTCTCGGTGATACAATTGCAGGGTTATTTGCAAGAATGGCTCCAAAAGTGGCGCCGCTAGCAAAACAGTTATCGATAAAATCTATTGATGTTATTCGTGATAAGGGTATTAGCGCTGTTGGAGATGCTGCCGGATAAACGTTTTCAGCCGCTCGGGATAAACTAACAGCGCTAGTTTGACGGCGAAAATCCAAAGGATTTTCAAACCCAGGACCACTACCATCTACAGCGGATATGCCTGCGAGTGTTAGTAAAATTATAAATAACGCAGTGGATCAGAAACTAGCGTCAACGCCCAAGATAACATAACCGCAAATATGATAGCTGGAAGTGGCTTAAAACAACAACGACGACGTCGATGATTTAGACGTTGATAAATATATAAAATGTTCAAACGGTCACCTGATCCAGCGTTTCATATGGACGCCCCAGTGCGTAAGGATGATTCTGTACTTGATTATCAATTCTATTTTTATCAAGCAATACAAGCAGATCTTCGATCAAGAATTGAACTTCAAGTTCATGATACCAGTAAATACTTTCTACCCTCTGAAGCATTTATTGAAGTGGAAGGAGAACTTGTAACAGCTGTTGATACTCCTGCTGTACCAGCACCATACGCAGATGATGAAAATATTCGAGTTGGTTTTGTCAATAATGGTATCATGGCGCTATTTGAAAGTGCAAGATATCTCATTGATGGAAGAGAAATTGAATCTATTGAGCGTGAGGTTGATGTTGCCACAACTATAATCGGGTTAGCGAGATATTCCGATGATTATACAAGATCAGCGGGTCCATCTATGATGTTCTCTACGGATATCACTGATATCGCTGATCACATTCAGTATTTTAAATTACGGACACCGCAAGATACCGCATCTGATCCACAACCAGTAGATGCTTCTCTTGAACACCAAGCAAGACAAGCTGCTGCCTTTGACATTATAAAAAGCTTTAATGGTTATTACAACCTAGGATTTGCAACACGCATAGCAACATTGAAGAGGCCTCGTCGAAAGTTGTCATGCGCGATTCCACTACATCATATATTTGGATTCTGTAGAAATGTCCGAAATGTTATCTATGGAGCGAAGCATACAGTAGTACTCGTTATAAAAAGGGTACCGACAATGATGCAATCTGGCGTGGTGCTGCTGTTGCTGCCGGTAAAGTTATTTTAACAAAACTATCACTGTGGATGCCAGTACTGACTCCATCAATCACAGCAGAAGAAGATTATTATCGTTTATGGAACAAGGAGGAAAATCATTGCTGAGTTGGCTAACAACAAGTACAGATACCAAGGATTATGATGTTGATAATACATTTACGTGGAACCTGGCAGCGATACAAGGTGTTTCAGCTCCGCGTCATATATATGTTCCTCTACAGAATAGAAATCGATTAGGCTCTCAAGAACGCAGCCATATGACATTCGATCAATTAGGTGTCAGTGATGTCTCGTTGAAAAAAAACGGACAAGAGGAACCATCCGAAGATATACAACTTGATTACGAAACCAACCATATTGCACACGTGTATCATCGTCTGTTGACATATATGGCGCGTGATCAAAATGTCGGTCAACAACCGAATAACAGCTTAGTATTTGCAAATAAGAATCGCGAAGACAGAACTCCAGACTGGACCGTTGTTTCGATACCATCAGAATCCTACCAAATCGAACAAATCAATGCTGAATAAAATCAATTACTGGAACAGAAGAATCGAAAATCGCTATAAAAGTTCACAAGCCGACATTATCATCCGCGATCGAGATAAACTCACCCGAGTATTCCGTATACATCTATCAGAGTTCTATAAGGACAATACTAGGATGGCCTGAAAGTTCACCTCGGGGAGAAACCGTTAATTTACCACCTGAACCACAAACATCTGATTATATCACCGACAGGATAAAACCCGATAATCCAGTAAAAAGCTATAGCGGCTACACCAAATTGAATTTTTTCACTTGAATAATGGAAAATCACGTTAATAGATTCACAACTCGACAGGATAAGATCACTGAAAATTTCACAGCGTTCAATGACGATATTTCACTGTTGTTAATATCTCTTAAATCCGGTACTCTCACCCGAGATAAATTTATCAGCGTCGTACAAACGTGTAACAAAATCATCGATTACATGGAAATATATCATTTGCAAATCATTCAAGAGGTATTAGGTGACAATAATCCTAAAACGAGAACAGATTTTGCGACAATGTATAATATTCGTGAAGAAGATATTCCTACATTTAAACTACACGGATATAATATCTCAGAACTAAAAAAATCTCTCAATGATGCCATCGATGAAGGTTTCAAAAAAATTAATGACGCATGGAAAAAATTAACAGAACCACAAACAACCATCCTCAAACATGATAATGACCCAGATGGAGCCGGCAGGCATATCGCTTCGTTCAACGTGAATATAACCTCAGTGATAGCATTGAATTTAGTATGTGATGTTATAATAGGAAGCTATCAAATAAATCTCGAGCGATCAAATCAAGCTCAGCAGGGATATATTTTGTACTCTTTTGCACCAACAGCTCCTCCAGGATTTCTATTCGTTGAGGATCCAGTTAATCCAGTTTATATGCGATGTCATAATGATTCACTGACGAGAATTAATTTTAAACTAACTGAAAAATATAATAATCTGATTGATTTACAAGGCGAGGTCCTACAAATTAGTCTGTTTGTAAAGTCCTAAGGACTTTCACCGTAAAAACAATTGTTAACCGACAGCAGCAGAGGGTGTGCCGACAATGGCGTCTTCGAGGAATTTACCAAATCAACGCTTTTTTTACGTTTTTGACAAATTTGACAAATAGGGCTTTAAAATTTTTAAGGCTCCAGTTAGCAAAAGGAGACTTAAAATATTTTGCTTAAAATCTAACGCAATTAGAGATGTCTGATTCGCCCCCTCTGCTGCTAGTTTTCACGTTCTTTAATAAGAATAGTCATATCATCTTGTAACTCAAACTCTGAAATGTGTGACACTGCATACGTTATTTGTGGCTCTTTTCATCATTTTATATAGTGCCCATGGTAACGGTTATCGATATATTCCAAAGAAACGAAAAATTGGTGTCCTTGTGACATTGTTTATATATGCATCGCTCAATCAGATTCTTATATTCTTCCTTGCACGTTTCTGCTTATCTGGAATTGGTTCATCTCAAATTTAAGTTGTTTTTTTTTTAAAGTCTTTTTTGTCTTATGGAAGAACTGTAGTAATGATGTTGAAAAATCTGCGAATAAGTTACTTTGTGAGTTACTAGGGTAACGGTGAAAACCCCTACCATTTCTGCAAGTGAAAACTTCAAAGGTCTTGCTTCGCCATGATCGCTGCAAATAGTGTTCTCTCATACAGCTTTCAAGTAAAATGTTTGACACATTTATTACTCACCATTTTCAAATCCGTTCACCGTCGGCTTGCTGCACATGCCATCAAACAAATACGTTTGCACAAAAATGTTTGACAATATTTAAGGTAGTAAACTTTATTACGTTTCTAAGTTTGTTCTCGTACTCGATAAAGGTGTTTAAATGGCACTCTCGACTCATCTATGTCTTTGTGTTTATTTTCAATGGGCAATTTATTTCACATTGCTCAGCACTTATATGCAAAAGAACGTTATCCATATGACTCGTTTTCATAGTGGGAATAATGAGTATACGAGTGTAAGAAGAGAAGCGTAAGTATCTACAAAGGGTGTACGCATGTGTGAGGCTAAATATGTACGATGTACTCAGAATGGTGTCAGTTTTGTCATCATTCAACTGCAGCATCTTACATATTATCAATGAGTTCACATCCGAAATACAACTTCTTAAATTTTGGATAGAAATATCAACGTCAGTTCGGTGGCCATATTTGTATATTTAGGTGTCATCCGCGTACAGTTGGTGGTCAGACATGGGATGATTCTTTATATCACTTGAGAGCGTCTGAGTGTATTGAATGAAGGCTAAGAGATCTAAGAACAGACTGCTGGGAAACAACATCACATCATAGATCAACTGGGATGGAGTGGTGTATTTCATGTGAAGATACAATTTGTTTCCTTCTGACTAAGCAGAACTTGAACAATAAAAAGAATTTGTGAATGAAAAAAACATGTTGGAGATGGTGAAGTAATATATTATGGTCTATTTAGTCAAATATATGTTGGAATTGCATTAAGTTCACACGTCTATGGTGCACTGTTTGTCACTGTTGTCCGTACTAAATCCATAACGACATGTTCCAGTGCTCCTAATGGTTGTCACAGAAATTCTGTATCCTGACTGTATGGTGACGACGTGACAATTTAAATTGTTTTTGTCAATCGAATCTCTAATGGTTTATTCTTTGTCACGGAAGACATTTGCACACAGGTATGGAAGGTTTACTGTAGAGAATGTAGGTAGAAGTGGTGTACATTTCGACATTAGATTGTTAGTAATCGCGAAGTGTTCTTTGCACCTGAACCTCTCCATGATCTCAATACTGTAGTATGACAATGTGTCCCAATGGACGATGTATGTTACGTTTTCCTTAGCGGCTTCAAACATTTCGGATGAATCGTGAGTCTATTGCAAAGCCAAAGCCTCTCCGCTCTACGGTGGTCTCTTTTAGCAGTACAAAGCTGGTCCACAACACTGCAATACAATGGATAAATCTTTTTTAATTGATACTCTATACTTGATTGTTGGAACATATTTTTTCAAGAAATGAACACAGTTATCGAGTTATAATGATGTCGGATGTAAGTAAGTTGTTAGATGTGCTTGGATGGCATGCATTACTTTGGTTCTTTGTACCATGGAATTAGTCACCGAATAGTGTATACCAGCACTTGCGTTATCGGTGCCAAAACAGTGCAGACTATTAAATGTCATCAATGGTATATACGATGATTTGGATAACTCTTCGTCTACAACGAAAGAGATAAGACAGCAAGTATGATTATATATATATATATATATATATATATATATATATATATATATATATATATATATATATAAGAGCACACGGGTCAACTGGTATTTTCTTGTACTCTGTTCGATTAAAAAAGAATAAATGTTTGCCAATAATCGAGTACGAAGTCGTCAAATGTTGCAGCTAATCAATGCAGAAAAATATCGGGTAATACCGAGAATAGAAGGTATATTTGTCAAGTCACTAATTTATAAGCACTTAATGTTGTAAATTTTGTATGTAGTATATATAAAGTAACTTTGTAATGACCGACTAGAAAAGATCCCTTTGTGGAAAGTGTTGGAACAGCTTAAAAATAATGTTCGTCCCTTACTTAATTTTACGTAGTACTGTAAATAAGTGCGCATATCTGTGTGTGTGTGTGTATGCGTGATTAGGATTTTTAACGTAGCTTTAAAAAAAAATTCAGTCATAAGGATAAGATGTATGAAGTGACAGAGTTTATAGTGATGTCTAGCACTGGGGCATCACGCCGCACACATGTAGCATTTTGTCCCTCCCAGTTACGTTTTTGAGACACCAGGCCAACCAGTCATAACACTAATGTTGAAGTGACGGGTTTGAATGATTGTTTAGCATCCATTGTGAAATCAGTTGTGAAATCAGTTTGAAATTGTTGTCTTGCTTTTAGTTTGTTTCGAGCGGAAACACAAACTGGAATAAATCTTTTAATCGTAGATAATCGTTCGCGTGCTAATTTAGTCGCTAGTGCTTCATTTACCATTCTAGATTAACGTACAATTTAATTGTAAGTGACAACTCACCCCCCCCCCCGACACTGTGTTCATACTTCCTCATAGTGATTAAATCACCTATCTGTACAAATTCGTTCTAGATGAGTAAGCGAATACCTGTCTATAGAATTTCTGTTCCGTACCTGTATATATTTATACTTCCAAACTTATATGATTCTTTTTAGAGTGTCAATTATCCATGGTGAGATTTTTTATTCACTATGTTGAGGAAATCAAGAGGGGGGAATTTTCATTTTGTCGGATAATCGTTTTATTGTTTTGATTTTCGTGCTAATTGTGCGTTTGATTTCATATTGTTTTCCTAATTCACTTCTGACCTTTTCGACAGCAATGAATAGCGGGACGAACGTATTGATGTCGATACAGAATGCAAGGGAATAATTTACTGCTACTTGAATTCGTTTGAACAGTCCATACTCCCTTGAAATTACATATCTATTATTCTAAGCGCTATCATCAATATCTTGAAATTCAGAAAGAATCTGATCACAATCTTATTTATCTGACAATTGAATTCCTTGATTTTTCAAACTTAAAACCTCATTAATAATGACATTCATATTTTGAAATTCATTATATGAAATATTATATATCTAATATGATAAACAAAATATTTGCGTCAATTTATACCTGTTTTGATTTTTGATATATACATATTTACACACAAAACAACACATCCCCAATTGGAACCCCTCAGGTGTTATTCACATCTGACGGGACCCAGAGGTACCACAAAAAATAGTCTCCGAGACGAGATATAACTCGTCAAATAAAGGGTTAGAACTAAATGAAGATATACTTAGTGAATGGACGTCACATTCACACACACAAACACACACACACACATATATATATAAATATATATATATATATATATATATATATATATATATATATATATATATATATATATATATATATATATATATACGTGGTATTTACATAATAGTATTTACAATGAAATGATATGATATATACAATGAAATGATATGGCATATACAACGAAATGAAATTATATAGACAATTAAATGATTTGAGATATACAATGAAATGATACGATATATACAAAGAAATGATATGGCATTTACAATGAAATGATATGGTATTTATAATGAAGTGATATGGTATTTACATAATGGTATTTACAATGAAATGATATGGTATTTACAATGAAATGAAATGCATACATCATATACACACACGGGGCTGTTCTACATTCAAACTGAAACCACCATACTCCCAACAGAATCACCCCGGGCTGAATGCAAAAACACATTCACGCCATTTTACGGTGTGTGCCATATGGTGTTTTCACGGATTGAATTTCGAATGGCTTAAAGCTCCAAATTTATAGAAAAACCTTCCGATCGGTACCGTCGACAATAATGCCTGCCACGAGATTCGAACGATGGGCCCCATCCGTGTATGCAATTCACTAGTATTCGTAATCTACAAGTCTATAATTTTGAATACGATATATTGCTAAACTGCTGTATATGTCGTAAAGAATTTAACGAATTGTAGATAAAAATCGTACATCAATCGTAGATGGAAATCGTAGATTTCACTGTAATTAAAAATGGTAGACAAAATTATAAATTTTCTAGTCAAACCAACACAAAAGAAAATCCATTCGTTCGTACTAGGAGTCATAAAAAAAATCCCATTGAGATACGTGACAAGACTAAAAGAGTTAGTTTTTTTTCAAAAACATATACACACAAGCTCACACGAGTTATTCTCCTTAGTGTTACATATATAAAATACATAACATAATTCAGACGTATCTGTTTTGCAACATATCGTACTGTAGCTCTACAAATATCCAAATACTTTTCAGCTTCATTCATTTTTTGAAATACTCTTTCTTCGTTTTTTTCTATATTAAAAATGATTGTATAGGCTTCGAATTTTTCGAGTTTGTTCCAGTCCCTCCCCATTTGGTATTCTGACTTTGTGTGATAGCTCGTAAATTACCCAATCTGTTATTTTGGGGACATCCATCAATGTGATCAACTACAACTCCATCTTTTATCAATCAAGGAAAACGTTCGAAGGCAAATCCATGATTAAGATACATTTTACCTCCAGTACTAAACATCAAATACCCCTTACCATTATCATACCCTAATGGTGACATACCATTACGAGATGCTTCATAATTGGTAATCACGGGATGTTGTTGAAATTCTTGGTTCATTTATATGCTATAATATTATTTGTCTAATTAATTATTTGGTTTAATTATTACTTGCGAATCTATCAATGTAGTCTTGAGTTATCTTATCATTTTATCCTTGACATATTCAGAGTCGGAATCTTTGATGGAGTTTTTAACTCGTTTATCATAATAACGTTTTAGCTCTCTGTATCGCTTACCACTGCAATTGAGACATAACTGCGACTTACCACGCACACTTACCCCACATCGTATACAAAGTTAGGGCCCTAAGCTTCCACGACGTACGCTTTGTAAATGATATCCACATAATTCATTTCTGCGTGATTTGTTATAAGCGGTTACTCATCCTTTCATAAGACATTCGCAATGATTCATTATATAATGCATTCTTTATTAAAATGCTTGCTTTAATTATAATATGGAGGAGTACGAGAGATTATCGAAATTTACGACTTCGAGAAATGTTGAATTCAATCTCGATAGAGTCTCCACTGATGTACCAAAGGGTCTAAATAAGTGATAGAAGCATGTTGGGTAGAATCCGTGATTGTTTTAAGGAATTCAAGCGCGATGGAGCATCTCACTGTTGGTCAACATTTTGAATTGATGGTAGTGTTGATGCTACCATCAACGACGAAAGAGCAGCAGTGATAATCTCACATCTTGAGAAGAAAAAGTCTTTTTTTAGAGTGAAATTCATTATCCGCTCAGAAACGAGGAATTGGATTATACGCGACAAATTTGAACCCATTTTGAAAAAAAAAGAGAACTGTCACTGTGAGTCAGGATTCCGAACCAGGAAGTCTGACTAGAATTGACCGCATTACGAGGGATCCAATCCAGTAACCGCGGTTGTTTAAGGGAACTATCCGATAAATGACAAACCGAGTATTGAAAAACTAAAACCCATGAAATATTCATCAAGAATAAATTGTGTAGCAGAACAAATAATAGAGCATTTTACAAATGCGTTGCATGGAAATAAATTGACGGATGTAAGACACAAAAGAATAAATGAATGGGGATTAATAGTGACGGAGAGCGGAGCAACAATTCAAGATATAGCCAAATTAGAAATATCATTACGATTTCCAATAACCGTAATGACGATAACAGGAGAGGTATTACAGGAATCGAAATATAAATCAAAAGGAGCACCAATGAAAATTATTGACGATAATGAACACGCGTGGACACCTACGATAAAAATAGTTCCGCTGGATAGAACCATAAAATATCTATCCGTAGAGAACTTTTGGGGAAATTTATTTGAATCTATTAACGAGTTAAGTAAACACAATCCTGTAACAGTGTGGTTATTTCACAGTTTTGAAGATGAAGAGGGTAAATTCGATCAATTTGTAAGATCCAATGGCGAATTATACCGTACTGCAGCCCTCCACAAAGAGATAAACAAAAACTAGCTTGTGGTTTTTCAAGGGATTACGACGAACAATTATTAACAAATTGTTGTACAATTCCGTCAGTTGCAGCTCATTTTACGAGAAAGATAAATCTATGGAAAAAAAACACGCGCAGAATTTCTCTCAGATATCGAATCAAGTTGAGTGGCATATGTCCATGGTGGATTGTGGCCATGGTGGATTATGGAATACAAAATATGACCCGAAAAGTATTATTTCGGTTGATATATTTGCGTGTTATCCAGGGAGTTTTCTTGGTTACGGAGAGTGTTCTGAGTACTTCAAAAGATTTGAACATCCCACACATGAGATGACCCGTGTTGCGATTAATGGACCACTGCGCGATTTTGATTTAACCGGATTCGCTCGTGTGATATCATTTGAATTGGCTAAAGGACTTCATCCGTGTTGTTATGTTTTTCTTGGTAGACACATCTCTGAAAAACATTGGATGCCAATAGCGTTATTACGGTATATGATTGATTCTTAAATGCTGATATCGCTGATTGACAGTGAAGCAACTATATCATATCGAAAACAAACTGAAGTCTAGTTACCACAACCGGATAGTCTACATAGCATAATCACCGAAAACAAAAAACAATTCCCCGATCTCGACGAAGAATATATCGTGAAATGGTCCAAAGAAATCTTTGAAGTTAGAAATAAAAACGCAAAAGATTTCGGTAGAAGAATAATTGGTAAGTTCACACAAGGTGGAAAATTCGACCACAAACGATATTCTTCGCGATTGATTATAGATGATGCTGAATACGATTTTATAATTGCAGATGTAACATCTAGGAGTATATACGTCGATCGTAAACACGCTTTCGTGTCCGATGGAACCAAATTAGGAGCAATTGTTACTTACAACGCCTTATTACTTACACAGATGATGAGAATCCTCAATATACTTACTTATGGTCGTCTATGCTGGCTTATGCTTCTATTAATTTACTTTCGATGATAAATAGTTTTCCTGACACCGCGGTTTGAGTCGCCACTGATTCATTTTATATGGACGTAAAACGTAAAGAAGCAGTGGCTGAATTCACTAATTCAGACGAGAGTTGGGGATCATGGAGAATTAAAAAAAGAAAGGATTACTCCAAATCAGCAGATTTTACGATTGAAAACAATTACTTGACAAATAATCAGATATCATAACTATTTAATGCACCGTCGAGTACCGATCTAATATTTAAATATAAATCAGTTACTTAAACGGTTGTGGTGGGTCAGGGAAGACGACTCGTGCGATCGAAGGTTTTCGAGGGAAATCAAACATGATTGTGCTAACATGAACACACAGACTTGCAAGAGAGATGAAACAACAAGGAATTAAAATCTTGCACTTATCACAGTTTTTTTCCATAGAAAGGTGACGAATGGACTCCTGATCGAATGAGTGAGAAATATATTTCTGAAACAATTATTTGGGATGAGATATGCACAGTGTTGTTACATGCATTACAAAGGTTTCTCGATTGGTTATTGCTAGCGAATGCAGAAGTAATAATGTGTGGCGATCATGGTCAACCAACACCATTTTTCGGTTTGTCCCCATATTATTGGCTGAAGAATTTTGTAGACTGTTATAAAGAAATTAGTACTGATCATGGATCATTTGGTAATGAATTACGCGATGTTCAAGAAACTAACAGGATTACAATAGGATAGAATCCAGTGTGAAATAGCTCCTGAAATATTTTCGGAAACCCCATTAAAAGATTTTTGGGAATCGTGGAGTCCAAACGATTTGATAGTGGAAAGCAGAACGATTGTCAGAGATACACTTCAGATGAAGTTATATAACACATGCAAAAGAAACATTTGCAACTCTTCCAGTGTCATTGTGTTATAGACCCAAGGATACACGAAGACAAAATATCGAAGCTGACATTCCAGGCCTGACGGAGAAGCAGATTCTCGTATTAAATGATATTGTGTTAGTTGATATCAATGTCGTCGAAGATGCATTGCGTGCTGATAAATCCTCATGGAAGCTTGGATACGCAGCGACGATACATTCTTCGTAAGGGTTGGCTAAATCCGATACAATTGTTTGGATCATAGCTAATCGCATCGAGTGGTAGAATTTAGTTTATCTTGCGGTGTCCAGAGTACGAAGAATAAATCAACTTCGAAGAGTTGTTTGAGATTATAATGACACAACAATCTGTGATATTGTCAGCGAAGATACAATCATTAAAAACTATCTGGTTATAAACAAGAGGACAAAGAAATAACATAAAATTTGATATGGATGCCGAATTTATAATCACACTGAAACAACAACAGAATAATTACTGCGCGAGTTGCAATTGTATAATTGCGTTGGTGTTGGTCGGATAAAGACTACTGCCAATTTACTGTAACAGAAAGAATAACAGTATTGGTCATACCAGAACTAACGTGATGCTGACTTGTCTTGAGTGCAACAGACGCAGAGGTGCTAGTTAAGACCACGCCGCGGTAATTAAGTATCCTCGGGTAACACTTGTATTCGTTCACGAGGAAATTCTCACTGAGAAGCAGTTGAATCAATCCTATAGACTGACGGTCTACCCGTTGATCTCGTAATGCTAGATATTGTATGTGGAGTAACACTCCAAATAGGATCAGTAGCTCTTTTTTACCACCTTCGAGCTCCTGGTTCATATAAATCCCTAACAGTGACATTGCCGAATATTGGTCGTTTTGAAAAATCATTTTGTGTTTTTACGGGTATATACTTTTTTTCATCGCGTTATTAGGTTTCATATTAATTGCTTGAGTAATCTCATTATTCAGCGCGGTAATTATGCCTGGTAATCTCTTGACCTTTTCACGGGATCGTTTATACTGAATAAATTTATATCCAAATAACCGCTCAGCAAGTGTCCGATTAAATCGTTGAACAATTACCTGATCGCGATGTAATCAATATGTCCTCGTGTGATGGTGAGATTATGACGCTTCATTGTTGATATCACTGCACCTTAACATTCCTTGCCAGAATGAACTTGTAATAGATTTGGTCATCGCAGAGGACCCCGCCGATAAATCCTTTCAAACGCAGAAGCCACCTCGGTTGACGACTTTGTCTTTAGCGTCTCTGTTCGTTTGTATCTACTCCCAACGTCAACTACAGTTAGCGCGTATTTGTAAACACCATCATGCGGAAGAAATAATGTATCAGCCTGATGAACCTCATTAGGTGCGCTGACATCAAAATGCGAGAAGTTAAATTGATAAATTGGTAGATAAATTTGCCATATGGCCTGTTTGGATAACCAATATGCTGCAGTGGTATTTTTCACCTTTGCGGCGCTAGCGAGTTTGTTGATTGCTGATTTACCCCTCCAGTACCCTCTTGGAGAATAATAAAAAGATTCCATGATGTTATTAATTACCAGCACTCGACATCAGTTTACTTTTCATCGGCGATTTTATCAACCATGAAGCCAATGTTTCTTTGAAGAATTTATCAGTGATAGAATTCAACACATAAATCAATTTCACATCTGTGGTATGTCTGTTTTGCAGTTTACTGCTTTTATAAGCAAAATCATCAGCATCATACGACTTATCAATAACGCTTATTGGATATCCACCGGATTTGGGTAGGTTTTGATCATCGAGTCTCATATCGAGTCTTGTCCCGGGTGTACAATAACTATACCCTGGAAGGTGTTTTTGTCCTGGATGTTTTGCCCATCGTATTCCTTGGAGTTTTACTAACTAGGCTGCAATATCACCTCCTCGCTTTTTTTAAAAACATCTCCAGATTTTATAGAAACAAATCTAAATTTGTTGGTAGCACATTCTACACACTTACCAGCAAGTGCTGATATGCTATTTTTAGTTGTGGTCGTCGTCAAGTCGTTTGTGCTTGTACGCTTCTTACATTTCACACAATATATATCCATAATTTATTGATAATAACATGAATGTAGTTGATGTTCGGCGACACGAGAACCAGTTAAACATTATACATCGCTAACAAATTATATTCGCATAATTATAATCGGACCATCTGGAAGTGGCAAGACACAACTGATACTTAATTTAGTAACGAGATGGATGAAATGGGATACGTTGTATTTAGTAGCCCGAGTGTAGACAATCAGCGATGTTACGAGGTGAAAAAAAGGATTTTAACGATAAAGCAAAATCGGAAATCGATGAGGATATTATTGAGTTCATAACCGATATCGAGGAAGCACCGAGCATTGATGATATTGGTGGAAGTATTAACAATTTAGTCGTATATGATGATGTCATGTTAGACAATCAGAAGAATATTTTCCAGAGGTAGGGATAAAAATACCGATGTGATATACATCACTCAACGATACACTCAAATACCAAAAGTGATCAGAGATAACTGCACTAGTCATGCTGTATTCAACGGAGTTGGCACACATACGCTACGAAATATTTGGCAAACTTGGTGTCACAAGATAGACCTAGTCGGGACTGGATTAGTGAAGACACGGAACGCAACTGCGTTTACAAGATGTTTATTTTTAAACGCAATTTTAAGAATCAACTCTGACACCAATATTTTACAAAATATAAGAAAAATCTATTTAAAAAAATGTTCCTAACATGAAACTATGAATTTCAGTAACGTAATGACAAAAAAGAAGTATATGAATGAATTTACAAATATAAATATATATAAAAGGCTCGTATAACGAGATAGATGCAAATATGAAAAAACAATGCGTCGTCAATATGACGAAACTAGAATAAAGATATTAAATAATTAATACGTCGTCCATATGACGAGACATATGCAATCGTGAATCCTAAATTCTGAAGTTCTCGTTCATGGAACGAGATTTGTGTAGAATGAAATTATTTATCGTTCATATAACGAGACTGCAAAGAAGATATTAAACAATTAATACGTCGTCCATATGACGAGACATATACAATCGTGAACCCTAAATTCTGAAGTTCTCGTTCATGGAACAAGATTTGTGTAGAATGAAATTATGTATCGTTCATATAACGAGACTGCAAAGAAGATATTAAACAATTAATACGTCGTCCATATGACGAGACATACAATCGTGAACCCTAAATTCTGAAGTTCTCGTTCATGGAACGAGATTTGTGTAGAATGAAATTATGCAGGTGTCGTTCATACAACGAGACTGCAAAGAAGATATTAAATAAATAATACGTCGTCCATATGACGAGACTGGGATGAATAAATGTAAACTACTTGCTGAGGTATTTTTCTACTGTCCTGGCGTCTGTTTGACGTCAGGAAGTACATCCGGTTACACAGAGTCAAACCTAACAGTTGTGACCTTCACCACACGCAATCATATATAAATACCATATATCTATACATCTAAACACAGCATACATAAATGCAGCATACGTAAGCACCATACACAGGCACCACACACGGGCATTACACGGTCAGCATAGACAAGCCCACACACGTAGTCACCACAACATGGCACCACACACGCAGTTACCACAACACTGCACCACTTCAGCACAACACTTCAGCACAACACTTCAGCCCAACACTTCAGCACAACACGTCACCACACCACTTCAGCACAACACGTCACCACACTTCAGCACAACACGTCACCACACCACTTCAGCTCTTTTAGCTGATAGATGGCTCAGTTTAGGATGGAAGCGTTTCCGACATGACTACATTGTAATGTCATGTCTGTCTTATAATTTCGTCCTTATATACCCCTAGCTGTGACAGATATGCGCAGCTAGGTACTTTAAACTGCAGGCAATTTCGCACATGCAGCATGAGCTGAGTGTTCGCTCATCATGCCGAAATAACTAAAAAGCCCAACAAATAATAAACTACCCTCGGTAAGGCTATACGCAGTAACGAAATCAAGACTAGATTTTTTTGACCACATATACATATTGAACATAGTCGTATACAATTCCGTGACACTTGGTGCGGCTTTGATATGGATTATAATCTCTTTAGAAATTTCTTTAGTCACGCTCAGTCAATTCCACATGGATTTGTAACGATAAATTTGCATGATACTAGATAAAGATATCTTATCAGACTTGATCAAATATTCGGTTGAAATCGTAAAAAGATTTTTACCCTCATAGCAGCAGAGAGAGCGCAACAACGACTTTGCGTCTCCAAGGAAACATTTTTTTTTCGATTTTGGAGGAAACCTTGGTTTGCCAAATAAACACTTCTATAAGGTTGTCCGTATCGCCCTCTCCATTTCTGCTATGGAGGTAAAAAATCTTTTTTTCTATTGTGGAGATGGCCTTGTTTTTCAAAAAAAACGCTTGTATAAAGTTATCCAATTCGCACTCTTTGCTGCTTGGACACTGCAAGATAAACTAAATTCGATCACTCGATGCGATTATCTATGATCCACAAACAATTGTACCTGATATAGTCAATCCCTGCGAGAAAGTATCGTCCCTGCGTATCCTAGCTTCCGTGGGGATTTATCAGCACGCAATGTATCTTCGACAACATTGATATCAACCAACACAATATCATTTAACACTAAAATTTGCTCCCTTGACTCTGTCAGGCCTGGAATATCCACTTTGATATTTTGTCTTCGTGTATCCTTGGGTCTATAACACAATGGCACTGGAAGTGTTGCAAATGTTTCTTTATGCGTGTTAAATAACATCATCTGAAGTGTATCTCTGCCTAACTTTCTACTTGCCACTATCAAAACGTTTCGTCTCCACTCTTTCCAAAGGTCATTTAATGGGCTTGTAATCTGATTAGTTACTTGAATTCGCGTAATTCATTATCAAATGATCTATGATCAGTACTAATTTCTTCATAATAGTCTACAAAATTCTTCAGCCAATTATGTGGGGGCAAACCGACAAATGGCGGTGGTTGACCATTTCACTCTAAAAAAAAGACTTTTTCTTTTCAACATGCGATATTACCACTGCTGCTCTTTCGTCGTTCATGGTAGCATCAACACTATCATCAATTCGAAATGTTGACCAATAGTGAGATGCTCCATTGCGCTTGAATTCATTAAAACGATCACGGATTCTACCTATCATGCATCTATCACTTATTACACTCTTTGGTACATCAGTGGAGACTACATCGAGGTTCAATTCAACATTTTTCTAAGACGTAAGTTTTGATAATCTCTCGAACTCCTCCATATTATAATTAAAACAAGTATTTAAATAAAGAATTTTTATATAATAAATCATTGAAAATGGCTTATGAGAGGATCAGTAACCGCTTGTAACAAATCATGTAGAAATTAATTCTGTGGATATCATTTACAACGCGTACGTCGTGGAAGCTTGGGGCCTTAACCCTGCATACGACGTGGGGTAGGTGTTCGTGGTAAGTTGCAGTTGTGTCTCAGTTGTGGTGATAAGCGATACAGAGAGTTAAAGCGCTATTATGATAAAAAAAAAGAACTCCATTAAAGATTCCATCAAAGATTCCATAAATGTTTATAACTGTGTCAGCGTCAGGGACAAAATCATAAGAACACCTCAAGACTACATTTATATATTCTCAAGTAATAATTAAACCAAATAATTAATTAAACCAAATACTATATAGTATATAAATTAACCAAGACTTTCAACCACATCCCGTGATCATCGATTATGAAGCATCTCGTGATGGTATTGTCAGACACCGCAGACTGAAGAAACCATTAGGGTATAGTAATGGTCTTGGATATCTTATGTTTGGCGCTGGAGGGAAAAAATATCTCAACCACCGGATAATATATGAATGTTACAATAGATTGATCAAAGACGGTTTTTGAGTTGATCATATTGATTATAATCCTAAGAACAATTCTTTATCGAATCTACAGTCTGTTACTCAGAATGAAAACATCAAATGAGGAGGGGCTGGAAAACACTTGAAAATGCGAAACCTATAAAATTACTTAATACAGCAACTAACGAAGAAAGAGAATTTAAATAAATGAATGAAGCTAGTAGGTATTTTGATATTTGCGAACCATCGGTACGAAAAGTAGCATAACGAATATATCAATCTGCTTTTTCTAAAAAAAATTGACAACAGCATACAGTTCGTATATACCTGAATTATTATATGTAGCATCAAGGGGAATAACCCGTGTGGGCTTGTGTGTACTGTTTATGAAACAGAGTTACGGATAACTCGTGTGGGCTCGTTATATTTTTTGATACAGATAACTGTCACCGGATCTAATTGGGATTTTTTTTATGACTCATGATCTAACTGAATGGCTTTTTTGTGTGGTTTTATACACCATCCGTTAAACCCATCACATGATACACTTATATTATATTCAAAATTATAGACTTGTAGATTACGAACACTAGTGTATTCCATACACGGTTGGGATCTCGTCCTGGGGCCCTTCGTTCGAATCTCGTGGCAGGCATTATTGTCGACGGGAGGGATCGGAAGGTTTTTTTATATATAATTGGGGCTTTAAGGCATCCGAAATTCAACCGTGAAACCACCATATGTCACACACCGTCATAGGATGTGAATGTGTTTTTGCATTCAAGCCGGAGTGATTTTGTTAAGGGTATGGTAGTTTCACTTGAAAGTAGAACCGCCCCATATGTGTATGCGCCGTCCTATTTCATATATCATCCTTGTAAATATATCATCATTGTAAATACTATATATCGTCATTGTAAATACTTGTAGATATGTAAATACTTGTAAATATGTAAATACTTGTAAATATGTAAGTTGTATATGTCTATATATCTATATGTAAATGTGACGTCCATTCACCAAGCATACCTTCTTGGGGTTCTAACCCGTTATTTGATGAGTTAGATCGCCCTCTCGGAGACTATGCTTCGTGGTACCTCTGGGCCTCTCAGAGGTGAATAACACCTGGGATTTTCCATATGGGGTTTTTCATGTATAACACCTTAGAGCGAATGGAGTTCATCATATCATATCATATCATATATAATCATATCATAACTGTCATAGTATCTCTAGGATCAATAAGATGTGAATAACACCTTAGAGAGAATGGAGTTCATCATATTATACAAAAACTGGTCAAAATTGACCCTTAATTTATTTATTAGATATATAAAATATATCAGATATATATTTCATATAATTAATTTCAAAAATATCAATGTCATTATAATTGAGATTTCAAATTTGAAAACTCAGGGAATAGAATTATCAGATACATTATATTGTAATCAGATTCTCTATGAATTTTATGATCTTGATGATAGCGCCCAGAATAATAGATATTTCCTTCTAAGGCAGTATGAGTTGATCACACAAATTTAGCACGCGGTAAATGACTCACTTGCATTTTGTAACGACATCAACAAATTTATCCCGCTATTCACTGCGGTTGAAAAGGTCAGAAGTGAATTAGGCAAACAATATGAAATCAAACGCACAATAAACTAAAACTTCAAAACAATAAGAGAAATTATCAGACAATATGAAAATCCCCCTTTGGTTGCCTCAACACAGTGAAAAATCTCTCCATGGATTAATTGACACTCTAAACACAAACAATACCCATACCTGTTTGCAAGTATGAGTAATCCACAATTCTATAGGCCTAGTGAGTAAATCACCAAATCAACGAAATAAATAATTCTATAGACAGGTAGGCTTACTCACGCTGAACAGAAACTCTATAATACCTATCCATGTGGTGAATTATCACCAATGCGGAAGTAATTAAACACTGTAGTGAAACTCAAAAGAATTTCGGAGTGGGTGGGAATTCGGGGATTTTACCTTATTTGTTAATTGCTGAAACATTTTCAGGGATTTAATTTTTTTTATTGATTTTTGGTCTTTTTTGTGGTGTTTTTTGGTCATTTTTGTGTGTTTTTACGCAATAAGTGACAAGATTTTATACAAATCGAGGGTGAAAACCCAAAGAATTCATTTAGAGAAAATCAATTTTGATGAAATTTAAATCCTCGTGAGGCAAATTTTATGGTTTTTTTCATCGTGATCGTGGAATCGTAGATGCTTTTTTCATTTATTTTGTATTGTTTTTGACTAATCCGTCGACATAATTTCATGAAAATCGATTTTCTCTAAATGAATTCCTGGTGTTTGTGTCTTCGATTTTTATGAAATGAAATGTGTAGCTATCAGTGGATTTGTCTTTACATTTTAGATCGTATATTAATTTACAATGGTAGGTGAAGCCCTAACAACTAGATCAACCCGCTAGAGATTGGCTGAGATTAAGAGATTTATTCCGGTTCGTGATTCCGTTCGAAATAAGTTAAAAACAAGACTAGAATTTCAAACCAACTTTACAACGGGTACTGAACAATTATTCAAACCAATAACAACTGCTGCTAAGGAGGGTATTACTGCTACTGTACCAGTACTTGAAAAAATAGCAAAGGAAACTGAAAAAAAACATCAGCGCTGTTACAAAAATCCGCTCCTGGTCCAAAGAAATAAAACAATGAAAAAGTAGAGGAATTACGTAATTGATTTAATGAGGATGGGTTAGCAGCAATTGATAAGACTGATCCATCAGAAATTCCTGCACTTATTGTTGCGGCTTATGAAAACAGGAAACAAAATGTTGAAATCATAACTACACGCATATATTAAAAATAGCAGCAGAGAGGGTGAACAGACCACGTTTTCAAGCAAAAATAATGCTTCCTACGAAACCTTATTTTAACCAAAAAAAATAAGTCTCCATTTAGCAAACGGAGACTTTACGATTTTTTAATCAATTTTGGTCGCAACGATGTGGTCATCCACCCTCTCTGCTGCTGGAACTTTCAGTTCTGGTTAACAAAAATAATAAATGATTTCAACCAAATATTTGATCGAGTCCGATACGATATCGTGTCCGAGGATCATGTAAATTTATTGTTACAAATCCATGCGGGGTTGACTGAGCATGACTAAAGAAATTTTTAAATTGATTGAAGTCCATATCGGAACACCATGTCTGCCAAATATTTCGTAGCGTATGTGAATCAACGCCGTTAAACACAGCAAGAATATTACAGTTATCTCTGATCACTTTTGGAATCTGAGTGTAGCGTTGAGTGACATATATCACATCAGTGTTTTTGTGACGCCCCCGGGAAAATATTCTAGCTGGGTTTTTTTGATTGTCTAACATCACATCGTCGTATACGACTAAATTGTTAATGCTCCCATCAAGGTCATCCACGGATGGCGCCTCGTCAATATCAGTTATAAAATCAATGGCATTCTCACCTTTAATTTCTGATGCATTCTCGTTAAAATCCTTTAACACTTCATAGCATCGTTGATCATCTACGCTAGGAGCAATTAAATACAACTTATCCCACTTCATCCATCTCATTATTAAATTGAGCAACAATTGAGTCTTGCCGGATCCAGATGGCCCGATTATAATTGCACGGATAGAGTTTGGTAGCGCTGCATGATGCTTAACTGGTTCTCTTATTTTAGTCGCTGAAAAATCAATTATATTCATATCTCTATACATAAATTATGGATCTATATTGTGTGAAGTGTAAAACGCGTACTAGCACAAATGATGTGACGACGGTTACAACTAAAAATAACAGATCAGCACTAACTGGTAGATGTGCAACATGTGGTATAAAAAAGTTTAGATTTATTTCTACAAAATCAAAGATTTTACAATCCGGAGATGTTTTAAAAAAAAACGAGGAGGTGATATCGCAGCCAAATTGGCAAAGCTCCCTGAAACCCCATGGGCAAAGTACCCCGGAGAAAAGCACCTTCCAGGATATAGCTACTGTGGTCCCGGAACACGATTAGATATCAGACTTGATGATCAAAATCAACCTCGATCCGGCGAGTATCCGATAAACGCTATTGATAAGGCGTGTCATGCTCATGATGTTGCATATAAAAGCAGCAATCTGCAAAACAGGCATCTCGCGGATGTGAAATTAATTCATGCGTTAAATACTATTCCTGATAAATCTTTTAAAGAAAAGTTGGCTTCGTGGTTGGTAAAATCAGCTATGAAAGGCAAATTGATGATGGGTGCTGGTAATTAATAATATGGAATCAATTTATTATTCCCCAAGAGGATACTGGAGGGGTAAATCAGCAGTCCATAAACTCGCTAGCGCTGCAAAAGTGAAAAAAACTACAGCGGCGGATTGGTTATCCAAACAGGCACTATGGCAAATTTATCTACCACCGCCTAAACAAATTCAATTCTCGCATTTTGATGTGACTGCTCCTAATGAAGTTCATCAGGCTGATATATTATTTTTGCCACATGATCGTGGTTACAAATATGCGTTAACCGTAGTTGATATTGCAAGTCGATACAAAGAAGCAGAACCGTTAAAAACAAAATCAGCCACTGAAGTTGCTTCTGCATTTGAAAGGATCTATCGACGAGGTCCTCTGCACTGGCCAAATCTATTGCAGGTTGATCCTGGCAAGGAATTTCAGGGTGCGGTTCTATCTACAATGAAAAATCATAATGTCACCATACGACGAGGGCATACTGCGCTACATCGCGATCAGGCCATTGTCGAACGATTTAATCGGACGATTGCTGAGCGGTTATTTGGATATCAATACGCAAAAGAATTCATTCAAGAAAAGCGATCCCGTGAATGGGTCAAAAGGTTACCAGCTGTGATTACCGCACTGAATAATGAGATCACTAGAACAATCAACATGAAACCTAGGAACGCTATTAAAAAGAAGTCTATACCCGTACAACCACAAAAAGATTTCAAAGAACCAATTCTTGGTAGTAATGTCACTGTTAGGTACTTATACGAACCAGGAGAGCTTGAGGGTGGTAAAAAAAGGGCTACTGATCCTATTTGGAGTGTTACTGCACACAAGATATCTAGTATAACACGATCAACTGGTAGACCAGCAATCTATAAACTGGATTCAACTGCTCCTCAGCGAGGATTTACTCGACAACAACTACAGGTAATTCCCGAGGATACTCAATTACCACCGCGGGGTCTTAATTAGCACCCGATGCCAGAGGCATTGTGCTTGCACCCCGGCGTCTGTTGCACTCAAGACAAGTCAACATCACATTGTTTCTGACATGACCGAGACTGTTATTTTTTCTGTCTACGGTAAATTGGCGAGGATCTTTATCCGAATACTGCCAACGCATTATACAATTGCAACTCGCGCAGTGATTATTCTGTTGTTGCTTCAGCGTAGTTATTAATTCAGCATCAATGTCAAATTTTCTATTATTTTTTTTATCCTGTTGTTTATAACCAGAGAGTTTTTTTCTGATTATATCCTTGACGTTGTCGGCGTTGATTGTGGTGTCATCATCGCCACAAATGATTTCATCATCGCCTGACTCTGTCAGGACAACTCTTCGAAGCTGATTTATTCTTCGTACTCTGGATACTGCGAGATAGACTAAATTCGACCATTCGATGCGATTATCTACCATCCAAACAATTGTATCCGATATAGTTAATCCCTGTGAAGAATGTATCGTCGCTGCGTATCCTAGCGTCCATGGGGATTTATTAGCACGCAATGCATTTTCGACGACGCTGATATCAACCAGCACAATATCATTTAACACGAGAATCTGCTTTTCACTCTTCCCTGGAATATCAACTTCAATATTCTGCTTTCGTGTATCCGAAGGCCTATAACACAACGGTACTGGAAGTGTTGCAAATTTTTCTTTATGCGTTTCAAATAACTTCATCTGAAGTGTGTCTCTGACTATTTTTCTACTTGCTACTATCAAATCATTTGGTCTCCACGTTTCCCAGAAATCATTCATGGGAGTTTCTGAAATTATTTCACGCGCTATTTCGCATTGGATTTTATCCGGTTGTAATCTAATCAGTGCTTTGAACTCGCGTAATTGTTCATCAAGTGATCTATGGTCGGTATTAATTTCTTCATAATAGTCTACAGAACTCTTTAGCCATTCATGTGGAGATCCACCGACAAATGGTGGTGGTTGGCCGTGATCACCGCACATGACGACTTTTGTGTTTTTGTTTAACAACCACTCGAGAAATGTTTGTAATACTCTCAACGATCCCGTGCATATTTCATCCCAAATTATGATTTCAGGAATGAATTTATCACCCATTCGATCAGGGGTCCATTCATCGCCTTTCCATCGAAAGAAACTATGATAAGTACAGGCATTTACCCCTCGCTGTATCATCTCTCTGGCGAGTCTGTGAGTCGGTGTTAACACAATCATGTTTGACCGACGATATAATTCAATTGCACGAGTTGTCTTTCCTGACCCACCACAACCGTTTAAATAAACTGTCTTGTATCTACATATTGGATCAGATACCGGTGGTGCATTAGAAAATTCTGATTGAATCTCATCACATTTTAAGTACTTTTCATCCATGGTAACATCTGCCGATTCACAATACTCATGTAGCGTCTCCCTTTTAAATCTCCAACATCCCCACGCTTCCTCCTGGGATGTGAATTTAGCTACATCTGATTTGTATTTATTGTGTATATACATCGAATCAGTAGCTACTCTAACCGCGGTATTAGGAAATCTATTTATCATCGAAAATAAATTGATAGAAGCATAAGCTAGCATAGAACTTCTCAAATGTGTGTACTGGGAATTATATCCATCACAGTAGGTAACAACCGTACCCAATTTCTCACCATTGGATAGAAAAGCATCCTTACGGGATACAAGTTTTCCCTGTTTCGTTAAATCCGTTACAAGAAAATCGTATTCAGCGACGTCTATGATCAACCGCGAGGAAAATTTTGCATTGTCGTATCTTCCACCCTGGGTAAATTTACCGATTATTCTTCGTCCAAAATCCTTTGCTTGTTCTTTTTTAATTTCAAATAACTTCTTAGACCAATTCATGATTTGTTCTTCATTGAAATCAGGGAATTGTTTTCGCAATTCGCTAATTATACGATCTAGATCGGGTTGTGGTAGCCAAACTTCTTTCTGAGCTCGATAGCATATAATAGCTTCGGAAACAATCAACGATATCAGCATGCCACAATCAATCATATATCGTAGTAACACTATTGGCATCCAGGCCTTTTCAGATATATGTCTACCAAGCCAAACATAACTACACGGATGTAACCCTGTAGCGAGTTCAAATGATATCACACGAGCGAATCCGGTTAAATCAAAATCAGGTAATGGCCCATTAATCGCAACACGAGTCATTTCATGCGTGGGGTGTCCAAATCGTTTAAAATAGTTACTACATTCTCCATACCCGAGAAAAGTTCCAGGATAACACGCGGATATATCAATTGAAATCATACCGTCACGATGGTATTTTGTATTCCACAGTCCTCCATGACCAAATTCGATGCAACTCAATTTAACGTCCTCGAGAAAATCACTTCGTGTTGGACGCCATGAGTTTTTTTCTCTTGCGAAGTGAGCTACCACTGATGGAATAGTAAAACTATCCGTCAATAGTTTTTCATGGGAACTCTCCGGTGAAAAATCATTAGCGATTTTTCTCATTCTGTTATCTAATTCTTCAACGCGATATAATTCACCATTTGGTCTTACAAATTGATCAAATCCTGATTCGGAACCAGCACTACTAAGTAACCACACTGACACAGGATCATCTTTACACAACGCATGAATAGCATCAAATAATTTCTCTTCATAGAAAACATCCCCGACGAATTCCCCGGAAAATTCCGGGGGGATATATCTCACGGTTCTATCTCGTGGAACGTGGAAATATTGTTACTGCAGGTGTCCACGCGTGTTCGTTATGATCAATAATTTGTATTGGAGCCCCTCGCGATTGATATTTCGGTTCGTATAATACTTCTCCGGTTATTGTTGTTACTGATATTGGGAATTTTAATGATGCTTCTAATTTAGCTATATCAGAAATCTTTGCACCGTGCTGTTTCACTGTCAGTTCCCATTCGGTTATTTTCCTACGTCGCAGATCAGTTAGTTTATTTCCTCGGGATGCATTTGTGAAGTGTTCCATTACCCGTGTTGCTACACAATTGAGCCTTGACGAAGTCAACGGTGAATATTTCATAGGAGCTAGTTTTGCAATATCGGGTTTATCATTTAACGGATATATCCCATAAACGATTGCTGTTACGGGATAAGATCTCTCGTAGTATGGTTTGTCAATTCCAGTTAGAATTCCTGGTTTGGAATCTCTACTTACAATGACAGTTTTTTTATCCTTGAGGATTGGTTCAAATTTATCCCTGATAATCCATTTGCCTTCGACTTCGATAATGAATTTTATTCTGAAAAAATACTTTTGTTGGGAATTGCTTTGTTTGGGAATTGCTTTGCTTGAAATCCTTTGGATTTCCACCTTTGGATTTCCACCTTTGGATTTTACACCCTTGAACTTCTCATGGGAATTGCTTTGCTTGAAATCCTTTGGATTTCCACCTTTGGATTTTACGCCAAGGTGTGAAATTATCTCAACTGCTCTTTCATCGTTCATAGTAGCATCGATGATGGGTACATTGACATCTTCATCAATAATTCGAAATGTCGACCAACAGTATGCTGCACCGTCTCGGTAGAATTCATTAAAACACTCCCTGATTTTACCGAGTATAGTTCTATCACCGATTAGACGTTTTGGTGTATCAGAGACTCTATCAAGATTGAATTTAGTATTTTTCCAGGGCTTAATTTTCGATAATCTTTGGAACTCCCTAGCAAGATTGAATTTAGTATTTTTCCAGGGCTTAATTTTCGATAATCTTTGGAACTCCCTATCAAGATTGAATTTAGTATTTTTCCAGGGCTTAATTTTCGATAATCTCTTGAACTCCTCCATGTTATAATTAAAACAAGTATTTAAATAGAAAAATATAGTATAATGAATCACTGCAAGTGGCTTATGATTGGATCAACAACCCAGTGTAACAAATCATGCAGAAGCGAATTCTGTGGGTATCATATGCAAAGCGTGAGAAACGGTTCAAAAGGTCCTCTCCCATGCCTCCAATGTGGGGTTGGGGTAAGGGGAAAATCGCAGTTGTGTCTTGCTTGTGGGGGTAAACGATACAGGGAACTAAAACGCTATTATGACAAACGAATCAATGACTCGTTCAATGACAAAGTCATCAAAACCCCGCAAGATTATATCAAGAGGTTTATAATAAATTAGACAAATAGTATTATTATACAAATGAGCCAAGATTTCAGACCTCATCCAGTGCTTGTTAATTACGAAGCCTCCAGTGATGGTGTTGTCAGGCACCGCAGACTAAAAAAAACGGTTGGATATCTGAATAATATGGGTTATTTGTTGTTTAGTGCTAGAAATAAAACATATCTTTGTCACAGAATTATTTTTGAATGTCATAACGGATTAATCGAAGACGGATTTGTGATTGATCACATAAATGGCGTGAAGACTGATAATTGTCTTGAGAATCTTCAAGCCGTCTCACAAAGTCTGAATGCAAAATTAGGTGGAACTGGCAAATATGCAAAACGCCCTAGGGGAGTTAAATCGTTTGATTTAGAAACCAGCGAGGAGAGAATCTTTCATTCGATAAACGAAGCCAGTAGATACTTTGACATTTGCGTGCCTTCAATTCGATTTGTTGCACAAAATTTAATTAAAACATCTCTGTCTAAAAAAAATGATCATAAAGTAAGATTCGTATACACCTGAAACGATTAAAGGGAGATAAATCCGTTATGGATAAATCCAACCACTCAAAACACTCTACCTACTAAGTTCCCTTGTATTATGACGTCAAAGGAATTTGTCGCCTGCTATATTACCTGTACTTGACTAGGCGCGCCCACGTGACTGTAATGGAGATACATGAGTTTCGATAGAGAATAAAACTTTTTATTGTCGCTTGTGGGCTAAAACTGCATTATTTATTTAAGCTAACTCGTTCTTTTCAGTACGAATTTTTTTATTTATCTACATATCTCATGTGTGGGGGGTGGGTGGACTAGCAGTAAAGCAGACAGCTAACTCGTTCTTTTCAGTACGTTTTCTATTCATTGAAGTAGGTGGGCGTGGTTAAAATTCCTTGTATACAGCTCTTTGTGATCTAATCGATAATGCATTTTTGTATAGAGAATTATAACAGAGTAAAATGTTTTATTTAACAACAGTATTATTTTGTTTAAAATATTTCTCATTGTTGCAGCATAAAATTGTCTGTTTTAAAAATCTCTTATTGTTAAGTATATCAGAAGATATATATATTAAAAAATCTCTATTCTGTATGACTATTCCGTGGTGTAATGGTATCGTGTTTGTCTTGTAAACATAGATCTATCAACTACGTGTTCGGTCCCCATAGCAGATACATTATTTGATGGCGAAACGGAAGATGTTTTTTCTATTAATTGGGGGGGGGGAGGGGCGATCCCCCTCAGCCAAACCAACATTGTAACTCATGCTATCGCATTCTCGGTAGCGTGGGTTGGTGTTTTTTTCCAACTCATGCAACCATGAATTCGATTTCATGGGTTGCCATGTTGGTTTGGTTTACCACGCCCACATCATTACATCACAAATTCCATCATCGTTTCATTGAATATATCCATCCTTAATTAAGTACATGTTGTGACGTCACCCCAAGCATATCTTCTGGGCGGTCTAAGATGGCGTTTGCCACCTTAGGCCTCCCGCCGGAGATGTATGTTTCGGGTCCCCTTGGCCTTACTTGGATGCGAAGGCAACCAAGGAGTTCCAAAGATGTGTTGTCGTATATGTAACCTCTGGGTCTCTCTGACGTCATAGGGCGCCAGCGAGATTGCCAAATGAGTGTTTTTTGTTTTGTTTTTTTTTAATAATTAGAGATACAGTATACTATATTTATATAAAACTATAAATAATGGATATCAATGATGTAAATGCTATAATTGCTGAAATCTCAAATTTAAATAATAAAGGGGTATTATTATCTGAAGATCTCGACGCTGACAAGATTGCCTCGGAATATGAAGACATTGAGTATCAGTGTAGTAAGGGTCGTTATGTTTTACCCAAGATGTACAGGCTCGTGAAAGGAATTCAAAAATCCATCAATGCTTGTTTGTACGGTAACGACATTAATGTATTCATAACGCTATTTAGCACCGTTGAAGCAATACGTCAAAAGCTCGGCCAAGAGTATCAAAAACGAGCTGAAATTAGTTCTAAGGTTCGTGATCTTAGAAAAATGTTAAACGAGGAAAAACCCGTATCTTAACTACGTGAGCGTTACTATAAAATAGGCTTTCAGTAATTTTTATTAAAAATAAAAATTTTTTTAGCGTTTCTTGTAACACTTGTTACACAAGTTACATAGGATTTTCTCCTGAAAGAATGCTCATCAGTCTGGACTTGCCCATGCAGTTATGTGCATAATGGATGATCTGGTCGTAGTAGCAAGTAATCACCGCGACGCCTCCATTTTCACGTAGTTCTTGTTGTTGCCGCGTCGTTAACACAAATCGTTCATCGCCGTTCTCAGATATTACAATTCTGAAACCCCCAGCGAGGTTATTTCTGAAACACTCGCGGATAGCGTCGTACAGTTTAACCCTGTCGAAGATGAATACGTTAGCTTGATGGTACATTATTTAATAACTAAGTTATTTAATAACTAAGCTTTTAATTGTGATAGAAACCCAAAGGGTTTTACATTTGAAAATTTAGTTCACAAACAATATATGGTTGGTGAATCGCTTACAACTAAATTAGCCCGAGAGCGGCTAGCAGCAATTAAAAAGTTTATACCGGTTCGAGACAGACTTCGCGAGAAACTTCAACAACGACAACAAGCGCAGACTGACTTTTCTGTGTCAAGTGAACAACTGTTTACTCCGATAACAAGTGCGACCAAAGATGTGAAAACAGCAACTGAACGAGCAATATACGGAGATATTCCTAAGGAAGGCAAGCGACGAGAAGTGCCTGTTCTTGGTGTGCTTGAAAAGATAGCAGCAGAGACCGGACAAACACGCGCAGGGATACAACAGTTATCCAGTGATATAAAAACTCAGCGCGAATATGAACGATTAGCTGATATTGATGATTCTGCACCTGAAACTCAACCTGTTGATGTCGTCACCCCAAGAGGTGTTTCCTTTATAGACAAACTCACCGAAGGAGCTATAGCAGAAATCAAACGACCTCAATTAATAAAACCAGAACATTATAAGATTTTTGGTAATTTTGCCGCCCAAAGCTTTCATTCCAGAAAAGACTTTTTAAAAGACGAGTATAAGAACAGTAGAATAAGCCGAGATGAATGGGCTGATTGGTTGTATAAAACGAATAGGGGGGTTGGCCGTTTAAATAAAAGAGAATTGGGATATAAAGAATTTAGAAAGGGAATTGAAGAGTATGATGAAACTGGTACAACTGAGAAAACAAGCGGAAAAGGATATTCGATTGGAAATCTAAAGGATTTCAACGCTGGAGTCTTTGACTCTACCGTGACATGCCCTGGTAACATTCTCAGTGATATATCAAGGTTAGAGGTTCTCATCGGAGGGAAACGAGCCGGAAATAATTCACCGGAAGTAATTAATGAAGCAGCTGATATCTGTAGACGATTATTTGCCGGCGGTATCATGGACATTGATGTATATCGAGAACTTATTGCTGAATTAGTTGAAAATCACAGAGACGCCCTACGTTATGATGAAAATCTTATGGATGTAAGCGATTGATCATTAATTGAAAAACTACTAGTTTTATAACAAGATGATTATACACTACAATCATGATAAACCAGTAAGCGTCTACGTGGTGAACTCACGATTGCCTGTTTATAGAGCATATTACGGAGATGGTTTCGGCAATACCATTGCGGGGTTATTTACAAGAATGGCTCCCAAGGTGGCGCCGTTAGCTAAACAATTATCAATGAAAGCCATTGATGCTATCCGTGATAAGGGAATCAATTTCGTTGGAAATCTTGCCGGAAAGGCATTTTCTGCCGCGAAAGATAAAATAGCATCATTGGTGCGAAAGAAACCAGGAATGACTTCGTCAGTGGTGAAACCAGGAATGACTTCGTCAGTGGTGCTGCCATCAACTACAGTGATGCCTGCAAAAATCAGCAAAGCAATAAATAACGCAGTGGAAGAAAAACTAGCGCAATTGACTTCGTCACAATTGACAGCTTCACCGGTAACAGATAGCGCTATCATGAACGCGATAGCAGGAAGTGGTTTGAAACAAAAAAGAAATTCGAAGAATTTTCAACGACGATGATTATAAAGATGAAATTCCTTTGCAATTCACCAATTGAAAACGCTAGTAATGTTATAAATGTTTAAACGAACAGCTGATCCCGCGTTAGATATGGAAGCCCCAGTGCGCAAAGATGATTCCGTCCGCGATTATCAATACTATTCCTATCATGCAATACAACCCGACCTACGATCGCGAATTGAACTTCAAGTTCAAGATACCAGTAAATACTTTTTGCCATGTGAAGCATTTATCGAAGTAGAAGGAAAACTCGTAACAAACGATGCTGCTCATAATGATCCACCATATGCAAATGATCCAAATATCCGAGTTGGTTTCGTCAACAATGGTATAATGGCGTTATTTGAAAGTGCAAGATATCTCATTGATGGAAAAGAAATTGAATCAATAGACCGCGAGGTTGATGTTGCAACAACAATAATCGGACTAGCAAGATACTCCGATGATTATACAAGATCGGCTGGTCCATCTATGATGTTTGCAAAGGATACCTCTGATAACGCTGACCACCTTCAATACATTAAAGTGTTAACACCGCAAGACACTTCAGTTGATAATCAACGAGAAGCAACTAATCCAGAACGTCGAGCTAGACCAGGAGCTGCGTTTGATATTCTTGGAGGCGTTAATGATAATTTCAATTTAGGATTTGCAACACGAAAATTAGCATTGCAAGAACAGCAGCGATATTTTTCATGTGCAATTCCACTCCATCATATATTTGGATTCTGCAGAAATGTAAGAAAGGTCATCTATGGAGCCAAACACACAATCGCGTTAGTGCGAAAAGGCAATGACAATGATGCAATTTGGCGTACTGGTGCCGCTGATGGTAAAGTTGTTTTGAGTAAAATAGTATTATGGATGCCAGTAATGACTCCATCAATTACCACGGAAGAGCGGCTGCTCTCATTTATGGAAACCGGTGGTAAATCATTGCTAAGTTGGCTAACAACAACGACTGATGCTAAAGAGGATAATGTTAATGGTACATTTACATGGCACCTGGCATCAAAACAAGGCGTTTCAGCTCCACGTCATATATTTATAGCGCTGCAGAATAGGAATCGATTAGGTTCCCAAGAACGCAGTCATATGATATTTGATCGGTTAGGGGTAAGTGAGGTTTCACTGAGAATAAACGGACAACAAGAACCATCTGAGGATATACAGCTTAATTACGGAAACAACCAAATAGCACTTGTGTATCATCGGATGCTGTCATATATGGGTCGTGATCAAAATGTTGATACCGGTTTGCAAATATCGCAACTCGATTTTAAGAACTTGTATCCAATTTATTACTTTTCACTGGAACATCTTGATTTAACAAGACAATCCGTTGTTGACATACATTTTAGGGCTCGTATAGATCCTGGTGGTGTTGATTATAGAGCGGTTGCTGTTATTCTCAGCGACAAATCAATGTTGTTAGAAGGGGCTGGCGGACGAATGAGACTCGTTGATGCACCAGTAGAAAATCTATGATTGAAATCATAAACGATTTTCACAATTAGATCAATTGAAAGCATAAATGTGTTTTACAATAAAATGCCATATAGTATTGTTAGTGTCAAGCTGACTGATGGTCAGGTCAAGAAATTAAAATCAAAATCCGCTAAAGAATGTGGAACAACAATAACGTTAAAACCAGCGCAGATGTTTGGCGGTACACATAAAATATCATTAACGGATCGTCAAATAAAACATTTCAATGATGCAATGAAAAATAAGCGAGGAGTTCAAATAGAATTTTCAAAAGCCGCAGTCGCGAACATGATAAAATCAGGTGGTATATTTCCATTGTTAGCCGCAATACCAGCATTGATTGCAGCGGCTGCCCCAGCGGTGGCGAAGGCGGCAGCGTTGGGAGCCGTTGGTACCGCGGCAGGGATGGCGTTGAAAAAGGCAACTGGGAAAGGATATAAAAAAGAGGGAAAGGGGTTGTACCTACCAGGAACCCCGTATTCATGGTACAGCGGGAGATCCGTGAACGGATCAGGTCTAAGAAGAATACCAGGAACGGTTTATTAATTGAAAAATCTTCGATTTACAAATCTTTGATTTCCGAACCTATGGTTCCCAAATCTTCGATTTCCAACCCAATTGTTGAAGAGTCTTTGACTCAGGAACCTATGGTTCCCATGTCCAATTTTGATTTAATTGAGGCTGCTAAAAAACTAGCGATAAAAAACTTCAGAGGGGTTTTTATGAGAGATCAATTACCAAGAAAACCAAATAACGTTGAAACCGGTATCATCAATCTTGATAACAGCAGCGGATCGGGAACTCACTGGGTTGCATACGCGATTGATCCACGTGGAATTGTCTATTTCGATTCATATGGGTTAGCTCCACCAAGCGAGTTTATGCGGTATATAAATTCTTCGATGAAACTCAAAAAGTTTCCGATTTTTTATTCCACGCTGCCAACACAACAATTAAATGATCCACCGATATGCGGCCGTGAAGTATTAAATGTCCTCGCGGAGATTTCATTAAAATCCTTTGGATCTCCGTGGAAACCACCTCATCTGGTTGTAAACGAATACACGAGTGGGAAATTACAAGGATCAATAAATTGAAAACACAAGTTACGATAACAATAATGATTGATATTTGGGGACAATCTCTGTCAATGTCGGAACCCACCGCGGAAACATCTGCGGGTTCTATCGAGGATGTAAAAAAAATAATTGAAGATGAAATCGCTGAGATGTTAAATTTAATAGATGTTGACCCGAACGAATTAGTTGTATTTCAAGACAAACAGGGTAAATTGAAAAGCAGTAATATATCCGTGAATGACATTTTGATACGGCAGAGCGATGCCGCTGAAAACTCTATTGCGCTTTATTCCAACGGTGGACAACTTAAACCTGGTAATCTTATTTCTACGATCACCGACGCGATTGCTACCAACGAACGTGAGCTGAATGATCTTATACGAGGTTATAATAATTTTCGCAAAAATGTAATACATAAATTATTTGGAACCCCGCTTGTGGTTGGCATGACTCTCGCTGAAATTAAAGACTTGTTGAATTCATTCTTCGCTAACAAGGAAGCTGGAAGGATGATGACTGCTTCAGAAATCAAGGCAAATTATCTCGAGATTTTTAAACTAAAAGAAGATCAAAAACCCATTAACGACGTCATTGTTAGGTTTTTTGGATCCCCACCTGTGGCAGACTCGACTCTCGCTGAAATCAGCGAGTTTATTATCAGGCATACTCACAATGCCTACGTCGCTAATAATTTCTTTGGTGTCCCGGCTACATCTACGATGACTCTCAACGATATTATTAGGTTTATGGTGAGACAAACAACACTTAATACCATCGTTGATAAATTTTTGGGGAGAACACGTGATGAATCTGAAACCACATCGTTGACAGGCATGACTCTCGCTGAAGTTAAAAGCGCTATTGACGAACAAAAACTCACCAACGAGTTTGTTAATAAGTTCTTTGAGGGTAGTAAACCCAAGGATATCACGACAAAATTTTCGAACATCGACTGGTATATTGAAAACCAAACACAGCTTGGACTCACAGACCTTCTGATTTCATTCTTTTTTAGCAAGAGGGATGGGAGGATGATGGCTTCTACCGAAGTCAAGGTAAATTATCTCGAGATTTACAATGATATTCTTCACCTAAAAACTCTCAATGAATTTAAATATCTTCTGATTTCGTTCTTTTTTAACAAAGAGAGGTTGAGGACGATAAATACTAACGAAATCAAGACAAATTACCTCGAAATGTATAATGATATTCTTAAACTAAAAGAAACCTTTGAAAAGGTAAAGATTCCGCATCCACACGGAAGCATTGAAAATATCGTGTATACGGTCGATTATGGGACCTTTGATTGGGTAAAAGAATCTAGTGTTAGATTGCCAATCGATATCGGGGAGGGGTCCAGTGGTATCTACAGGATAACGTTAGTCTCTACCAAGCAATTTGATATCATCGTGAAAGGTAAAACCTACTTTGGTGGCACCGCGACAGTAATTATCAATGGTAAAGAAGAATTTGAGATTGTCGCGGTTGATAGTACAATTAGATCAACAATACACTGGTGTTTAGAACTCGTAGATCATTTTTCAGGCTGAAGCTACTAACAATTCCCGCTAAAGATGGCAAATAATTGAAAACACTAGTGTTTTTAAAATAACAATGATTTCATCAACGCAATGTCGCTATGATCAGGTCAGAGAATTTCAAAATAGACTCAAAACCCTCGCCGAGGAGTATCAAATAAAAATAAAAAAATACCGACGAAGAATCACCGCAATTGATATTACTATGTACTCGGTGTCAAGCGTTCTCGCTGGCGCCGGAATAATACTTGCATCGGTTATAATGATTGCCCCGGTCGTAGTTCCAATTTGCATTTCTGCGGTGGCTACAATCGGGGGTATATCAACCGGGATAGCAAAAAAGATATCATCATGCAGCCAGAGTAAACTGCAGAATTACTTACTTCAATTTCATATTGCATCAACCGCATATTCGCAATTATCATTGATGATATCATCGTCACTCGATAATACAATTATATCAGATAGTGAATTCTCAGCGATGGTCAGTATTTTTGATTCAGCGATATCAAAATTAGAGCAACAACATGAATATAATAACAATGACAACACCGATGGAATTGGAAAACACAAACCCAAAAAAAACCAGAATGATCTCAATAATCTCAACCATACCAGATTGTTAGTTCTCAGTGATGGTCAGTATTTATGATTCCTCGATACCAAAATTAGAAATAAATCATGAGTATAATAACAATGACAACACCGATGGAATTACTTCAACAAATAGTGGAGAACACGAACCCAGTACAAACAAGCATGATATCAATAACATCAACGAGTCCTGAATTTAGTGTGAACTTCCCTTCTCCGATTCCAGTGCGTGAGATCGCGCTGGCAAAATTACGAGTATATCATAGCTGGCCTAATATCAGATCGGTTGCATTTGGCGGTCAGCAACCCAATAACGCACTGGTGTTCTCGTATAAGAATAAACCCGATGGTACTCCAGAGTGGGAAACTGTTTCGTTACCAACTGGGTCGTACCAAATTAAGCAAATCAATGCTGAAATTCAGCGTAGAATAAAATCAATCACTGGAAAAGAATCAAAAATAGCTATTAATCTTCATCAACCGACGCTCTCGTCGTCGATCGAAATAAGCACAGAGGGATACATTGTAGATATATATAACAGCTCGTTAAGAACAGTGTTAGGATGGCCTGAAAAACCACCGGAAAATTCCACCGCCGACTTAACCACGGACGTACAATCATATCATGAAATCAATCCCAGTTATCGAGATAATTTATCTGATATAAGAAAAGGAAGAATCGCCGATAGATTTATATTTACCAACAAAGACACATTGCAATGGGATTTTATCATTAAAAGAACAACCGACTCATCTGTTACTATTTCATTTACGCTAACTGACGTCCGTGGTTATTTTAATGAAATTAAACAATTATATGAAACACAACTAGAACAACTACGGAAAACAAAATCGCAAAAACACGTTGAAATAATAAATCAACTTATATCTGATATGGAATATATCTATGAACTAATTATTCAAACAATAATTAATGACAACAGCGACAATAAACAACGATTCCTAATCGATTACAATATCACAGAGGACAATCTGCGTAATTTCAAATTTCCCAAGTACAACGCTGATGAACTAGCAAGAATTGTTAGAACCGATATCAAGGCGCTACAAAAACAAGATTCATCTGTCCTCTTCAGGTATAATAATGATCCAGATGGTGGCGGTAGGCATATTGCCCCTCATAATGTGAATATTTCAACGGTGATTGCGCTCAATTTAGTATGTGATGCAATTGAAGGAAGCTATCAAATTAATCTAGAGCAATCAAATCAAGCTCAGCAAGGATATATTCTTTATTCGTTTGCACCAACAGCTCCTCCAGGATTCCTAATTATTGAGAACCCAATTAATCCTGTCTACATGCGATGCCATAATAATTCGTTAACGAGAATTAATTTCAAACTCACCGACCAGTCAAATAATCTGATTGATTTACAAGAAGAGGTGTTAGCGATTAGTCTGTTTGTGAAATCCTAAATGATTTTCGTCCTAAAGACTCGATCAAATATTTGGTTGAAATCATTTATTATTTTTGTTAACCCAGAACTGAAAACTTTAGCAGCAGAGAGGGTGGATGACCACATCGTTGCGACCAAAATTGATTAAAAAATCGTAAAGTCTCCGTTTGCTAAATGGAGACTTATTTTTTTTGGTTAAAATAAGGTTTCGTAGGAAGCATTATTTTTGCTTGAAAACGTGGTCTGTTCACCCTCTCTGCTGCTAAAATACAGAACACTGGGCTGATGCTTTTTACAAAATCAAAACTAAGACAAGTCGAACTGATCAAGACAATGCATCATACGCTGGATATCTCAATGCGGCGGGTACAGTGAATGATCAATATGAAGAACTAAAAACAAAAACAAAAAAGCCGCAAAGATTGCAAAGATAAAGACAACAGCCTTCACAAAAAATACCTTTCTCACCTAGACGACAACCACCACCTGACGATGGGTATGAGATTATTAGAGTTTGATAATAGACAATCATTGTATATGCCACCGGACGATGATGAATCTAATGATGAACGTTTTAGACATTTACAAGATCAGGAAAACCATACAGAAGGTGCAGCTGGTACAACTGAAAAAATCACAGGTATCCAAGAAGGGTTCAGGTAGATGGTCTAGTTCGTTGTTCTAATAATATTCTCGGGGATATATCACGATTAGATATTCTCGTAGGAGTGAAACGAGCTGGAAATAACTCACCGGAAATAATTAATGAGGCAGCTGATATCTGCAGACGACTATTTGAGGGCGGTATCATGGATATTGGTGTATATTGAGAATTTATTGTTGAGCTAGCGGACGGATATCTCAGTGATTAAATCACCACATTAGATAAATGTCATTTAAATAAGATGATCATACACTACAACCACAATAAACCATCCATGACTTACGTAGTACACTCACAATTGCCTGTTTATAGAACGTGCTATGGAGATGGTCTCTGGAATACAATTGCAGGGCTATTTACAAGAATGGCTCCAAAAATAGCACCAATCGCAAAACAATTATCAATGAAAGCCATTGATGTTATTCTTGATAAGGGTATTAGCGCCGTTAGTGATGTTGCCGGAAAATAATTTTCCGCGGCTAAAGAAAAACTACTACCATCTACATAAGTTATTTCTGCAAGTATTAGCAAAATCAATAACAACGCGGTGGAGCAGAAAAAAGTATCATGGATAAATGAAGGATATGACACTCAGGGAAATATTACTGCAAATATGATAGCGGGAAGTGGTTTGAAATCGCGATTTAGATCAAGAAATATATAATAACATGTTCAAATCGGCCCCTGATACAGCGTTCGATTTAGATGCCCCAGTACCTAATAATGATTCTGTACGCGTTTATCAATTCTATTCCTATCATTCAGTACGACTGGATTTTCGATCAAGAATCGAACTTCAGGTCCATGATAGCAGCAAAAAACTTCTACCCGCTGAAGCATTTATCGAAGTATAAGGAGAACTCGTAACAAATGTGTCAGCAGATACGCCATACGCAGATGACCCAAATGTCCGAGTTAGTTTTGTCAATAATGGTATCATGGCGCTATTCGAGAGTGCTAGATATAAAATTGATGGAAAAGAAATTGAATCTATAGAGCGTGAGGTTGATGTTGCCACAACAATAGTGGGGTTAGCAAGATATTCTGATGATTATACAAGATCGGCAGGTCCATCTATGATGTTCTCTAAGGATATTACTAATCACGCTGAACTCATTCAGTATAATAAATTGCATACACCGCAAGCCATTGCAGTTAATCCACAACCAGATGATGTTGAACACGAAGATAGACCGGCTGCTGCCTTTGATATTATAAAAAGCACTAATCCTAATTACAACCTAGGGTTTGCAACACGCGTAGCAATGTTGCAAGGACAGCGTCGACAATTTTCATGCGCTAGTCCCTGCATCATATTTTGGAATTTTGCAGAAATGTTAGAAAAGTTATCTATGGAGCGAATCATACAGTAGTGAGTAAGGGTAGTGATAATAATGCAATCTGGCGTGATGCTGGTGTTGCTGCTGATAAGGTCATTATTTCAAACTATCATTGTGGATGCCAGTAATGACCCCATCAATCACCATGGAAGAAAGATTACTATCATTTATGGATCATGGAAGAAAATCATTGTTATCATGGCTAACAACAACAACAGATACCATGGATTCTAATATTCATGGTACACTTACACGGCACCTGGCATCAAAACAAGGTGTTTCAGCTCCGTGTCATATATTTATTGCGTTACAGGATAAAACCCGATTCAACTCTCAGGAACGGAGTCATATGATACCTGGGTGTTAATGAAGTATCATTGAGAATAAACGGCCAACAGGAACCATCTACGGATATACTACTTGATTACGGAACCAACAAAATAGCACGCGCGTATCATCGTTGTTGACATTTATGGGACGCAATAATAACGTAGATAGTGGTCTGCAAATATCACAATTTGATTTTAAAAATCGATATCCCATCCATTACTTCTCGCTGGAACATCTTGATTTAATGAGAGTACTTGATGCACCAGTAGAAAATATGTTGTAGTCAATTAGATCAATCTTTTATCAAATAAAATGTCGTATAGTCATGTTAGTGTTACGTTAACTCCTAGTCAAATTAAAAAATTGCAATCGGAATCAGCTAAAAAGTGTGGAACCACAATATCGCTGAAGAACAATCAGATGTCTGGTGGTCAGAATAATCATTGACAACTCGTCAGATAAATGATGCCATCAAAGATAAAAAGGTATTTAGGTCACTCTCTCTGCGGCTGCGATCAAAGACATGATAAAATCAGGTGGTATATTCCCGCTGTTAGCTGCGTTACCAGCGTTTATTGCAGCCGCGGCCCCAGCGGTAGCAAAAGCCACCAATCTAGGAGCCGTTGGTACAGCGGCAGGGATGGCATTAAAGAAAGCAACTGGAAAACGGTACAACAAAAAAGAAACGATCACCAGGAACTCCGTATTCATGGTACAGCGGAAAGGGCCTGAGACAAGGAACAGTTTACTAGCAATAGTTCCCATGTCAAATTTGATTTATTCGATGCTGCTAAAAAACTAGCTATAAAAACCTTTGGAGGTGTCTTTATGAGAAATCAATCACCACAACAACCAAACAACACTGAAACAGATATAATTAATCTCGATAACATCACCTGACCTGAAACTCACTGGGTTGCTTACGTGATTGATCCGCGTTCAATAGTTTATTTCGATTCATATGGGTTAGCACCGCCTAAATAATTTATGCGTTATATAAACAGCTTGAAAACTCCTATCTGTATAACACGCTACCAACACAGAAAATGAATGACCCACCAATATGCGGCATAGAAGTATTAAATGTCCTCAACGCTATTTCATCATCGGGAAAACCATCACATGAAACCGTACACGAATATACGAGTAATCGCTTTTTAGAGAGAAATTATATAAAATAACATGATTGATATTTGGGGGAGATCTTTATCAAGCTTGAAAAACCAAGACGGAAATATCTGCAACCGGTGATGCAAAAAAAATCGAAGATGAAATATCCGATATGTTAAATCTCGCAAGTGTTGATCCCAGTGAAATAGTTGTATTTCAAGATCGTCATGATAAATTGAAAATTACCGGTAGTAAAATTTCCCTTGATGATATCTTTTTTAAACAACGCGACGCAGTAGAAGATTCTCTCGATTTGTTTTTCAAGGAGGGAAAACTCAAACCAGGTGTTCTCATTTCGATGCTCACAGATACATCAACAGTGCTCGGGGATAATTATTCATCAACGACAGAATTATTAAAAAACTACGCCATGAATATGACGACCCTATAACTAAATTTAATCGGTTTTCTGAATCACAAAGAAGTATAATTGACTACATTGACAAACCTTTATTAGATTTCTTTGGAAATCCACCGGTGACCACACCGAAACTCACAGAGATAAAAACAGCTATGTTAGAATTAACAACACTCCAATCTAGGTCTGGAGATCATGTTGAGAAATTTTGAACTTTTCGTAAAAATCTCATTGTAAAATTCGTTGCGGGGATCTCATTAGATAAACTCTACATAAAACTCCCGGATATTAGAAAATCCATCACTGAGATGAAAAACACCATCGAGGCAATCAAAGATGATTTACCGAGGATGACAGAAACACTTGAAAAAACAAAGAATCCTCATGAGAAAACCAACAACGTAGTATACACGTTTCAACACGGATCATTTATGTGGACACCACAAAATAACATTAAATATTACTGTGACCGTCAAAGGTATTTATCGATTAACACTAGTGTCGCCGGCTCAATGTAATATTTCATCAACGAGTACATCTGGGGTCAACAATATGATATCAACGATCATCGACAAGGGAATAATTGAACAATTCACAATAATATCCACTGATAATAATTTGGAAAGGGATTCAGTAACATGGTATGTGCAATTCGTAGCGGATTTAAGTTAACAACTTAATTGAATACGTCGGCGTTTTTATTACTAGCAATTTGAAATCTGTTGTAAAATGTCATCATTGGCAACGTCACAACAGTATCGATATGATCAGGTCAGAGAATTTCAAACTAAACTCAAAACACTCACTGAGAAGTACCAAACAAAAATAAAAAAATACCGATGAAGAATCACCGCAGTTTGACTTTACCGTATACTCGGTATCAGGTGTAATCACCGGAGCTGATATTATACTCTCCTTGAAGACAATGATTGTCGCGATAGCTGTTCCAATTTGTGTATCCGCGGCGACAACAATCGCTGGAATAATTAACAAACAAAATATCATCATGCAGCCAGCGCAAACTACAAGATTACTTAGTTAAGTTCCATAGTGTGTCAACCGCGTACTCACAATTATCCTCGATGATATATTCCTTCCTCGATGACAAATTAATATCAGATATCGAGTTTTCAGCAATGGGACGTGTTTATGACTCCGCGATGTCAAAATTAGAACAAACAACACGAATATAATAACAATGGCAACATCGCAAAAACTACTTCAACGAAAAGCGGAAAACACAACCCCGGTGAAAACCAGTATGATCTCAATAACATCAACCAATCCTGAATTCAGTGTGAATTTCCCTACTGCGATTCCAGTTACGAAAATAGCATTAGCAAAATTACGAGTATACTACAGTTGGCCTAATATTAGATCAGTACCATTCGGTCGTCAGCAACCGAATAATTCCCTGGTGTTTGCGACTAAGAATGAACAAGACGGAACGCCTGACTAGAACGTTGTTTTGCTACCATCTGGGTCCTACCAAATTGAACAAATTAATAATGAATTACATCGCAGAATAAATCCATTACTGGGAAAGACTCAAAAATCGATATAACAGTTCACGAGCCGACGTTAACATCCGCGACTGAGATAAACTCACCCGGGTATGTCGTAGATATATATAACAGCTCAATCAGAACAATACTAGGATGGCCTGAAACCCCACCTCGGACATCCTTACAAATACCACCAGAACCACAAAAATCCTACTATAATTTTGATAAGAAATCATATCATGATGCAATGGTCTCATACAATACAAATTTTGAGTTTTAGATTTCTTTAGTGGGCGGATAGAAGAACCAAGCGGTGGATGGTTTCAACCCATTCAAAGTAAAATTAAAGAACACTTTATTACAGTAAATAATGAATTTAAAAAATATAGAAATATATTGCGAGAAAAAAAATTCAAAGAATCCCAGCGAGATGAGATGATCAAATACATAGCAATATGTAATCAAATTATCGATGATATGGGAAGCATTTAATTAATGGATAATTCAAACAATCTTAAATGCTGTAAATCATAAATCAAGAACAGAATTGCAAAATCATATAATATACGCGTAGAGAATATTTTAGCATTTAAACATCCCTTGTATTATGTAGATCAATTAAAAAAAAACCGATCTCCTCGATGAATACTTTCCACAAATACTCGCCGCATGGAAGAAAATGCCTAAACAAACAACTATCCTCAAACATAATAACGACCCAGACGGGAGTGGTAGGCATATCGCTCCTCAAAACGTCAATATATCATCGGTGATTGCAGAGAATTTAGTATGTGCTGTCATCGAAGGAAGTTACCAAATAAATCTGGAAAGATTAAATCAAGCCCAGCAGGGATATATTTTCCAACAGTCAAACCCGGATTTTTAATCATTGAGAACCCAATTAATCCAGTGTATATGCGATGTCATAATGATTCATTAACGAGAATTAATTTTAAACTCACTGACCAGTTCGATAATTTGATTGATTTACGAGGTGAGGTTTTAAAAATTAGTCTGTTTGTGAAATCCTAAAGTATTTTCATCGTAGAGACATTTAACATAACAATTCATCTCCGCAGCGCCATTGTCGCCGGGTCTGTAGCGTGCGAAACCGAAACAATTTCTCTTTTATACTCTGCGAAATAGTTTCGGTTTGTCTGAAATTGTTTCGACTTGCTTGAAATAGTTTCGGTTTGTCTGAAATAGTTTCGGTCTGTCCACCCTCTTTGCTGCTAGGTGACAGCAGATAAGATTTATTAGATTTTAACAGGTTGAAAACTGTAGTAAAAATTCAGAGTGACTAAAACAATGATTTCAACGAATCAAAATAAACTGTTGGTATATTATCAAGTTTGTCATCACTTTGAATAACCGGACTTCAATTTTTGTGATCAGCTTTCATATCATCCAAACCATAAACATCAACAGTTATTTCTTTGTGACAATTATTGTAATCTGTGTATGATCATGTGACAGTTCATCCTGGACTGGGATGGGTGACACATTACTTAACACAACACGAGCGCTAATAAATCTCGCTATTATAAAAGTATGGGACAAAATGTGTCAAAAGGGTAATCAATGTGCCTATTGTTTCATCCAAATGCAATATGCTGTTCCAATGTGGCAAGGTATGGTCAAACAAATTCGCATGAGGCGCCAGGGTCTGGATATCGGCTGGGCTTGACATAGCATAGGATCCACACTGTATCTAATTCAACTACTGGACAGGTTATGATTCTGACTTGACTGGCTAAACATAATCTTCTTAAACATCAGTTATCAAGGAATATTGACAACTACAGCTGCAGAAAATGCTTATTAACAGTCACCTTGCTGCTAATGCTTTTCAGAACACTTCACCCCCACTTCATACATACATACTTTATGGATGACCCATTAGTGTGGAA
Source organism: Unio pictorum (assembly GCA_030141615.1). Taxonomy (NCBI): domain Eukaryota; kingdom Metazoa; phylum Mollusca; class Bivalvia; order Unionida; family Unionidae; genus Unio; species Unio pictorum. The sequence continues at coordinate 2,578,600 of JARLTB010000224.1, forward strand.
TAAAACAATATACGTAAGAATGAATTAGAAGGTCACTTATCACAAGATTTATATAAATTATTATATAATACGCAAGCAAATGTACATTTTTATGGACATCTTATTTCAGAAGTCTTGGAAACACAATCAGGTGTATTTGAACGTCGAGGTTTTATCTTGGGTGCTGAAAATCATTTAAGCTGAAGTCCTCCGTATGCATGTAAAAGGTGCGTGGAAAAATTCAAAGACTTGCCTGACGTGGTTAAGCCACATACTTAGTGGGGAAATGTGTTGATTAATTAGTTGAGCTGATATTTACAATGTCAGAATTTAGTATCTGAAAGACCCAATGATTTACATGCTGCCATTATAAGAGTATGTCAAAATAACATGATGCAATAGATGGGAAGTAGGTTCAAAGACTTTGACTGGCGGCTGAGTGGGACATTGTATTGATATTTACTGTAATTGAATTCAGTCAGAAAGACCCAGATATACGAATGTGGTCATTTATAAAAGTACATCAAGGAAAAAAAGGTAAAATTTAATTTTAGATTTGTTTTAAAGTCTGAGCATAGCAGAATAAACATTGCACGTGACCTCTGAATCAAGACATGTTTAGACTTGGACAAAATGCCATTTGCAAATTTTAGATAAGTATTTCGGGGTCAAAAAGCACACTGACAAAGACTATAATGAGATTCAAAAGAGTACTCATTTTGTTTGAACTGATAGTTAAAATGGGACAGTAACAAAGTGTAAGAAAGTGTGTGATGCCTAGCTTAGTGCTGAGAATAAGACATTCTTAGGACTGACCAAATTTAGTCTCACTCTGATAGACGAACAATGATCAGGTGAATGTAAAATATAAATACGCTTACAATCAAGGCTGCAATAATCTTGTTTAGCAGATTTTGATACATTTTGATACATATGGGATATGAGCAGAATTTAGTGAGTATATGGAAACTAATAATCGTTACACATATTTGAGCGATGCAACTGCATCAAGTCTATATTTATCGTTCATGCAGACCAAAAACAATCACAACAGTTGTGTAGTTATGTTATAGAATGTATGAAACTCAGACATTTCAGTTTTGATTTAAAGTGATTCAAAATTATAATTGTTTCTTTTTCCTTTCTGTTCTCTAATACACATGAGTGCAATCAGATCTGAGGTCCTAAAGTGTGCAATCGGCAATAAACTCAATAAAATTCAAGATGTCATGTATTTGTTGTTATTTGCTCTATTTCAATGATTTAATTTCCACTTTAAATCAGATGAGTGTTGGGAAAAACAATATATAAAAAACAGGTGCCATGTATATTCCGAGTTATGAAGGAGTTACTGAGATATTGCAGTACAACCAAAACATGGTTCTGATGATGGCATAAACTTACTTAATTTGGGGAACTTTAGGTATGTGTTGCACAAAAATGCAATCAAATTGAAAAACGGATACTAAATCCATAGCACTCATTATGCCACCTGTGTAATCATCCAACAGAACATTGCATCTGTACCCACCTGAGATGTAGGTAGTTGTGCTGGGATTGTTGGTAAGAATGGATGATCAACTTGAGCATGAAAGTACATGTCAACCTCAGAATGTTTGAACAATTTCCAGTGTTACAATAAAAAGTAGTAAGTCATGTTCAGTATAAATTTCGAGTCAACACCTGTTATATTTGAAAGCAACCACATAACAACAACGTTAACATGCTTTACATTTTTTGCTAACATGTATTCAATCTCATAGCAATTGACAAACACTGTAATCACATGATCTAACTCTTGTGTAACAACTGTTAACAAATTTGCTACAGTGATAAAAATTTTACGAATATATTGATTCTATCATAAAACATGCAGTAAAGACATTTTTTTGAAACAGTAATAATCGTGAGTTTATTTTTAAAATAGTGGAAACACTCCAGAGTCCTAGTGGTTTGCCTCGCTTGGAGAATGTGACTGGGTTGGACTTGATGCCCAGTGCTAGACATCACTATAAAATGGCACACAGCAGACATCTTTGTTGTTGTTATAGTATGATTTAACGCCATTTTTAGCACACGATAGGCTATACATGGCGGCCAGTATTAATAGTGGAGGAAGAACCCGGGAAAAACCCAGAAAGAACCACCGACCCACGATAAACAACTAGCAAGCTTTCTCACATCCACACATTGGCCAAATCTGAGACTCGAACTGACGCAGACAGAGGTGAGATGATAGTGATCCGTAACGGAAACACTTTAGACCACTCGGCCACTCGTGTCCCCTGCAGACATCGAAGCGACATGACCGAATCAAAATAACACACATACACACTCGTTTTTTAGAAATATACTGGTAATGATGAACTAGTAACTTAGGGACATGAAGTACATATAAACTGTGTACATGATAGGTGGCGCTATGAAAAATATATAAAAAAGGTTCCATTATCGATATATCTGAGGTAAAATTCATGGAAAAGCCCTAATGATTGACACTGGCACACTGCCATCAACCTCACTAGCTGAGTTGCAAATCTTAACCGGAGAACTGCCGTTGCATCTAAAAATCCAGGAACGTATCCTAAAATACGCAGCCAGACTTTCAACACCCCAAAAAACTCGCGCAGCTTACCAAGCAATACATAATTGTAATATACCCTCCAGGGCAACTATGAACACCTCCGTTATGAACACCTCCGCCCCCCTCCCCCCCGTGGGAAAACTAGGTTATCATTGAAAACATCAACTTTCAATAGAATTATTCAAGGCCAAAAATACTGCCTCATATGGCAAGGAGGCTTGGAATAACATAACACCAATAGTCAATATAGCAGAAATTAAGATCACATATGATACAAAAACATGGAGTAATATAAAACCGATAGTAAATATATCCTTGTCAACTAAGGGAAAACCAAGACAACTATCTAAAACATTAGGTTTATAAGAAATTAACAACAAATATCAAAATTGCCTAAAAATAAAAACAGATGGATCCAAACTAATAAATCCTTGCAAAACAGCTGCAGCAAAGGTAATATGTGAGCTGAATATACAAATGGGGTGGAGTCTACCTGAATACTGCTCCACATACACAGCTGAATTCTGGGCCATCGTAGAAGCACTAAAATGGATTGAGAAAAACAAACCAAACAAGACAGTTATAATAAGTGACTTGCTTAGTGTCATAACTTCAATCTAAATCTAACATAACACCAATAAATCAAGAGAGAATTTCCTCAACCAAACCACCACAATAATAAAACAAATAACTATAAAGAAATTAAGCATAGAATACATGTGGATTCCAACCCACTTCAATATCAAAGAAGATCCAGATAGCTAAAGAAAAACTCAATGAACCAAATTAAATGCCACTCGAATATAATCAACTTGAACTATACAGCCTAATTAACACATTAATTAACAATTAATGGCAAACCGACTGGAATCAAAATCACAAAGGCAGAAAATTATACAATACCATCAAGGAAGTAAATATAAATAGAAAAACACCTAGGTGCACAGGCTATAAACACACAAGACTCAATCGAATTCTTTTAGGAAAAACGAAACTGGGAACAGCTTTGGATAATACATAGGATCCTACCTACATAACATAAGATGCTACAATTGTAACACCCCTGATTAATTACACCATATTTTCAATTTTAGAATTACCAAGAAGGAAAGGGAAAAATTCCGATCCAAACAACAAATCATAGCCGCCCCATAAACATACCCAGAAATAATTCAATTAACAAATAGCAACCCGCAAACAACGTTCAAAAATATAATTTAATTTTTAAAGACAACAGGGCTTTTAGAGAAAATAGGGGGGAAAAAAGAACATAATATGAAAAAAACAACTAAGAAAAAACCTAGTACTAGCTCAAACCAAAAGTGATCATCAAAAGCGAAAGCCTCTTTAAGGGATGGAAGCACCACCAAGAATGAGCAGGTAGATCTCAGTCGTCCTTGGAACCCACACACACTAAGGTGTGCATGAGATGACCAAATCTCGTACACTTTACCAGAAATTAAGGATGCGAGTAACCCTATAAACAAAATAGGGAGACCAAAAGGATTACATAAAAACTAGTACTAGAATATTCCCAAAGTAGGCAGCCAAAATGAAAGCCTCTTTAAGGAATGGAAGCACCACCAGGAATGAGAAGGTTGATCTTAACTGTCCTTGGAACCCACATACACTACAGTGGTCCTGAGATCACCAAGGCTCATACACTGAGCAACCAAACCAAAAAAAAAAACGAGTAACCCTAGAAACAAACTAGGAACCTGGAAAAATTATTCAAAGCCCTTTGAGTAATCAAATCATTCCGGTGAATAATAACAAGTCAACAAAATAGATGAAAGATAAATTAATAGGAGTTTACAAATCACAACGAACAGATAATGAAGACAATTAGAAAATAAAAAACACCATATAAAAAGCAGAAAATAAACAAACAAATAACAACCAATAGGTTAAAAAAACAGCCCATAAAAAATTATAGGAACCTACCCTCACTCCTCTTACCTTCTCTAAATTTCCTCTCAATACAGCCTCATTGACAGCAAATAATAATTACCAATACGCATAAATTTATAAAGTCAGATGTCCAAAAAATAAATATAGGTAGATGGACCGAGACCAGACTATCATAAAATTCTGTCCCGATAGTATGGTCTCAAATTATACAGTATAAGGTAGTCTTAAAGCCCAAGACTACCAGGCCCCACAGCACAAGGAAGCAATTCAATTTTATCTAACTTTAGGCACACAGATCCTCAGCTCAACACTATAAGGGCTGGGACGTATGGGGCTGTATACTCTATTACCTCAAAACAGCACAGAGTTTATCCAATTTAGAGGTCTAAGAAAAGTTTGGATAAATGGTCATCACCGCTGAACCAAAACCGGATAAACGTCAGGAGGGAAACAACTGCAAAGAACCCAGGACAAAGGAAAATGATGGCTGCCAGAGGGAACAACCATATGATGGGACACCATGAGAACAAGATGGCAGCCTGATAGTTGGGGCTACTCAAATAGACAAGAGAAAGCAACACAGAAAATAACTGGATTGCTTTCAATGCCTGGTTAACAGGGTCCTCATTTGGTACGATAACCCTTTTCGAACAATCTATTCCACGAAATCTGACTGATCGTCTATGCACACCGTTCAAAATTAACAAGCTATTTTTACCAAACAGTGACTATACTTATTTATGTCGCATAGACATCTTAGTATTCAAACTTGTTCTGGATTTAATACATGTACACTTTGTACTATAAATATTGTAAAGTTAAGATAGTAAAACAAATTTTACGACTTCATGAATTTGATTTAATTGCATAGGTGGCTCACACAATATTGGTATTTTCCTGTTTATTAGTAATAATTGGACCAGCACGGAATTACAACGTTGCGGGCTGTACGACATCCTTGGACTTAAATGTACCTCTATTTTCTTGCCACAACTCAGATAGCTCCAAATGGCGGAGATGTGAAACTAATTTCCACTACCTCCGCTTGTGCCATTGCACACCATTAACACACCTAATTGGCTGTTAGGGTTAACAGAGTGTTGGGTCTATTACCACTCACCCAGAGTCCTCCATTCAGGTCGATGGATATTTAATAGCAACCCCGACATGGCGACCAAAGTAAATAGTACTCCTTGAATACATAAATGCCTGGGGGAAGCGGAATCATTTCTCTCCCAGGAGCAATTAAATATCCAGCTTTGCTGGAAACTTAAAACAGTGCTACATGCCCCTAGTGGGCGATACAGCACTATAGTTCAACTTCATGATCAAGTTAATTTTTAGCGTCATCGAAATTTGTCGATGTTTTAAATCCTCAATTTTCTTCAACTGAAAAGTTAGCAACAAAAACAACGATCTACTCTCATGTGTTTCTATTTATCACTTTCTAGAGCATAAATTAAACTGTAAGTCGAACTATTCTTAATCAACGTTCTTTTGCATACCAGGGCCCGGCGATATGGAACGAATTGCCCATTGAAATTAGACGCAAAGACATAGTGGTCCCTTTGAAGAGTGTCCTTAAAACTCACTATTGACAACTGCAGGAACAATTTTAGAGACCTAAACTGTTTTGTATCTTATATTGTTTCAGCATGTTTTTATGTTTACCAATTTCAGGCTTTATGTTATTTGTTTTTCTGTTGTATAGTCATTTCATTATAGATGTCGTAAAGTGCTTAGAGCTTCTAAAAATGAGGCGCTATACAAAGTCCGCATTATTATTTAGTATTCAGCGTATGAAAATTTTATGCACTGTATACTTTGCATCACTGCCACTAAAACTCAAACAGGCAAGTGCGTGTTGTAAGTATCTGACATGTTGGTACATGCCAGGATGAGTCTATTTGAGAAAAATGTAAAGTATCTTGACATAATATTCCAATAATATTGACAGAGATACTTATTACTAAATATTCCAGAGAAGATCTAAAAGGCATACTCAGACTTTAACTATAAACTAAGATGATAAATACAATATAGAGAGGACCAGAATAAAATCAAGAACAATTAACCTTCCACAACTCTGTGTAATAATAAGCTTCTTCCATGTTCTAGCATATATGATTACTGCACTTATTATCTATGTGTAATACTTTGCAGAGGCGACATGTCTTGGATATTTCAATTATTCAACCGCTATAAAGTTTATGCGTCTTCTGGAAACGAAGGTAAATGAAACAGGTTTCATAGAAAATGTTGCAGATGATACATGTTTTGTTTCTTATATCATATTTTAATATTTACAAAACTATTTTAAACATTTACATTATTAGTATTTTAATCTATTAAGCCATGAAATTTTAAAAATGTCCGCAAACGTTCCATTTTTTTAGTTCAATACACATTTCAACAGGTCAGTCCTAGGCAATCTTCATTATTCGGCGTAATTCTGTTTTAGTTTTGATCCATTTCTGCAAGCAAGTACCGATTATATAATGTATGAGCTCATAAACGAAGGCCAGGTGATTTTATTGGGATTAGTTGAAGCTGTATTGGTTATAGTATTCGCACACACTCCTGTTTGTATGTGCTCACTCCCATCCATGCCGATTATATAAATAAAATTCACTACCGCCACACACTTGTGTCGCTATCAAGCACATGAAATACACACCTAGGGGTTTAACTAGGTCATCTACTTTGCATTTATCTGTGATATTCATTGCTAGCGTAAATAATAGTGTAAATACTAATGTCACTTTGAAGGGCATGCCTAGAAAAACAGTGTCATGCAGATATTTCATACATTAACCGTAAAGTGGCTTATTTTAGTGGCGTATCAATGTTAGAAATTTTGAGATGTCAAATTAAGATGGAAGCAAAAATATTCCTGCCTAAATCAATCATCTGCTTCAATTTATATCGGGTCATACCATTTGATACCAACAATAACAGAACCGTCATTTGTCTTTTTTTTCAAAATTACGAATGCATCTGCAACGCAGAGAATAAAATACGCAATACCCGTATATATTATACATTAAAAAGCTGTTTTAACGCTCATACGGCCGCTATCAGTTGGTATTTTTCTTCAATATATAAACCAAATCACTTGATAAATTGATAAACGCGTTACTTGGAGTATGTGTCCCACAAACTCTTAATCGAAAAAGTCATGGAGTTTTTTGTATTTAACCCCACCTAACATCATGTAACTGGCCCGTCTTTTTCCTCATAGTGACTAATAACAAAATATGATAGAGCAGGTTCTTATAATATCAAATTTTAGCCCTCTCATATAATAGATCGACGCATTTTTAAAACATTTAATCAATTCAGACTACGTCAGAGGTTCTCGAATAGTCGCTTGATTTGCCGAAATAAAAATCTCTCTCTCTCTCTCTCTCTCTCTCTCTCTCTCTCTCTCTCTCATATATATATATATATATATATATATATATATATATATATATATATATATATATATATATATATATATATATATATATACATATATATATATATACACACACACACACACTCACTCACTCTGTCTATACATTGCCTATAATGTGTGCAGTGTTATATGATTGATAGTTTAACTTGTGAATATATTTTATGTGATTCTGATTGGTCCAACAAAGTCCATGAACTTATTGTAGAGTATTTTCTTTACTGATTGACTGCGATGGTGGGAAATGTTTTTAACTCCGCCTTCTGGAATGTTGTGTTGTCAATTAATATTTTAGTCGCCATTTGTGATTGTATTCACAAAAGGAATTGGGTAATAATGGTCTCGCTTCTCTGAAGAACAACAATAAACAGCATTAAGGCTATTGCTCAATTCATAGCGAATATGTAAGTTGGGGCTGGAGAGGGTGCTATACCTGAAGCATCCACTCTAAATAAATTCATTGTTTAAATGTTAACTTACAGATGTAACTAAACTTTACCTTACAGAAGGACGTGGACTTAGACCAGTCTCCAAATTTACAGAAGTTTATCCAACCACTGTATATTTACATGGTAAAAATGTGATGTAATCTCGACTCATAATGAAATTTGATAACATATTCTGTAATCTGGTATTCCAAGTCAAATACTTCAAATATCCCTTCATATATACATTACAGCAAATATTGGAATTTCTGCATCTGAGATATCATCTTTCAAATAAATATTCCAATAGGGTAATGTCTAGTTGTGTAAGTGACATTTTAAACAAGTTTTGTTTCTTATCAACAAGTATACTATTAAGTTTGAATTAATTATTTTATTATCATCTGATAAATTATTAATCCCTTTAATTAGATGTTTCTCTCTAGTCTCTCTCTGCCTTTTCTTGCAAAACTAATGAGATACTGTTTTATCTCTAATCTCTATTAAAGAAACTTCAAAAATAACTAGCCATTTATCTTGAATAATTTGTATTTCATCATTTGGAATATCACTGTCAGGCATGCCAATCGATGGTCTTGGCGACTTATTATATAGAGGTACGACAGTGAAAGGGAAGGCATGCCAATCGATGGTCTTGGCGATTTATTATGTAGAGGTACGACAGTGAAAGGGAAGGCATGCCATTCGATGGTCTTGGCGATATATTATATAGAGGTACGACAGTGAAAGGGAAGGCATGCCATTCGATGGTCTTGGCGATATATTATATAGAGGTACGACAGTGAAAGGGAAGGCATGCCATTCGATGGTCTTGGCGATATATTATATAGAGGTACGACAGTGAAAGGGAAGGCATGCCATTCGATGGTCTTGGCGATATATTATATAGAGGTACGACAGTGAAAGGGAAGGCATGCCATTCGATGGTCTTGGCGATATATTATATAGAGGTACGACAGTGAAAGGGAAGGCATGCCATTCGATGGTCTGGGCGATATATTATATAGAGGTACGACAGTGAAAGGGAAGGCATGCCATTCGATGGTCTGGGCGATATATTATATAGAGGTACGACAGTGAAAGGGAAGGCATGCCATTCGATGGTCTGGGCGATATATTATATAGAGGTATGACAGTGAAAGGGAAGGCATGCCAATCGATGGTCTCGGTGATTTATTATATAGAGGTACGACAGTGAAAGGGAAGGCATGCCATTCGATGGTCTTGGCGATATATTATATAGAGGTACGACAGTGAAAGGGAAGGCATGCCATTCGATGGTCTTGGCGATATATTATATAGAGGTACGACAGTGAAAGGGAAGGCATGCCATTCGATGGTCTTGGCGATATATTATATAGAGGTACGACAGTGAAAGGGAAGGCATGCCATTCGATGGTCTTGGCGATATATTATATAGAGGTACGACAGTGAAAGGGAAGGCATGCCATTCGATGGTCTTGGCGATATATTATATAGAGGTACGACAGTGAAAGGGAAGGCATGCCATTCGATGGTCTTGGCGATATATTATATAGAGGTACGACAGTGAAAGGGAAGGCATGCCATTCGATGGTCTTGGCGATATATTATATAGAGGTACGACAGTGAAAGGGAAGTCATGCATATCTTGCTCTTATACTATAAACAGAGAAGCTCTGGCGATGAGTCTGTTCTATTGATATATGCAGTCAGTATTGCACAGTGCAAACACAATGATAGGGCTTGAGGAGTTATGTCCTCTTTCCCAGGTTGACTGGGATATAGTGGTATCTTTGAAGTCCGCAAACCGGCTTGCTCCATCTCATATATGTCTGAGCACGTTCACCAGGTACTGTTTGAAAGACTTTTGGGTTGTGTAGATACAGGGGAGAGGTTGTTTGATGACAAACAGTAACAATAACATGGCGCTGAATCCGGGTTATGTCAAAAGGTCCACCAATCCTACTTACTGAAATTGAAGGTGAGCTGTTCAACATAAAAGGCAAGTTCTTCATTGCCTCTGCTTCCGACGGAACTACTATTAGGATATAGGTTGTGAATAAAAGGAGCTTCAGCGTGATCTTAGCTATGTGGCCCGTGTTTAATTTAATTCAGCCATGTTAAAAAATGAAAACCTCCACTTAGGAAACATTTTGAGTTATTTAGGCCTAATCAAAGCAAAGTTGGAGAGGTCTGAGATTTAATTACTTTCATCAGGAGCCTTCCTGCCACGGCGACGAAACTTTTCCTATATCATATAATGGTACCCTTTACTAATAATTGAAGGAAACATTTTCTCCTCTAACAGAAAATACAAAATTCATCTACTTGTGGGACATACACACTCAAGTGAATGATGTTTCTGTATTTTGTCGGTCCCTGAGTAGTGTCATTGCCCCCTTCGTAGACCTTTAATATGGAAGCAATGAAGGTTGTTAAGTTACTTGAAACGAGTAAAAATATACTATTGAAGAAATTTTTCACATAGATTCGTTTCATTTAAGATACTGAATACTAGTTTAACCGATTTCCGCATTTTCAGTAGCTTCCGTAACATTCCATTTATTTAAAATGTACATCAGTACAGGTTGAAAACATATTCATTTCCTTGTGTGAGAATTTGAATTTATTTACAAAATATATAGAGTAAGTAAAGTCCGCTTAAAGCAACAACATTTTATTTTTTTCAGAAAATTTTGATATGTGCTTCCAACTGTTTCGGATATTCCTGAAGCGTTGGCCTTGCGTTCCTCTTCAGTCGACCTGGGAACACAACACAAAGTCGTTATATAGTATATATTTTGTATTCTTGCATCTGGGGCATCTGTGGCGTTGAAACGTAAATTGGTCGACGATGTTAGTTACCCCTTGGCTACAGTCAATTTAGAAACTATGGATCAGTGAATGAAATAACTGAGTTCTTGAGTTTTACGAATTTGTTTGATCCTTCATGTTTTAACTAGTCTAGGGCATGGACAAATAAAAAGGAGGGTATGCTAATAATCTCTACTTCATATTCCTACAATGTAAGACACCTCACCCGAAATTTAAGTTGTTGGTGAGAACTCTTACTGCCTAAATAACGGCCTTGTGTAGTGTGTTCCAGTGTATATATATATATATATATATATATATATATATATATATATATATATATATATATATATATATATATATATATATATATATATATATAAATTAAGCCTTCAGAACGTACTGGGCTTTTAGTGCATGCGAACGTAGTCATATGTATTACCATTTGCTGAAATGAAATAAAATAGTGTTGCTCTAAATGTTAATGTCGCTATGGAGTTTTATAAGGTTGGCCTGGTAGTCAGTAATGTATTGATTTAGAGAATGCCAACATTTTGTTTACCATCATGGATTATAATAGTATACCTCAATGCTCAAGAAAGGGTCAGTAAATTAGATATTAGGTCTGTCCGAATAAATGTAAGGGTAATACAAAACAAAAGTTTATTCAAATCGCACAGCTTTCATTGACGTCTCTATCTTCGACATTTAATCGAGTTGTTACTGAATCACACCTTTAGGTTGACCTCTTCCAAAAATATTTACGTACTTTAACATTGCGTTTCCCATATGCATTTGTCAGCTGGGTCTAAATAATAACCTTCGAAAGGAATATAGATGTATGATGATCTAAACAACGCGCATTATTGCTATTTAAAAGTCGGTATAATCGAATTCTAAATATATTTACACAAATTAATAACGCCTATATGATTTGTATGGCTTGTATTATATCACTGGCACATTAAAATCGTAATCCCATGTTGTAATTTAAATCTGCATGATCGTTGAATTTATAGCTTTGTAGAGATTGTTGCCGTGTAAGGAGAGTTTGTTGTTTTGTTGCTTTTTGAAGGGCGTAAATAGATAAAGGCTGTTATCTTTATATTTTTTCAGACTGCAAAAGACCCTGTTCATTGAAGTTTAGCTGTTGTGAATCTACTCTCGAAAAAAAAGCAGAAGGTAAATGTTTAGGTAAATGAAGCATACTCCTGGTTACTCAACATTATTTAATATATTTCAGTCCATTTAATCGAGTTGTTTCTGAATCACACCTTTAGGTTGACCTCTTCCAAAAATATTTACGTACTTTAACATTGCGTTTCCCATATGCATTTTTCAGCTGGGTCTAAATAATAACCTTCGAAAGGAATATGGATGTATGATGATCTAAACAACGCGCGTTATTGCCATTTAAAAGTCGGTGTAATCGAATTCTAAATATATTTACACAAATTAATAACGCCTATATGATTTGTATGGCTTGTATTATATCACTGGCACATTAAAATCGTAATCCCATGTTGTAATTTAAATCTGCATGATCGTTGAATTTATAGCTTTGCAGAGATTGTTGCCGTGTAGGGAGAGTTTATTGTTGTTTTGTTGCTTTTTGAAGGGCGTATCTAGATGAAGGCTGTTATCTTTATATATCTTTTCAGATTGCGAAAGACGATGTTCATTGAATTTTAGCTGTTGTGAACCTACCCTCGAAAGAAAAGCAGAAGGTAAATGTTTAGGTAAATAAAGTGTACTCCTGGTTACTCGACATTAATTAATATATTTCAGTCCATGTGAAAAAACTGGGACTGCAATAAAAGGTAGAAATTCTTATTCAATTTTTTTTCCGCGTGATTATCTTCCCTTACATCTGGATAAATCATAATTAGTCGTATGGCAGACGCTGTCTTTTAGTAATTCTGTAACTTACACTCGACTTGACTCAGTCTGTAACAGTGCACTGATATGTATGAGCTACCGCCCGCTATAACTAAGGCACGTGACTAGTGTATTTGATTCGGTTCTTTGCTGTGAATCAGATGCATTCTATTTTCGGACTATTACCACCTAACTCTAACAAGCGCGGACGTGTTTTTGCGTACACGGCTGAAACATATATGAAAATAAAGTTGGCAAATAACTAATACGGTAATCGGCACTTTGACTAGATATATTAAAACTGTCGTTTGGGTTATTAATCTTGGTGGAATTTACTCAAATTGTTGTTTGGGTTATTAATCTTGGTGGAATTTACTCAAATTGTTGTTTGAGTTATTAATCCTGACAGTTTGCTCATGGTTTGTACTCAGTCTGTTCTTTAGTTTGGTTATGGTTTGAACCTAACCTTTTGTTTGAATTATCAGTCCTAGTAGTGTGTTCATGGTTTGTACTCAATCTGTTGTTTGAGTTATCAATCCTAGTAGTTTTCGCATGGTTTTTACTCAAACACACATAAACATATTCGTTGGCTTTTGCATAGATATCATCTATTCATTGTATTCAATATCCAGTTCACTCTAAAACACACGCACACGCACACACATATGTCTAAAACCCGCGACACGGAAACATAATAGTTTCTTCATCAAAATGGGGACATTTTTATCTTCACAAACGTTTGGAGCGTTGGATCAGTTTTGCTATGCTTGGGGTATATATGTTGTTTTCAGTAAATTTGCTGTGCATTTCCAAAATTACTATATTTGCAGTTGTTCATACAACCGGTACATACACTTATGCTTAAAGTAAAGACATTTACACAGTCGAATGCATGATATTAATGACAAGAGACAATATTTAGAATCACAAAAGAACTTTCCTAGCACATACATTATTATCTCTGTCTCTGTCTATCTCTATTTCCTGTCTTCTCTCTATGTCTGTCTTTCTCATCAAGAAACCTGAGATGAAACAGAAATCATCTTTCTTTGATAAAGAATTGCGCGCGTATATGTGTACATTAGATCTCGAGCAATCCGAAACAGAGACTGTCTGCAATCCGACTGCAGGACGTGTTTGTCCAGTACTGGAAACTTTGAAATTGGACTGTCAAGAGCTATTGGGTCCCATCTGTTTTGTATACGCGGGTGGATATACATTAGCTTTTCGATTGTCATTTTAGGTAGCGCACACAAGTTGTTTTTGTCTGCATGTGTACACTCGCTGGTGCGTATTACGTCACAGACAATTGCGTAACCATCTACCGCGTAACGACCAGCACGAACAAACGTTCTTCTTTTCTGGAATCCATTCTGCGAATATCCCCTATCTTGCAGCAAATTGTTGCCTAGTATGTTTTAGATCTCCCAACGGTATACTTCGTTTTCAATGAAAAATCAAGATGTAAAATAATCTTCGTCTCTGGTTCAGTTTCGCGCAATTACAAATACAAACAAGTCCACATGTCCGGGTCTTTCCACTGAACATTGCTGCGCAAATCGTGTGGAAATGTATTGACCAGTTAACAGATTCAAAATCCTCTTCCAACTCTTTTCTAGTAACACTTATATTTTTCATTCTAGGGTAAAAAAAATCTATCAAAGCTATCCCATATACAGTATTGGCTGCTTCGTCTTTACGAGAAAGACGCTTTACTGGCAAAACTGTCTCGTCTGTTTTTTCCTTTGCAATCTCCGACTCTCCTGTCTTCATATCCACATTTGAAGGTGCACAGTGTATAGATGTTGCATTGTGCTAGCCGGTTTCCAGTCCTCTGGTTAGAAAACCCTTGCGGGTTCCGCTCTTATCAGCATGTGTTTTTCAGGCTCTGTATATTTATCTAGCCAAAATGCGGATTTTTGTTTCGTTATTGCTGTCAAAACGCACAGTGTGTCAAAAGTATTTATTCTCAATTTTCTTAGAGACAATGTAGATATTTTTCTATCTGTTGATATTTCTTCTATTGTCTAGAACAGCATATATTTATATCTTTCATGCAGGCACTTGTGTTTTCATTAGGGAAAACACAAAACACGTGAAAAGTATCGGATAGTATTTCCGATGCAAAAATTGTGATTCCTAGGACTGATCGGGGTGCACATGTCCAAATCGGTAATTTAGCATGTTGCCTTTGTTAGCAGGAAAGATGGCCACTATCGTTTAACCGGCTTGATGGTGCTGTTCCGTTATATACTGTGTTTCATGATATATGTTCTTGTTATCTATCTTCCTCTACATTATTGTGCTTCAAATGCATTGGCTGTTACGTTTGATCATGTAAACGAGAACAATTAGATATTTTCTCAGTAGGACCACCGGAAAAGCGCACAGAAATAGTTAATTTTATCAACGATCAGAATATCGTCGTCTTCTTCATGACAGAAACATGGCTAAACATCAGGTGATGGGCCCAAGTATGCGGATCTAACACACACCAGTTACTCTATTAAGCCGTTCCCCAGCCATTCTCGTGGAGGTGGAACTGTCGTCATCACAAAGAGTTTCATGATAAAATGTCTTAAACACGACACAATCTTCAATTTCTGCCGCACATCGTTTAAACTAGGCCAAACAACACTCACATTAGAACAAAGATCAGTCCATTTTTTCTGCCTCTACTGCCCTTCTACTGGTAGAAACATCAAGCTGATTGAATCTTTCTTTTTGAAGTAGTTTCCTAATCTCTTGGAGTATAGAAATTCGTTAGGTAGAAACCTCATTATTCCTGGAGATTTCAACTTTCACTTTGACTCTCCTGGAAATTCATACACATAAACGACAACGACATTTTTTATTCTGTGTTGCCAAATGGGCGCTTCTATAATGCATTTACGAGGAACCCTTAGTTTGCCAAATAGACGCTTCCAAAAGTTGGTCTGTTCGCCCCATCTGCTGCTCCATTCGATCCAGAATCAAACGCAACATTTCTTTTCTATGGTATATTTCACTGATGGACTCTAGTTCAACACACATATCTGGGCTCACCCATACGTACACATCGCCAAGATACTTATAAGCTCTTCTTCTGACAATCGTATATTAGGCATTCCCACTAGGAAAACTAAGTCATATGGACAACGTTAGTTTGCATATCAGGGTCCAGCAACGTGGAATAAACTGCCCATTGAAATTAAATGCATATATACACTGATCCCGTTCAAGAGTGTTCTTACAACTCACTTATAGCGACTGCAAGAATAAACTTAAAGACCTAACAATGTTTCCTACCTTAAAAAGTATTAGCATTTGTTATGTTTTCTAATTGTATGGTCTTTTATTTTTGTTTTATTTTTGTAGTCACATGACTATATTTGTTGATAGCACTTAGAGCGTCTAAAGATTACGCATGACACATGCGCATGTTTTGTTTTTTCTGCAGACATTGTGTACGTTCACGGTTCGAATGTATTCAGGCTCTTCGTCTTCTCAGACAATTATTTTCTGCAAAGTTCTCTGCATCGCTCCTATTATCATATACCTGCTTGAACCTTCCTGTTCTTCAAATAGTACACATGAGGTTTCCATTCGAGTATAGTTTTTCTGTTGCATCTATTTATCCAGACACGTATATGTCGTCGGCAAATATAGGGCTTTCCAGCTCCTGTAGTACTGTTCCAGCTCATGTAGTACTGTTGTCTCTTCGTGTCCTGCCAAAATATTATATGGTGCCAATGTCTGTAACTAGATTGGAATCGTAGCCTTACTCTTTTATCAAGGTCATGTACCACGGCGGTACGAAAATGATAAATATTAATTCTCAAATGTTCCCCTATACACTTACTAACTAGCGGATAATGTTATTTATACTGAACAAAGAATAACGTTAAAACATGGAGGAAAAGAAAACTGTTTATTAAATTCTTTTTATTGAGTTGGGTGCAAGATATTAAAAGCAGTTAATGGTGATTGGACGTGTCAGAGATATGTCCATGTTACTAAAATCATAGTCGTTTTATGAACGTCAATTATTTCCAGTACATGTTGAATAACCTATGTTGATTTCTTGATATTTTGGGGCCATGAACAACACAGACTTGGTTCATCTGATTTAATATAAATATTAAGAAAATGTATTATGAATTCAATTAGTACAGTAATAGTAACATGTTGAATAGGATACAATGTAAATCCGAGACAAAAGCATTATATAAATAAGCAAGCATCCAAGATACGTTCATAACTAATAATGTTATGCATTTAAATGTGATCGGTAAGTAAGGAATGTATTGGTTCATCCACTTTTCAACTTGAATGGTTGTAAAACGTTCCACCCTATTCATCCGTTAAGTCGTCGCTTCGATACAAGGCATCTAATGTATTTTAAACTTCGTTTGGATGTAAGCAAAACATTGTTTTCTAGTTGTCACTCTAATGTGTTTAATTTAAACTTGGGGAACTTTCTCAGTATGAAGTTAACACATGCAAGTGTTTCGGTTCTTTTAATTTACTGGTACCATATCAATGTATGTTATGTGCTGCTACCATAACTACAAAACATCTTACTCCCTATTTATATTAATTTCAGCAGATAAATTCGTTTGATATTCACATCGAAAACAAAGAATTTGTTTTGTTTATTATATATTACATAAATATAATTATGTAAGCAATGGATTTCTAATCATCTCTGTTCTGAAGAAGATATTAAAATTTAGTATATGAAGGCATCACATTCCAAAATGCTCTTTTCTAAACAGTTTTGTTTTTTTCATACACCTTATTGTCAACATACAGATACAGTCTGAATCAGTCGATGAAACGCTGCTAAAATAATAAGATGGATTTTAAACCTTTAAATGTGTCCCCTTTGAAGCCGATTCGGCTTTTCCAGATACATGTATAGTTCGATTAGAAGAGACAGTCAAGACGTCTTTGGGTCATCCTCCAACGTAAGAAACGGTACATATATTTTATTAAAATACTGCTATTGTTCAATTGCAATAATATGCCGAAAAGTCACGAACCAATCTTTGCATTTTGTCTTTGTTCCTACTGTGGCGAAAGAAAACAAGTTTGTTAAATAGGTGCACCATGTTGCGTATGTTTAAATAGTAAGTAGACTAAATACGTCATCGAGCTACTAAGTATAATAAAATCATTCATCTGTATTACTTAAGTTTCTCGCAGAATAAACACTGAATAATATTATCTGCATTCAACAAAAGCAGCATTAAATCCTAAACAGACAATACAATGTTTATGGTGCGAAGTCTGTTACTTATGTGTAAGATAACAAAAGAAACAGCTGTGATTTATTTTGATATTCTGGTCATTTCATTGACATGTAACGTTTTCTAGAAAAGGAAAAATAACCTATCTTGATTTCTGCATATGATGTGCATTGTTTAGCGCCCACCATATGTTAGTATGGGTCCATCTAAACTTATACCTATCAAGTGCACTGAATATGTTGAAAATGACAATTATATAAATCATAATTGGTAAAGTGATCTCTAGATGTAAAGAATGATAACCTCGGATTTGGTTAGCAAGAGAACTGTCCTGATCTGTTATCATTTGAAATGTTATGAATAAATTGGAGGATAATCTACATGCATGTTTTCGACAGAAGGGGTCAATACAACTACTATTCATGGCATAAAATTGAGGATTACATCTTTAAGAAAACTGAAATACATCAGGAGTCTGTAAACTGGAACCTTAATCATGAATGCAATCGTCGTTTATTTGCAGTCTTCATTGTACAGTTGCAATTTTACGTGGATCAAACTGTACAGTATTAATTTGCCTTTTAATCCATGATGAACGGATATCATTTTAGATGGTACGGCAATATTATTATATAATATAATTGGTTGCTTTTATGTAATGAAATAACTGACACACTATGATCAGTATTAAGCCAGGAATGCTTGTCATCAGTCATTAATGACTTTTCTGACTTTCAGCGATTATACAGATATAAATGTTAACTCTTATGAGGTGAAATTGTCATTATGCAGCTGTATACTTGTATTAGACTTACAATTATGGAGATGTTAAAGAGATACTGATAAAACATTTTTCTCTGGTGATAGTGAATTTGTGGCACATCTGACATCACTGTAAGAATAATATTAATAACTCTTGAATGCTTTTCATCATCCAATTAGCCATCGCATAAACAGAACAAAGTTTCTAACAATAAATGTTTGAGAACCAACCTTGTTGTACCTATTCTAAAAGGCCGAATCTAATTCATATTTAAATCACCCAATTTATGATGATAGCGAATTCAATATGACGAATAAACTGGTAATACTGGACATACGGTTAAAACATTATTCACGTTTGAGTATTATGGTATATACATTAATAAATGCATGTCATGACAAGAAAAAAACTACGAACAGAGATGCATCCTATATAATTAGATTGTATGTGTGTAGGTGATATGTCAATTAGTAGGTTTCCCCTGGCCTTCAGTAACTGACTTAACGTTAAGGGTTATCATGTTTTATGGATATGAAAAAAAAACAATGAGCTTGTGGGTTTCAGAAAGATAAAGCAAGGACATATTGGATCATATAATGATCACACTTCAAGCCACTGGTACATTGATACATTTGAAACTAGTGGCACATCAAAATCTTTAGCGATATACCTTATTTTGAATATCATAGTAGTTAATCAAAATCGTTAGGACTGTTTATATATATTTAGCTCTCTTTGGGATCTAGTTCGCATTTTTGTAAGTTCTTTGTAAATATTAATTTAGTATACAGTACAGTAATCAAACAATTTTACAAAACCTATCTTTTTTTCTCGTTTCTATTAACATATATAAATGTATATTATTTCTTTAACATTAAAACTGTTCGAGCATATTTATATTTGAAAAACGCTTCTGGCTTCAATGAACATGGACGCGGTTTATAGACTTCTGTTTTCAATACATATAATGAATTCGCGAACTGGAATGGGTGTAAGCAAAACAATGAAAGCAATATATTGCAATTTCTCGTCCTGTTAAAAGAAAACAAAACTAGACAAAAAATCTTAAATTGAAAGAAAAATAATATAAAAAATATCGTTTTTATTGCAGCTCTGAATACTGACTACTAAGAGATAAAGTACCAACAACTTTTTTTATCTGATATTCGTCGTTATTTCTTTTGACATTGAATAGCTGATGAGACGAAACGTACACGTGCTATTACCTGGGACCAGTTATTCATGGGCGTCGCTCTCATGGCAGCACAGAGGAGCAAGGATCCCAACACACAGGTCTGTAATTCTTACAATGTTTGAAACTGTCGCAACTGACCTTTTGACATTACTTGTTTTGTGTTTTGTTACATGTTGGTAGCTTTAGTACCATTGATAAGATGATCTGACGCTGCGACGTCTGGATATGATCTGATACGATTAATTATGATACACTAATTTCCTCTCGTTAGGTTGGAGCATGCATCGTAAATCCTAAGAAACGCATAGTCGGAGTAGGGTATAATGGAATGCCAGATAGGGGCATAGTGGGTAATGATGACAAGTTTCCATGGGGAAAGTACCCTGAGTATAAAAAAAACAAACACTTGTATGGTAAGTCTCTCTCTCTCTCTCTCTCTCTCTCTCTCTCTCTCTCTCTCTCTCTCTCTTTATCAAACAATAAATTTTGCAACATATTTTAACGTTATGTAATTGACTGATCCAATTAATTGACTCCTTGCATTTCACTTTCTACTCAGAATTATTATGTTGAACATGTTAGTATATGCACTTTATAAATTCTTGCTTCAAGCTGTTTCAGGCTCCTTTACTAAGATCTATTAGATCCATGTTAATTTCTTAATTGCTTTTCATCACCTTCCATTTTTATTGAAACGACGTTACATTTTTCCGAAACAGATATATAATGTTTTTCAAACTACTTTGAAATGGTCTGTCCAGATAATATTTATCAAGCTCCCTTCAGATTATATTTGAACTAGTTACATTTAATTTACATATATTTAATTAGCATGTACAGTTTGGTTTCTAACTTTCTAACAAAATTAAATAAAGTTGTACAGAACTTGGAAGCTTTCCTTTCAAAATCAATGTGCTTAAACGTTATCAAATCAGCTCTTAACGCTGAAATTGGTAATCCTGGGTTTTGACGGGGCGTTTTGGTGAAGTTCCAAGTTTTATATCCTCTTACTTTGTTCAGAGAAAGAGAGTCGCATAGTTATGAAGTCCGATCACGGTCTCCTGTAAAAATCGAGCCGTATTATTGGCAATTATAACTAATTTCCTTTACATTCTTTATTGAAAATGGAGAGTAATAATCAAATAATAAAAAATGATTTCCCTGACTCAGAATCCTCGGTCATTTAAGGGATCTGAATTCATAAAGAACAAATCACCTCATTCGTTAAAAACATTGTAAATATCATTAGCCACTGCAAAAAAAGCCCAACCCTCCAGTGATGGCAATAGCTATCATGTGAAGCCAGCGTTAAAACCAATGAACCAAAGCCAACTCTTACTATTCACACAATTTCATCCTTCAGCTTTGCTTTGAACGGATGTTCATCATTTCACTTTTCCAAACACTTAAGTGAGTTTTTTAAATTATATATATGCTTTAAATTTGAGACACTTCATGTTAGAAAAAGCAACATATTCGTTTAAGCTGTTTCGTGCCTCTCTTTCATTAGTTTGTCATGCAGAAATGAATGCCATCGTCAACAAGATGGGTGCTGATATACAAGATTGTACGGTATACACCACGTTGTATCCATGCAACGAGTGCTCAAAATTGATGATCCAATCTGGAATCAAAAAGGTTGTCTACCTCGAACACAAAGATCCTGGCAGAGACATATATGCTGCGTCGAGAGTCTTATTGCAATTGGCCAATATCAAGATTAAGTATGATACACCTATTGTTAGTCAACATTCTGACCACTTTTAATTAAATCAGAAATCAAAATAGTGCATGCAAAAAATATTGTGTATCAAAGTCATTACATCGAAGCACGGTCATATATTTTATTCCAAACCGTAAAGCGATTAAATGTGAATGTGAATTTAAAACTCTTACGGTTACTATCATTTGAATTGTATAGAACAGTACTTTCTATATTTTTTAAATAAGAGTAGTGATTGATAGTGACAATAAAAAAATATTTTTAAAACAAAATATTTCCAATACAGTTTACCTTTGAAATGGTTCATAAAAGATTAAAGTTTCCAGTGCATTGATACTTTCACTGCATATATACATTTGGTACCCACACCATTTGTATTCGCTGTTTTCGTGTCTACAGGAGGGTTTAGGGTACAGTCCTGTGTGAGAATTTATATTAGTATCTTCCATCAACCCAAGACTATTAAAAGGTTAATAGAAAAACAATTGTTGTCTCCAAGTAACATTAACAAACAAAAAGAACATGATTTGATGTAATATAAACCTTTTACTATTACACGATATTTTTTCAAACATCTTAATACGTATTGACGAAAGCGTAAACTTATTGAAAAGAAGATTTCAAATTTTATACTGGTTTATATTTCTCGTAAAAGGAAAAGGAAATATAAACAGCGCTTCAAAACTTGTTTGGAGAATCCGAAAGAAATTGTTTAGAATAGGACGAAAATTCGTCATATTACATCACTTCATAGTACCCTGTATGTAACATCAACAGTTATAATAGATTATTATTATTATTATTATTATTATTATTATTATTATTACGTTATAATTTCGTTTTGAAGAAATGCACGTACTTTTTGCAGCATCACACGCTTGCCTGAGCGCATGCAGTATGCTAAACTTGTCACAAACGTCAATCATGATATGAGACGAACGTTTCATGCTATTTCAATAGTTTATATCTATTAAAATTATAAATTTCTTTTTATACTTGTATTATAAACCAAAGCATAGTTCATATTAAATTACATGACACCACGCTATCAATTCTTCTGGCAAACAACAATATGATGTTTTGTCATGCTTTTGTTGCCAAAATCATCTGGTTCTTAGCAGCCAAGTGTTCATCAAAGCATCGATATTATATTCAACGGTCAAATCGATGTTTGTAAGTGGTATTGAGGATAGGTCATTCACCTATCTTGAGTTTCTCATACACATCAGTCGAATGATTTATGACACCTGCATCTTTTAGCCAATATAAAATGCACAACTTCATTCTGTCATAATTTTGATGGTTCTGGGCGGTGACCTAACTGTGTTTTGAAAGTATGTGCGCAATTGTTTTAATGCTATAGGTGTTAAGTTAATTTTCCAGGTATGGTGTCTGCCATGCCATTTTGATAAATAAATACATAAATAGCAAAGCATGGTAGCTATTGCTTTGTCATCTAATGTAGGGATTTTTGTGATTTTTAAGACCTATCAAAATTCGAACAATGTAACGATAGTTAGGCAGCTTGATCATTCATAAATAGAATTATGTTTATTTTAAAAAATCTAAAGTACATACTGAATTGTTATCAATGTCATGTTAATTGTTCCTGATCAAAATCACGTACACATTGATTTTATACACTCTAAGTGGATTATTGCTTTCACATGAAGTAGGCAAATTAAACAGCTCGGTCATCATTGTTGTAAAATATATTTAACTAAAAACGAAACTTTTGTTAGAATTAAGATGATTCTGTGTCCAGTACTTGTCTCACACAAACATTAATGAAACGGAAACCAAATCTTGCGAGGAATATGACCGCCGGTACCTTGAAATGCATTGAAATATCGATATGCCGGGTGCTGTCCCAAAAATGTAGAGAAGAAAATTCAATTATTTTGGCTTTAACTGTTTATGAAATATGAAAGTTAGTTATCATCTAGAATGTGTTATGTCGCTATATGATGCTCTACGAAAATCTAGAGACTTCGCCCTCTCTGTGACTTTTAAAGTTCACAAGTTTCAGAACATTTGACACAATTGTGCCCTCTTTCAGGCGTGAAGGGTTTGGGAAGTATTAAACTTCTTATTTGTTTCTTAATTATATTATTGCATACCATAAACCTAATGTGTCATAATATGTTTGTCATGAATGATTACCAATACCGTATTTCCATTTTCAGAAAGTACCAGCGAAAGGGTAATTTGGAGGATGTTTTTAAAGAACTTGTAAAGCTGTAAATGAACTTATTTAGTTTGTCAATAATTAGACAGAATACAAATGTCTACGGATTCTTATAAGACCCAATGTAATAAAAGTTCAATGAAAATATAACAGAAGTTTTGAAAGGAAATTCAGCATGATACTAGTGTTGCTTGTTATTTGTAAAAATATTAGTTTAAACAAAAAGGTATGTTACTGTAATCATATATGTAGCCAAATGTTTTAAGTTCATTCGTGTATATCTAACATAATGTTTTACATTTTTAAATCATTCTTTCTGTTTCATATTCGTATCAAGAGCTTAAATCTTTTGAAATGGAATTTAGGACGTAGGTTAACTTAAAAAGACATAGGTCAAGTTTGATATTCTAATTTTATATCAGTCATTTTGTGGGTTAAGAATTCTGTTATAACGTGATTTTTTTTAAAATCATAAATCTTATAACATTTTTATTGGTGTCATTGTTGTTAGACACTTGTTTTGGTATATATATATATATATACGCCTTCAAGTCAAAAATGTAATAAAAATAGTATTATTCTGAATATTAGTTTCGGTTTCTTTTCGCAAACTGAAAGAAATAAGTGTATGTTCATACTCAGATGTTGTAACGTTAAAGATTGCATATATTGTTTCATTATGGTCAACATGTGGTTAATATAAAGTTAGAGATTACTCAAAAATGAATTTGACGTTTGCATTGACGTTGACGCTATCTTGTAAGCAGTTAACTCTGATTTTGAGAAACTGTTTAATGTAATTTTTATGACATTTCGCTTGTACATAGATCTTCTACAGCCATGAAATTAGTTTGGAAAATAGATCCTGTAGATGAGTCGGAGCCGGCACGTAGTACATCATATGGTAATTGTCGATATCCGATATTCGATTAGCTAAGATCAATAAAAATATTTTAGTTAGACCAGTATACATTTCTACTGAACTATGTGATGTTTATTTGACTAAACTCCACGAACACGTTATATGAACTCACATGATGTCATGTAATGTATTAACTCTAATGTGGATATTTACCTTGGGAACTATTTTTATTTGGAAAAGAAATGCCTTTGCTTTGAATGTTAGCATTACGCCTACTAAGCAACACTTTCCTTGGGCGAAGCGAGTGGGAGACGTATAAATATATCACATGTCATCGATTGCTCAAATAATTCTGGTTTCGTGAATATATGATAGTAACATCTTGACCTGCCTCCGAGATTTTCATTCAATACATGTCTTTAATGGTTGTTGCCTTTCCGTTCTAGAAACAATGCGATAAAAAACATTACTTACAACTACATGAAAGTCTTCCCTTTCTTCGCGTGTCTTTTAAGCTACTTTTATCTCTTTCATCATTTGATAATTTCAGTAATACCATGACTCCTTTGTGTCTGCGTAAATCCTATCTGCAACGTGTGACATCGCCATATCTATTCATAACTACAATAGGCATTGATAATACATAAAACGGTGACTAATTTCTCATTTGAAAACACGTTAGGAGTTTCAATCGCTAATTACGCCACAATAACTATGAAACATTACTAATTTGAAAATTAAGATAAGCTTCATTTGCACACAGTATAACAGTAGATTGTATATTCTCGTAAAGTTATCGAAACCATGATAATATACTTACATAAATGAGATGTATATGTATACTGCAGATGAATTATGGCGTCATTAAAATTGAATATAACAAGCATATATATTTTTAACTAGATCCGATTAAAATTTGGAATTTCAACAAAAAATCATAAACGATCTCGTATACCCATGGATTTGATAAATATATGGAACGTATTATTAAATATGATACATATATGGATCAACTTTAGTGACAACGTTATTGTGTACTATTATTATTCATATTTGATACTTTAACTGTTGAATCATAAACACAAACATTAAAAACAAAGTTATCCAGAGGCTTAATTCTACTATTATACTATGGATTTAATCTGGACTGATTTAATCTCTAATATCTGTTTACATTACCGAATGGAAGTTGATTGCACCATATATAGTTAGTAATATTCAATGTCTCAATTAGCGTCAGTTTGTGGGCACATATATCGGTAGATTATTTACCCCCACCCCATCCCGCTCAAGTCAGGCCTGTCCTAGATCTAAGAATTTTAATAGAGCTTCAAGTTACAGTATGGCCTGGGTAAACATTGTGGCTGTGCCGTGATACTTCAGACAAGCTTGTAAGCGGTCTTCTATGATCATTAATTCTCTCTTTCAATGCCCTTCTGTTTCTTCAATAGAGTCGTGATGGCACTGGCGTCCACCCAGTCTTTCACATTCGTGTGATATAAAGGTCAACATTCATTTTATATCTGACTTATATTTTGGGTGAACCAGCATCTGACTTAGGGTCCGGTACGGCACATCAAACATCTCAAGAGCACTGACAGTAGCACAAAACTTAGCTACTTCCCTGAGTGTTGGACCAGGCATATGGACATATATCAAATAGTAGTTTAACTATATGGTATCTGTATATAATTCTCAGTACTGACATTTCTGCTGTTTGACAATCAATACAATTCATATGTTAATCTAAAATACGTAAAGAGATGACGTCACAATAAAGTTCTTGGCAAGGACTCACGGGCATCTTGTTTGAGAGGCTGCAATGCAAACAGACCAGTAAGGTAAACATAACACAAATTTCAATTCCACATCATCACTAAGGCCTAATTACACACTGTTTACTGTCCCCAAAGAACACATAGACATCAACACTCAGAATTCATATTCTCAAGAATAAACAATTACCTTTAAATCCCTACCAAAATAAAATGCATTAATATAACCCTTCTATCACCACCAAAATGAGAGGAAAAAAATGTTCTAAAAATAGAATAGAACTACACATGGGTACTGAACTGGAAGTATTATTTCATGACAGGGTATGACAATTTCACCTCAAGGGACAAAAATTTCACCTGTCATCAAAAACAATATCTCTAAAATACTTCTGCAAATTTTGTAAGAAATTTCATCCATGAATAGAACAGTTACTGGCCTCTAGATGACACCATTGTACCACAGAAACAAGGCAATTCCAAGTGGGCGCAAGTTAAAAAATGCTCAAACCGTAAAGTTTAAATATGACTTTGTAAAGCAAGATAAGCACTTCAAATAAACCGTAATTAGTTTATAGTTCTAATTAAAATCTGGAAAGTACTAGAAATTTATCTTGACTGATAAATGTTCTTAAAAAATATAATTGTAAAACATGATACATATTTTTATAAGAAAATTTAAAATAGAATATTTTACAGCTATAGCAAATTCATCTTTCAAAAAAGAAAAAGTCGTCTCTTTTGCTAACACCTTCCCGGTTTCTTCAAACAATGAAAAATGGTTTGACTCTGTATGAAGGAAACAAACAGCGGACAAATTATTTCATTTTGCATAACTTACTTTCTATAACAATAAGAACAACATATTAATTTACACTGACTGTTCAAAAGATTGCGTTAAGTCTGCTGCATCATTATTAGTAGAAACGACACAAAAAAGTTGCTCGTCAGACGATTACATTCGATATAAAAACAATAGACCTGGCTACAAATCATATCGAGATCAAACATATTTTAAAATCTAGGATATTTTTCGATTTATTATAGCTATTTTAATTACCACATAATAAGAGGCTGGACAACCTAGTATGACAAATATTCACATCACAAGTGTGATCCTCTCACAATATATTATAATGATGGCTATACAGCCATGTCGGTATTACAGAGAATTGAAAAGAATATTGCGCTCCTATAATAGCCATATCTCCACTACCATCGGTGTTTAAAATATCATAGGCTGATTATAAGCCTGAGCAGCAGAGAGGGCGAATCGGACAACTTCACAGAAGCGTCTATTTGGCAAAAATAGGCTTCCTCAAAAATCGAAAAAAAGTTTCCTTTGGAGACGCAAAGTTGTTGCCGCGCCCTCTCTGCTGATATGGGAGTAAAAATCTTTTTACGATTTCAACCGAATATTTGATCAAGTCCGATACAATATCTTGATCTAGGATAATGCAAATTTATCGTTACAAACCAATGTGGAATTGACTGAGCGTGACTAAAGAAATTTTAAAGAGATTATAATCCATATCTCCACTGCACCAAGTCTGGTGAATTTTTTTGTAGCGTATGTGTGTCTACTCCATCAAATACAGCAAGAATATTGCAGTTATCTCTGATCACTTTTGGTATTTGAGTGTATCGTTCCGTAACATATATCACATCGGTATTTTTATGCCTACCTCTGGAAAATATCCTAAAATTACATCATCATATAAGACTAAATTGTTAATACTTCCATCAATAACATCAATGCTCGGTGCTTCCTCGATATCGGAAATAAACTCAATAATCATCGATTTCCAATTTTGCTTTCTAGTTAAAATCCTTTAACACCTCGTAACATCGCTGATCTACACTCGAGGCTACTAAATACAACTGGTCCCATTTCATCCATCTCGTTATCAAATTAAGTAGCAGTTGTGTATTGCCACTTCCAGATGGTCCGATTATAATCATGCGAATATAATTTGGTAGCGCTGCATGATGCTTAACTGGTTCTCGTGTTTTTGTCGCCGAAAAATCAATTATATTCATGTTGTTATAATAAATTATGGATTTATATTGTGTGAAATGTAAGAAGCGTACTAGCACAAACGACTTGACGACGATTACAACTAAAAATAACAGATCAGCACATGCTGGTAAGTGGGTGCAATGTGGAACACAAAACATTAGACATGTAAATATGAAATCTGTAGATGTTTTAACGGAAAACCGAGGAGGTAATATTGCAGTCAAGTTAGTAAGACTCCCAGGAACACCATGGGCAAAATAACCAGGAGAAAAACACCTTCCAGGATATAGTTATTGTGGACCCGGGACCAGACTCGATATCAGACTCGATGATCAAAACCAACCCGGACCCGGTGAATACCCAATAAACACCATTGATAAGGCGTGTCATGCTCATGATGTTGCTTGCTTTTTAGTTGTATATACCTGTAAAACCGCAAAATGATTTTTCAAAACAACTCGGCAATGTCACTGTTAGGTATTTATATGAACCAGGAGAGCTTGAATGTGGCAAAAAAAGAGCTACTGATCCTATTTAGAGTGTTACTGCATATAAAGTATCTAACATAACGAGATCTACGGGTAGACCGCCAGTCCTTAGATTGAATTCAACTGCTCTTCAGCGAGTATTTATCCGGGAACAACTACAAGTGATACTCGAGGATACTTAATTACCGCCGCGTGGTCTTAGCGAGCTCCTCTGCGTATGTTGCACTCAAGACAAGTCGGCATCACATTATCTCTGGTATGACCAACACTGCTATTCTTTCTGTCTATGGTAAATTTGATGGGGTCCTTATCCGACCAACACCAACGCATCATACAATTGCAACTTGCACAGTGATTATTCTGTTGTAGTTTCAGGGTGATTATGAATTCGGCATCAATGTCAAATTTTCTGTTATTTTGTTTTGTCTTGTTGTTTGTAACCAGAGAGTTTTTTTCTGATTTTTTTCGCTGACAATATCACTGATTGTAGTGTCATTATAGTCTATAACAACTCTTCGAAGTTAATTTATTCTTCGTACTCTGGGCACTGCAAGATAAACTAAATTCGACCACTCGATCATCTACGATCCAAACAATCGTATCGGATATGGTTAATCCCTGCGAAGAATGTATCATCGCTGCATATCCTAGCTTCAATGGGGATTTATCAGCACGCGATACATCTTTGACAACACAGATATCAACCAACACAATATCATTTAACATTAAAATCTGCTTCTCTGTCAGGTTTGGAATATCAATAGCACAGTCATGTTTAATTTCCCTCGAAATAATTCAATCGCACGAGTCTTCTTCCCTGACCCACCACAGCCGTTTAAGTAACTGGTTTTATGTCTACATATTGGATCGAAACACGACGGTGCATTAGATAGTTCTGATATCTGATTATTTTTCAAGCAATTGTTTTCAATTGTAACATCTGCTGATTTGGAGTAATCACGCAGTATTCCTTTTTTAATTCTAAATGATCCCCAATTCTCGTCTGAATTAGTGAATTCAGCCACTGCTTCTTTATGTTTTACGTCTATATAAAATTAATCAGTGGCGACTCTAACTGCGGTGTCCGTAAATCTATTTATCATCGAAATTAAATTAATAGAAGCATAAACCAGCATAGACGACCTTAAGTACGTATACTGAGGATTTTCTCATTCCGTGTAAGTAACAATTGTACTTAATTTGGTTCCATCGGACAACAAAGCGTCTGTACGATCGACGCATATACCCCTAGATGTTACATCTGTCATTATAAAATCGTATTCAGCATCATCTATAATCAACCGCGAAGAATATCGTTAGTGGTCGTATTTTCCACCTTGTGTGAATTTACCAGTTATTCATCTATCGAGATCTTTTGTGTGTTTATTTCTAACTTCAAAGAATTCTTTGGACCATTTCACGATATTTCGAGATCGGGGAATTGTTTTTTATTTTCGGTGATTATACTATATAGACTATCGGGTTGTGGTATCTAGACTTCAGTTTGTTTTCGGTATGCTATAATTGCTTCACTGACAATCAGCGATATCAGCATTTTAGAATCAATCATATACCGTAATAACACTATTGGCAGTGTTTTTCACAGATATGTCTACCAAACCAAACATAACAACACGGATGAAGTCCTTTAGCCAATTCAAATGATATCACACGAGCGAATCCGGTTAAATCAAAATCGGGCAGTGTTCCATTAATAGCAACAAGGGTCATCTCGTGTGTGGGATGTCCAAATCTTTTGAAGTACTCAGAGCCGTGATGATGACAGAAAGATAAGATTTTATCGACATCTGCAATCAGCCATTCCTATTTGATCCTAATACAGGTGTATCTGACTTCTAGAAATGCTCCCCAAACATTTAATATCAGTTCTTGTTGCGATGGAACACTCAGCGCTCATGTCAAAATAAAAAATTTGCAGTTTTTTATCCATATTTACTTTACTTTGGAATGTTCTGATAAAAGATTAATAAACTTTAAATAAGTGTATGTTTCTAATATTTTTTAATATAATTTTTCAGGCTTTTCACGTTCTAGTCCTTGGTTAGGCTGTGCATGCGTTGGCTAAGATGTATCGACGGGATGTTATTGTACTTGACGATGAAGTTGACTTGATGAGCGATACAGGCATGTTGCCTATAGGCAGTTCATACTATGGCAGAATGGAAGACTGGAATCTTGATAGACATGTCATTCCCTTGTGCTGTGTCTGGCAGATACGTGACAAATATTCAAATGCTTTTGGACAATACACTGGTTTCATTCCCTCCCGTCTTGCCTGAACTTTTTTAAAACACTTTTTACAGGCACAAATTTATATAAAAATGAATAAATAATCATTTGCCTTTATTCCTGTTTTGTTGTAACTGCACGTAATATCCCATCAAATAATAATTCTTCCATTCAGATTTGTTTAAATACCAGTCTATTCTGCCTATAAACTATGTGGGTAAGGTCATATATTATCAATATAAACGTTTTCAGTACATTATACATTGTTTTCAACTACTGACAATTACATTACTGTAATTTAACAGACACATCCATATATCAAGCACCTTTCATATATCATATAGTTAAAATCGAGATCTTCTCCTTCACCATATCTTGAGATGGTGGTGGTTCTTAGGGTGACAGGTTTCTGCTAATTCTACTGGGATCATCTTCCTTAAGTTCTCTTCTCCTCATACCATGCTTGTACTCAAATCAACAAATGAGGGCTTTCTGAATAAGCTCCCGAATGTGCAGATTGGTTTTCTTTTCTTTGCAAGGGTAGTCGGACCATCTGCCACATTTTCTTGTTGTAACAGCGATGATACCTGTTAAAAGCAAAATTTTATGTTCTTAACTTGTTTGACAAGCATCCTCATATGTTAAACCATATTGAGTTTCCACCCAATATTTGACCCCATGACCAATTCCTAAGGAGGGGATGTTTTCTATCTATCTCCAAAGTACTACTTGAGACAGCATTATTCAGCATTATCACCCCCTCAGTAATCCCACCCCGCATACACACCCACACACTTTGTGAACCACTGCTGTATATGATAAAACATATTTGGAAAAAAACATTAAAGTTAAATTTCACTTTTGAAATATGAGATATTGCATCTTATAATTATCTCAATATTTTGTTTTAAATTAAGTGTCATACGTGCATTCAAGCTGAGCAAAGTGGATAGATGCGAAGAAGGTGTCAGCAAGAACTGCACGTGGGACATAGCTATAAATGGGAAACTGCATAAAAAAGCATATGTGATTATACGTAATCAAAATTTGAAACTATACAATCCCTGTTCTCAGAGTATTAACTTACCTGTAGTGAAAGAAGTGGACGGTGGAGGCCAAACAGCTTGATTAGTCAGCACAGTATACTGGAACATTTTTGCCTCACCAAAACAATTACAGTAAACATTGCCTATGTCCATGCATCAGGTAGCACAGTTGAACGTGATGCATCCTATCACACGTCTGAGAAAGTAAAATCCATGGTATTTGTTTTATTCTAGCTCAAACTAAGAAAAGTATTAAGTGGAGACTCATCCTGCTGCAACACTTATAAAAATGTACTTTAATCAGCATTGTATTTGTTACATTATTGTTTTCAGTAACATGACAACTATAGCAACCACTACCCACAATAAGAAAATTCTGCAAGAAAGTTTTAATTTTTACCTTCTTGACTCAATAGCAGATATTGAAGGTGTCTTCATTCTTTCAGTATGTCGTAGAAACACTCGGCCAGGTGTTGATGTGATGTATGAAGATGTACTGTCCAGTGATTCTGCATGCTTTGGCTCATCCATTGCTACATTTGTTGTAACTTCGTAACTAAACATATGTATTAAATATTCATTTGTATTATAATTATATTTTAAATCTGTTTCTTTGTGATTTGTGTTAAGCACTTAGAACTGAAATACTTATTTTTAGCAAGGATACATAATAACAGCTCTAAAAAAATTGTCACAAATAAAACTTACTTGATTGCAGTTCAGAACTATAACTGTTATGGAAACAACCTGCTAGCCATATATTCTGGTCGCATTAAAATATCATTTTCTATCATGACTAGAGATCCTTTGTAATTGTAGACAATACAATGCTTTATAATAAATTTACTAGTAAGTAGTTGTACAATAAAATCTTCGCATACAGCCTATCAAAGGCAGGAGATCAACATTTTACTGGATCAACATTAAACATGTATTATTTGTTCAAATGTTTACATGAAAAGGTTGTTAAACTTGTATGCAAGTATGCATGTCACATTAGCCTAAGGTTTGTGTGTGAGGGAGAGAGATGATATAAATACTGATAACGCTTGTAAAATGTATCTAAGTTCCCTCACCGAATTTAAAAAACCTGTCTCACGAAGATAACTGACATGTGTATAAAAAAACCTTATGAGCACGCTGTTATAAATAAATATATTGCATCCCAACCTACAATGCAGTCACGGAGTGAAAAATTGATTTCTATTGATCAGCTGATCACATCTTTATTGGGAATATTACAAAGCAAATCAAGTTCTTGTGCAAACAATGTATTAATAAAACAGTGTGCTTCGAACATACAGTAGGAACAAGATATTGAAAAGTGGAGAACACTTATACATAGACATGACAGGCACTTGATTCTGGGGAAACTAATGTGTATCACCATATAAAACAGACATTGGTATACCTGTCCAACAATTTCGTCATTTCAGTATTTGATGTCAATCCTAATTCTTCCATAAATGCTCATCATCGAATAAACTGGACCCCGTGACGATTCCTTGATAAGTCTCGTTCGGTCTCGTTTACGTCTTTGACTCTCTCGTTTGTCCGCCATTTTGTTTATAGTAGATATTTAAATTATAATCACGTGACTCATTACACGCCCCCTGGACGAAGATGACGTATACGTTTTTGTGGTCACGTGCGGCTTACGAAACATTTCCTGACCTACAAGTTTCAATTAGAGCAGAACCGCACGAATTTTTTTTATCAATTATCTAATTGAATCTTCGCAAACTCTAGGATTTTGTGAATTTTTTCAACTTTTTATAAGTCGACACATATCATTAGTTACATGATCTGTAACATTGACAAAATTACAGACACTCTATACTATTGTGCCTTTAAGCAAATCTACGTGAAACCAGCACATTAACTTCTTTGATATCTCCAATACAGCCATACGCAAATAAACTGGCTTGTTCAACTACATTTTTGTCTTTATGCGAAGAACGGCAGATAGATTTTCACTAACTATTTTCATACTAACAAACTCATTGGATGCAACAAATTTATTACGACGATCAACGTTATTGTTGTGTGTGTGTGTGTGTGTGTGTGTGTGTGTGTGTGTGTGTGTGTGTGTTAGATCAATAGTTGAGATGACGATCAGGTACTTGTTGAGACTTGGAGCCGTGCAAACATTTGACACATAAATACTTTTATTCTTTCTGCTTGTCGTACTAAACTCCGACAAATCCGTTAATGTTTCTATCCACGCGTAATGATGAGAAAACACTATATGTTTATTACTGCTTGTGATGTTCGATTGCTGACGTATCTGGAATATATATGTTATAATTCATTATCAATTCTAAACACTTAATACTTCATGTTAAAAGGAGGATGTTTTGTGTCGCAAATATTTTAATTTGATTCTCAGCAACAGTGAAGTCAATTTTGCTAATATCTATATTGGTAACACGACAGATATAAGTTGATACTGGGATAGATTGATCTCCTGCTGGAAAACAAACGCTAATAACAGAGTCCACTGATGGCACTTGTCGCTATTTTTGACAATCATACAACATTTTGAGACAGCAAAAGTTATTTTGTGGGAAGTTCAATACAAGCGCTCCATCGAAGAGGATTATTTGTCATAGTATTTTTAATGATTTATGTTATTTTATCAAATCTTCATCCAAATCCTAACGTTGAGTATTCGTAAATGTTTCCGTATTTCCAATTTATTCTGTATTTACTGTCAGTGACGGTGGAATGAAACTAGAACTATATAAAGCACGGGTAGATAAATGGCTCTCAAAAAGAATCAACCGCTATATAAAATTCATGCATGTTAAACAACAATTGCCGTATTTGTTTAAAGTTTTCATTTTGTATTCAACCATGATCTTGCTGTATTTGTCACAGAATTAAGCGAAAATTTAATTTATTTTCTAATTAAATTACAAACTAATTTCACCATTTTTTTGTTTCGTCGTACATCCGTTACCTGGGGTGAATAAGTGGTTTTCTCCAAGGTAAGCGGCGTGTAACGATTTGCATGTGCCTGACTTCGAATTACATGAAGTCCGGAACATTAGATTCACGGGGTGCACGGTAATTTTGCCGTGAATTCTGCTCACCTAGTTGAGGGTATATAAGGCAGAATATTACTGATAAATATTACGGGACCAAAAGTATCTTATCACAGGAAAGATAGCTCGTCATTCAATCTCCAGCTAAAGGGGTGAGTGTTAAATTTATATTTCGTTTTATTGTGAATTTTATTCAGTTTATCATTTCATATAATGATGCCTTTATTACAATGCAGATTTTAAACGTGGAATATTTGGAATTACATGTCACTATTAGACTTTAAATGCAATAGCGTAATCTAAGGTTTAGATTATTTTTTGAGACAACTATTTTTAGTCTGGTTTCTTTATTGTAGCTGATAACGTCTTTAAGATCGTAGCTGAAATTGTAGATGATTTGTTGCGGAACATCTCTGATATCGTAGCTGAAATTGTAGCTGATATTGTAGCGGAGCATCTCTGTTTGTCGGATTGTCTGTCCGTCTACATCTGTCGTGACGTGTAAATATCCGGAAATCTAGAAGTCCGAGTGTCGGAGCTGTCTAGAGTTGTAAACATCCGGGGTGGCATCTAGGGTATTGAGGAACGTTAGTTCTAGTAGATGTTGTATGCTGTCTGTACGTATAACTGTGGTGGATCCGTGAAGGGCAAGTGACCGATAAAAGTATTGAGTCAACCCTAGGTTTTCGGAGAAACTGGACGGCGATTCAACTGTTGGTGAATCGTACGGTTATACAGGGTCGAGACACGTGTGTGTTGCAATTGTAGTACAATTGAATACATTGTTGTATTTACGTAGTTACTTCAGATCACAATAGTATTTAAAGGGATTGCATGAATCTCAATAAAAGTTAGCAACTTGATTAAATATATGTATATGTTCGTGCTAGTTGTCGCAATCCATACGTGCGATAGTATAGTTTGATGCTTGTGTTTATTATCGTAATTTATGCTTGCGTTAATATAACTTTTGTAAAGGTTCCTTGGATCTGTGTATAGTCCAAGAGATTCCTTTGTATCTGTGTTTTATTTTGTATTAATATTTCATTTATTCATGCATTGTGAATGGTTGTGAGTGTAATTATGGGTTGAACGCATGAGTTATTGTGTTGATACATCATTATTTTTCATTAATAATTTATTTCATAAATTTATATTTTCTCTCACATATTGTGTTTGTGTTGTTCATTTAATCCACCATCCTCTCGGTAACAATTCTGTTACAGTATTGACTTCATCATTGTTGTGCAAGATCATGTATATTTTCTCTTTCTTTTACCAAATGAGCA
Organism: Unio pictorum; assembly: GCA_030141615.1. Lineage (NCBI taxonomy): Eukaryota > Metazoa > Mollusca > Bivalvia > Unionida > Unionidae > Unio > Unio pictorum. The sequence goes on from JARLTB010000224.1 coordinate 2,615,528, forward strand.
GAAACGTTTCTGTCACCGCGAAACATGCCTACATACTAATATCGATTAACCACGTTAGCTCGAGAAACACAAGCATCCAATATTTTATATTATATACACCATTGCTGTTCACAGATCTATTCTAGAAAGTTTCTGATATCTCCCCTTGGCAAACGCAAGTGAGCCAACTTGCTAACTGTGTATATGACGTAACTAATATGTATTTGTTACATTTCTGAAGTTCGGATTCTTCATTAGACGCCGAGTAACATTTATATTCATCTAGTACAATCGCATATGTTTTCTTCTGTTTTTCATTGTTTATTAATGTCTTAACATTTTTGAGTAGAAGATTCATGTTTAGGATTTACGCTGTGACAAGGCTCCTTTTTTTCTGGCATTTTATTGCAGTAATTATACAATGGTTATTGTCATAAAAATGTTCTCAGATCTTTAGTAGGATCTCGATAGGATACTGAAGAGTACAAACACTTTGGGTGTGAATTAAATCAGGAGACAAAGCATCACGATTCGACGAATTAAGATGCAAGGCGTCTCGAGTTCAATCTGGATTTATATTTTATGTCGTCGAAGCGCTGATGAACCAGCTATAGTACCAGAAGATTAATAAATTTGTGCCACACAGCAATCACGGTATAATGCAGAATATCATCTTGCTAAATTGTTTAAGAATATTAAATTTGCTATCGCTGAGTATTATATATTCTGACGATGTTCAAGTCGTCGATAAATCATGAACAGTTAGAAGCATATTTTTGTCAAGAATTTAAAATTTGGATTTCTCTTTAAGATTTTTAACATGATAACGGATCGAACTATAACACGAAGATAATATTTCATATTATTGTGCTGTAAATTGAATTGTAGGTCTGTCATTTTGAATATGAAAATATTTACTGTGATCTTATCGATTCGTGGGGTATATACCACCATATCATTTGATCATGTATTTTTTATTTCACTAGTTGTTATCCAACTATTAAAACTGTCGCTAAAAGCTCTTCATTTGACCAAACTTCACGTATCTTTTAATATTATTACTCGCGCGATGACCAATATATCCTGATATGTCTGCTGCAGCTTCTCGTCGTAAAAACTTTTAGGAATTTCGTTTATTTGTAGATCATTCAAATCATACGTGTATTGTTGTTAAAATTATATCGACTAACATACGTCATCTGACTAAATAAGACTAAATCGATTTCCAAATGATTTTTTTAAATAACGAAATTTGAACCGGATCGCCATTAATAGTTATGTATTCGGTAGATATTCTAATTCGCCAATATTGGAATGTTAACAGCGTTTACCAGTGACATTCCAGTGTTTTAGGTTTGCTGTCATTGTAATCCAATACAATATTCGGCAGATCATCAACATATCAGTTTGGTCATCAAAGGACATTGTTAGCAATCCGATACTAAGATTCATGCGCCTTTCTTATTCTGATAACATATGTCATGACTCATTGCAATAGCATTAATCTAATTATAATATTCTTGACCTGGTATTGGTTTAACATTTTCATCAAGTTGCTGATCAAACAGGTTTCAAATTCTAGTGTATTCATAACGTACCAATGTCCTTCAAATGACAGAATTTGCCAATACGTTTTGAAGATCTCAGCCTGATATTATTATATTTTGGTGGTTATAACACTGACAGTAATATACTTTTTTGTCCTATTCCATACACAGATCGAAGTCAGATAGTCACATTTACTTTTGAAACGCATCATAAAATTAAATCGTCGACTAAACTAACATTATGAATTCTTTGTATTCCATGACCTTCGGGTTGTTTAATCTGGACGTTCCAATAGCATGTGACATATAAAATCAGTTTAAGGTTCGAAAACATACTAGTTTTATACCAGAGGTAACACAGACACCGTTTAGCATTAGTCTGTTCTGGATAGTTGTGTACGTAGTTTCCTTTGTATTTTCTGTTTTACTTCTACACTTGCGGCAATATGTAGACATTTGAATGCTGGTATAATAGATACAATGTGAATAGCTTTGGAATCGTTTCTTGCACATTGTCTGTGAAACAATATTCACAATATTAGTTTTCTAGTATACATTTCTCGCCTTAATCCCATAAGATTCGGAAGTAGACTTTGTTCTCCTAGCAAAGGCCACATGAATCCACCTTGTTCTGTCGATGACAATGCTGCGGTTCTCTTTTGTTTTCTTGTCGTCATCGTGTCCGAACACATTTGTCTTGCAGGCATGTTAACTACTATTGTTACCTAAATCACACATTTTGCCTAAATATAACAGCGTCCTCAACCTTTTTCTTGAAACATATATTGCAGCAATGTTCGTGCCAGTTTTGCAATAGTTGCTAGTAAAGGTTCCATAGACCTTATAATTCGCGCCATTGCAGTAGATTGTATTGCAAATAGGTTCAACATACATTCATTGTGCTGTTATATGTTATTGATATGTCGTTGTCTTAACAGCAATTTGTTAGCATCGGATAGCTATGAGTTTCGCAATCGATGTTTACGATAGCCTGTGTTAGGTTTTTAACTTGTCCCGGATGTAACATTGTTTGATGTACAATATATTTCATTGAATGTTGTTTTCCTTTTATTTGATAAATATATGCTGCTTGATGTAACATGCAGAGCACTTTACCAGTGAATAGTCATTCCTAGCAGAAATTCAAAACAACCTGCCTTTCACTAGAAAATCAATACAATTAATTTAGTTTTATAAAATTATATTATGTTTGCTGTTGCACATGGCTAGCTTTACACAGTTTACAATGACAAATTATTTATTGTTTCGATTCGTCGCGGATTTGCCCCAGTAAAATAGAATCTGTCACATTTTTCGCGTTTTTCGACTCGAATCCATGAAGTAGTTTCCACTAGTTGATCAAAAGTTTGTTTGTACACCTTAACCACTTTGGTCACTCTATTACTTAAAACTATGCGATACAATAATTTATATGAGCATAAGTTTGATGAAGGTACCGACATTAAACATACACACTTATTGAGTTCGTATAATATATTTTTATATATATTGCCCCACAGAGTGTACACTAATCGAGGTTTGCCTTTGTAAATTCGAGTCGCAAAGTCAATCATGTGACCAGGTAAATTTATAAATAGCTTGGAGACCCTCTGTGTTATTAATTGTGCGTAGGTATCTATAGCGCAAACACTTGACCAGGTCAATGTCTAAACTGAGTATAATTGAGATTTCGGGCTATTCATTTTAATTGAAAAAAATACGTTACGTTTTTGTTATATAGTCAATCCTTGTATATCTGACGACTTGGTCTGTAATTAAATCGTTATAGTAAAAGTTAATAATGAGTGATTCTGCACTCACTATTGAATCTACCTTGGTATAATTAATTAAAAAACGATTTGATGTTATTAATAAACTTCTTCCTGTCGGATATTATGTAAAGCATCAGCTGCAACAAAGCCAGGATGATCATTTGAAACCTAACTGAAGCAACAGAAACATTGCTTGAGACATTGCCTACTGATATTGCCAGCCGTTTTCAACCATATTCACAACCAGTTCAGCCACTACTAAGAGCTTGAACAAACATAACAAGTAAATTTACTGCAAACGTAGTTCCGCTATCAGGGATCTAGACCAAGTATTTTAAATCGCTTCATTTGGATACGGTGGTAAAGATCGATACGTAAAACTGAAACATATTTGGATTTTAAAATACGCCGATCCTGTCAAAGATGTATATCGCGTCGTTGATAATATTCAGGTGGCATGAATCTTGAAATCTTTAAAATAAATCAATATATTAATGTTCTCCAAAAGTAAAATTGAAAAGACAAAGAAACGAAGTTAAAAGTCAGCATGAAATAATCGGGAGAAAATCAAGTGCAATATCTAGAGATAAAGCAAAAAAAAGTAAATAGAAAATCATCATCAGACACACTCAATCAGCTCTCTCCGGAAGAACGAGGACCATCTCTAGCAGCAACAGGAAGTGATCTTACTATATCAGATCGCCGTCGTAGGAAAAAAGATGGTAATATGACCATCGAATCGACAGTTATTCAAAAAAAATTCCCATTAACATTCTAGCTCATGTTCATCAACTCAAAATTCTGATTGGTGAAAGACAAACAGCCAAATATTCCCAAGAAATCATTAATGAATCAGTTGCTATTTGTCAGCGTTATTTACGGTCACATTATGTCCAGTAACGTATGTCGATCACTGACTGGTGGTACTACTGACGATTACTACAGTGAGTGATCATTTATATCAGCAATAACAAAAACAAACATGATTTTAAACAATGAAAACTTCGGACTGAAAAGGTCAGGGTGATACATTCACGATTACTGGTTTTTACAATATTCTGCGGAAACGGACTGAGATGTTATTCAGGATTTATTTAAAAGGATAGCCCCGAAAGCTAGTTCAATTGCAAAAAAATTATGGATGACTGACATTGAAGTTGTGATAAGGGTATCGATATTCTTGAGCATGTTCGGTAATCAGAGACACACTAGCCAGATTAGTATGACGACACCCAGAGCAGAATACAAGGTTTCCAATAAAATTCCACAGCACTGACGTACTATCACCAAATTTCAGCAAAATATTAAATCAGGCTGGAAATGAGCTGTTGCAATAACTACCTGGAGTTCCATCAACTACAAGAAAACAAGTACACGCCGAGAGAAAAAAAATATAACACCAAGTCTATGGGTAGGAAGTGGCCTGGCTTGATTGACACTTTAAACAACGAGTATATAATAAAATGATAATGCATATAGCTGATCCCGCATTTGACATGGAGAGCCCGGACCTAAGGGAGTTATCAGTGCGTGAGTATTAGTATTATTATTATGATGCACCTGCACGATGACGAATCGAGCTGCAAGTTCATGATACAATCAGATATTTTCTACCCGCCGAACCATTCTTTCAGATCGAAAGTCAACTTGTACAAGGATATATACTACAGCATATGGAATTCTAGATAGATCTGTTTTTTTAACAATTGTGTTTTGGCATTGCTTGACAGTGACACATAAAGCACTGAAGGAAAAAAAAACATTGAATTATGTTTCGATAACGTTGCGGTTGCCACGACTTTACTCGGCCTCTTAAGATATTCCGATGATTTATGAAGGTCATCTAATCCGTCAGTGGTGTTTGCCATGTACACCACTGATCATCCTGATGAGAATGACGTAATAATTAATGCCGCTAGAACTATAATCGCATGCATAAATGAAGATTTCAACTTAGAATGTGTTGCACCTAGATCAATGTTACATCCTGAAGAAGTATTTTTCATGTGTAATGTCGCTCTCTGTTATTTTTCGACTCTGAAGACATGTTACAAAACGTTTTGTTCGGTACTAAACACACACTAGTACTAGTTTGAAAAGCCAACGACAAAGATGCAATCTGGTATCATACTGCTGTTGATGATAGTGAGGTTAGACTGACAAAATGTTTGTTGTGGATGCCACTAATTACACAATAACTAATTGAAGAACAGGTGTGTTATCTTGCATGGATAGTATAAAAGGATCAATGTTGTCATGGTAGGCAATGACCACAGACAGCATTTAGAGTAACGTTGTTGGGATATTTACATGGCAGATAGCATCGCAGCAGGGACTGTCAGTTCTCTGACATATTTATATTCATTTCATTAAAATGCCAGAAAAGATTCACAAGCACGAAACCCAAGGGTTAATAAAGTTTCTCTGAGAAACAAATGGACATCAAGAGCCATCCGAGAAAGTGATACTAATTTCAATAATAATCATGCTGTACTTGGATATCATTGGTTGATAACATTAATGGCATGTGCTCAAAATGTTTTGTCTGGTTTGCAGAGATCTTATCGGAAATTTAGAACGCAATATTCGAACTATCATTGCTGGCTGAAACACCTATATTTGTTTAGGCAATCTATCGTCGACATCCACTTCCAAGCTTGTGTAGCACAATTGGCAGCTGGCAGTTACTGAGTAATGATTGATATTCCGACGGACAAAGCAATGCTGCTTGAAAGCGTTGAAGAACGAATGCGAATCATTCATGGTTCCGCTTTAGACATGTAAATAAATAAGTAGATGATTCATGATGTTAAAATGTCATACCAATGCTACTCTGACACTAAATCGGATTTAAAACGGCAATCCGCATCGAAGAATTATTCTAAAATAAAAATATATCCGAAATGAGCAGCTTTGTATGGCCCATATAAATCATCTTCCAACGTCATCTCACACACTACATCAATGCCAATGAATACAAATACAGGTGTTCGACTCGACCTTTCTGCGAATACGATCATCGACACAACAAAACATGGAGGTATATTTCCGGTTCTAGCGGTGTTACATGCGTTTAATACAACAGTGGCTGAAGCTATTGCAAAAAACTGCTTCAAGTAGTTTATCAAAGAAACAACAGGACACGGAGTGTCCATAAACGGTATGGTGTACACCGACGAAGTAGAAACCGAAGTTAAATGGCTTACCGGGGAAGTAGAAAACAAAACTATTTGGCATGCCGACAATGTAGACTACATAACTTTATCTCGGATATTCAACGCTTCGAGGATTAGGGAAATGTGAAGCATTTTACCTTATCAATAGTTATTGAAATGACATTTTGTAAATCATGGAGAAATGATAGGATGGCATTGGGTCTTGTTAAATTAACGGAATAAAGGTTGAACAGATAAAGACCAACAATGATATGTAGCAGCAATTCAGGAAAACATAATCAACAACGATATCAGTGACTAGGAAACTGAGATTAAAAATAGCAGAATTGCAACGAATATGTTGTTGAGTACTTTCGAGGCATGGCAGAAGGCTAAGGGTTCCGTTTGTGTGCACAGTTAGAAAACTTTTCAGATGATGATACTTACAAAATACCTGAGCAATTGATTTAATAGTAGCTATCTCCTGGATAATTAATTAGCACTGGCAATTATACGTATCCGGCATATTAAAAGTATCTTTCAACTGCTACCTGAATCGGGATAAGCAGATAATTAATTCTTATTACTTTGTCGATAAACCCTTTTATTAGAATTTTTGAAATAGGCGGCATTATGGCATTGTGTTGCATCAAGAGTACCATATATACCAACACCTAAGAAATTAGATGTTGGTATTTCGATGTTCTTTTGTGAAATAAAATACATATTTTGTGACATGTTATGTTGAGGGGGAAAAAAACCCAAAAACAAATAACTTTCCTTCAATAGATCATCAACATCAAAGACATCAATTCATACAAATTAACACCACCACACCACCCTTGCACTGCTTTTAATTATCAACTTAAACCATTTAATAATAGAACAGATAACCATTCAAAACTATTCACTTATCTAAAGGATTTTAAAAGGATTATATTATAATTATTGCATTATTAAATGAAATAAAGTAACAAATACATATCACGGTGGTATCCATTGTTTCCTACGATAACTTGGTTTCTATAGTATCGCGGCATTCAAAGTTTTTATTTTGTTGCATAGCTACCACCTATTGTTTGCTTACCTTACATACACTGCATAACCATAGGTTACTATTTCCACGTTATTGGCGGATTTCGGAAATGACAAAGAGTACACTATTTAACACTGCAGCGCTGAATATCAATGTTTCCACACATCGCCGTACCCTTTGTTCTCAGATTCTTTATCGTCTTAAACTCTATAGCACTGTAACCAATCGGTAAGCAAGTTTGTCATCTGATAATTTAAATTCATGCTATAAAAAAGTCAGCTCACTTTATTATCTATCAAGAAGTAAAGGTCGATTATAGTGTAAAGCATGCTATTCAAAGTGAAGTTGATAATGTTGAAATTTTTATGTTGGCTTACACAAATGACAGATATAGACTTTAAAACTATGTTGTACATGATTTATTACTTTTTATTGGATAATCTGGAGTTGTTGGAACAGTCTGTAGTCGACCTGTACCTTCGTACTCGTAATGGCCGGTCCATTTTACGGGTGCCTCGCCCGATTTTTCAAGTTGATTTACACTTTGTGCAATACACACAATCATATAAATACGCACGTACGTACGTAGATACGTGTGTATCTACAGCCAACATACATACGTACAGATAGGTAAGTAGGTAGATAGATAGACAGACCGTCAGAACGAGAGGCCGAGAGACCGATAAACAGACAGACAGACAGACGGACAGATATATATATACATCCATGCATGCATGCATGCATGCATGCATGCATGCATGCATACATACATACATACATACATACATACATACATACATACATACATACATACATACATACATACATACATACATACATACATACATACATACATACATACATACATACATACATACATACATACATACATAGAACAAAGTTCCACCCTTAACACAGTTATATGCTATCTTTCAAATAATTTTTGGTCTCACTGCGATAGCGTGTGACATATGTAGACATATATAGTATCTTGAAGATCCGTGTTCTTATCTGCGAACTTTTCGACCCGACATACTTACTATAATACTCCAGGGTATAGTGAAAGAAAATATGTCATACTGTAAACATGCTAAACTTAACCTGATGATCGATTGGCCATGGTATGGTTTGTGAGTTGAGTGAGGCTTTACATAAAAATAAAGTATATTTATTGCGGGAAACCGTAATACTGCAGGAAGGACCTCAGACCCACAGGAAGCGATTGGTAGGCTTCCTCACATAACCACGTTGGATGAGACGTGACTGGAACCAACAAATACATTGGCGAAATGTTGAGTGATCTGTAACGGAGAGCGTCTTGGGCCAATAAACCATCCGGGGCCGTCTTGACGCTGTGAATTACCATTAATCCAGATGAAACGTATCGGTATATGCTCACATGATCATTTTGCACCTGTAATTTGTGAAGGGAAGTGTGAAAAGCAGTATAATGGTATCGAGTTCGATACCAGACCAAGCCAGTTAAGGTCGCCTTAGCTTCCATTTAATCGCCTTGACAAAGTGAAAATCTATCATATTCTCAAGTATACTAATTCAAAAACTAGACTGCCATTTACTTGTTGTTGAACATTTAATGACATAGGGATTCATCAAATTCTTCTTACATGGGTTATTTCTCTCTTTCGTTTCGTTATTGTTCTCACCTATTTGTTTCACTTGATATCACCTTCGGGTTGTGTATTGGCACGGAATGCTGATTTGGCATGAAAGAAAATTTATATTTAGCGATAAAGAGGTGTGTGATTTAGATTTTTAGCATAGCTTTAACAATTTAGTCATACCACTACAATGTCTGTCGTTTGGCAATTTATTGTGATGTCTTGATATTGGAGCTTCATGCCGCAGATATATAGCATCATGTCAGACCGAGTCACATTATCCTCACACCAAGCCTACCAGCCCCAACAATAACCTATATTGTTATTATTATTATTATTATTATTATTATTATTATTATTATTATTATTATTATTTTATATTCTTGTTTGTGACATAGCAAGAGAGTTGTGTTAGCAATATTAAATTTCATTTTTTAAAAACGTTTTGTACTACAGGATTCTTATCGTACACGGTTTGGTTCAGTTCTGAACTTGTGTATTGTTTTGTAATTATTGTGTCGATAATGTAATCTATATAGATTACCGTATTTATTGTCATTACGTTTTATCATATATGTCCGTGTCATGCTTAGTACATGGCGTTATATATATTTTAGCTGACCAGAGTGACCGGAGTGATATCTGACAGGAGTGATAAGTTGCAGAGTTATCGGAGTGATCGGTGGTATCAGCTGCAGAGCTAACCATAGAAGTCGACCATAGCAGCTGTGAAGCTAGCCCATAGCAGCCGTAGAGCTGAATAGTGTTGCTGGTCGATTAGCAGGTAGGCCTAGATTGGTGGGCGCTATTTGCTTAATAGACCAACCTGGAAACTGAAGTCTTGATTGATTAGTGTCAATGGTAGCCGACTGTGCTTGTGACGGAGTGTACACCTCCAAAAATATAATCTTTCAGCCGTGGGCTAATTTTTGTGGTTCGTAAAACCCAGTGTGTCTTGGTGACTGTATAAATAATTTGTATATGGTATTTTTTGTTTACATAATTTAACTATTAGAGTGTACACATATTACTATGAGTTAAATAGTAATGGCTTTACTCTGTGTGCGTGTGTGTGATACGGATTTCGAACGTAGCTTTAACAATTTGTCAGTCAGATCGTTGCAATGTCTGCATTGAGACAGTTTATAATGATGTCTGGCACTAGGGTATCACGCCGCAGACATGTAGCATTGATGTCCCACCCAGTCACATTATCTCGGCACCAGGCCAACCAATCCTAACACTAATCTCTTAACGCTGAGCGCCAAGCGAGGCAGCCGTTCGTACCATTTTTGTAATTCTTTGGTATGACTAGGCCGAGGATCAAACCCACGACCTCCCGTTTCCGCGGCGGACGCTCTAACCACTAGGCCACTGGAGAGGTGCACTGTTTGAGTAAAATGCATAATTCGTTTTGTGATGAGATCACTGAGAATCATTCACCCGTTGTCTTTGAACCGTGCAAGGTCATTTATTTGTATATTATTAAGTCCGTGCGTTTTATGTTAATTGATCCAATATGTGGATCATATTCACGCACATATTAATCATACTTAATTTCTAATACAAATGATTTGTCATTAAACATTGTATTTGTATCACCATCAATTGTGTTGTGTTGTTTTCCGAAATCCCACCCGATTATCTTGTTACAGAAAGGCATTTTACTAGAGTTACCTTACCATTAAATAGGATAAATCTGCTGTTGTTCCATAAATAACTGAAGTTTTCGTTTCAGTTGGCAAATAAAGGATTTGTGTTACATGAAATGTAGAGCAAGTGCAGGTTGCATGCATTGGTAGTGTCAGGGTCAAATGGACTTTCCCTGGAGCAAATCCATCCAGCAGGATAGTCCTAAATCAACCCTCTTAATGTTGCGCTCGTATGACTCGGTCGGGCTTCAAACCCGCGAACTCCTGCATCTGAGGCCGACACTGTAACCAGTAGGCTACAGGAGCGGTCTTAAATAATCTAAACAAACAATTACGTTAAAATTAATTGTTTGCCGTTTTATCGAATCCTTATGTCGATACCTTAATAAGGCCGTAATAATCGCTTAGAAGTTCAGCTTGTAAATTTACATACGGTCATCGTGCAATGCTTGAATATCTATCTTGGGAGTAAGGGCGCATTAGCTTGTAATATCATGAGACGGCTGAACAACGGACGAAACAAATACACAAATGGTGAATACAGTCGAGCACAATCAGAATGTTTTCCCTATCTTCGAATTAAATTCAGGCTTTGTTTGATAATCACTTTGATAACATTCATTAAACAATACATAGAAAATATCAATTCCTGCAGACAAGGAGAAACGTTTTATTATTATGTTGTTGAAATATTCTTGATTCAAATGGATATAATGGATATAATGAACATAACTGTTAAAATTGGTCCCATTTATTAGATTCATTCTTGCAGTCCATTTCATGACTTTTTTTTAGTTTCGTAATTGGATCAAAATCGTTCATGTATTGTTTTTATTACATGTAACTACTAAAATTAGTAAGACAATTCTTAACCTTATTTTCACCATGCCAGGTAAATCCTGTCGCTTTAATGTTTATGTGCCATTATTGGTCATCATACCATTTACTTTAGCTGTATGATCACAGTAAAATCCAGGCATTACAGTAAAAAGACTAGTACACGGATTACAATAATGTAAACATATACATTGGGCCTCGATTGCGATGTACGTGCGAAATTTCACGTTGCCATGTAATGAAGGGTACTGTATTGGTCTTCAGTCATCCTGGTCCCTTTACTGAATATAACAATACACGCATACCTTAAACCCGATGGCCATCAAACCTTTCGTATTGAAAGTACAAATGTTCGATAATTATAATAACGAAGTAAATTCCTAAACTTTCATAAAATGCAAAATCAAAAATCAACCGTTAGTTTGATGTCATTTCATTTATCGTTATATCTTCCTTCATCGCATCTACGTCGACGTGTCGAATGGGGCACAGGGAAAGAGGTGACTCCTTTGTAAAATTGTGTATATATATATATATATATATATATATATATATATATATATATATATATATATATATATATATATATATATATATATATATATATATATTGGTGATTTAATAACATGCATAGTATTTGTGATAAATAGCCAGTTATGTCGTTTTGTCTATGTCACATGAAGACTGGGTAAATTAGTTTAAATCGTTGTACAGTGTAACATTTGCAAAGATATGGAGTGCTTTGGAACACCGGACGCAGCTTGATGTGTCTGGTCGACTTCCTGAAAGAGGATATATTAGATCATATCTTACATTTTGTAAATGTTTCCTTGAACCCATTATTAGGATAATAATGGGATCAAGGCAAAATTTACAAAATGTGAAAGCGGCTCGAGATTTAAACTCAAGATTAGTTCATTCATGTAGTAAGGAAACATCAACTACCAACTCCGGTCGAATTGACATAGAGATCGAAATACGGCAATAACAGAAAGACAGGTGAGCAAAAACAAATCTATTTCATATTGTTAAATGTCCATATCGTCCTTCTGTTTAGGAGTCAAAATTCTGTTATTAATGTTTCCAAAATGTTAGGGACTGGCTAAACCCATTTCATTTGCAAACAGTATATGCAGAACCATTAAGCATGCTCACTATCTTCAACGCTTATACAAAATCTATTTCGCAATGCCACTAAATGGATTATGCATAATTAGTGTCAATAGCATTTCATTTTCATTATAAACACACTCTATAAGAAGTACATATATTTAAGTTATTCTTTCACAAAATCAGTATTAAATGTTGCAGTATATTTTTTGAAAGAAATAGGAGATTACTATTTACAATAAAAGTACCATCTCCTACCCAACCGTACTACTAATCTTAAAATCTAATAATAAGTGTAACAGGTATTTTGATTTTGAATTTTAAGGGGAAGATATCACGTGATTGAGATAGTATGTTCCTATTGCAATGGAATTATTTTGTTGCATGAAGTATAATCAAGATGCAACAACTGTTAAATTTGTCATATGCATTGGGCCTTGCGTACATGTTGGTTTTCATACAGTCAACCCGGTCACATGACAGTGTCATATTATACGCAAACCTGTTGCCCTATGTATATCAAACTTTTCATGCTGAGCATTCAGTTGTGGTGTCAGAACTTTAAAAAGAGAAGAATTATAAAATATTCATAAAATGCATACTATTAAAAGACGTATTTAATTGTTTTCATTTGATTCTTTTATATTTTTTTCTTTCACCATTTATAGTGTTGTAGATATATGTATGTCGATCCTGTCTAAAGATAATGCGAAGTCCTTGACAACAGCCTGTGGTCCTATAAAATTATTATTTGTCTACATAAAATAATATAAGTTGAAAGTGCTTGTAAGTATGAGAAGTATTGGTGTTACATGTCACATGTATACATGATGGTATCCAGTTTTTAGCGCGTATGTCAAAAGCATGCCTACAAATGCGCGCCGTCAAAGCGCGCACCGACAATTGCGCGCAAGACAAAAGCGCGCCGTCAAAATCGCGCAATGCAGAAATTTTTAAAGTCAATATGTCAAAAAGAGATGATTCATACGTATAAACAATTCATACAATATAAAAAAATCATGTATTTATTTGACGGGCATATTTTGCTGCGCGCTTTTGACCTGCGCGCTATTGACGGGGTGTCATACATGATTATATACATGTAGATCTCTACAGCGGATTATACAGGTGTGGTGAATAGGTAACGTGAACAGTGACATGTTTCGGTATTGTTGACAAATTGTTATTAATATTGTTTGGTCATCTGCAAACACCTGGTATGATCCATATTTTTAGAAAACAGGATACAATAATGGGATTTATAGTGGATGGTGTTAAAATAAGAGACCAAATATAATAATGTTTACCTTTTGTCTTAGGCATATTACAATGATACCAACAAAGTGATTAAAAATGTATGTGTAAGTCAATTTTAATCACCAGCTTACAGAAAAATAAATTACCAATTGTGGTAGAAAAGATGTACAGAAAATGTATATATTAATTGTTGAACATTTACATGTACATTTGTGTCGTCGCTTTCACGATACAATATTGGTTATAGTCATTACGTTACACCCATTATTATGTTAGGAATTACTATTTATGTTGTTAAGTATTACAAATATATATTTAATTTGCAATAGTAACGGTAGAAAAGTAGCCTAAGCTCAATTTGCACTTGTTTTATGCAAACTCTACTTCTTGCAACTAAACGGATTAGTCAAAGGTTTCCTTGATGTCGATATTTTACTACACAACTACACATAGACTTCATATTGCTGTTCACTGCATCAAAGTGTCTGGATAAAGAGACACGGCATGTTGTTGTAATATTTAGTTATTCTTTCTCACACTCACTGCTGAACGTTGCAAGATACTCTAGTGAAACAAATGAAACAGCTAGGCATTACGTCATACTTCAGTGGACTACACCCACCTACCTGTACTGCATTGTGCAGTACTAATTACCCCCTTAATTACAATTTAGTTTTTGAGGTGAATATTGGAAGTCGTATTATCAAATTATATGGTGTAATCAAAATCAATTGCACATCTACTTTGGAGTTCGAGGGACTTTCCTTTCAAAAACAAGTTACTCGGGTATATAAGACATATTCTATCATAATAATTTTTATATTCGGATTAAAATGTGTAAATTATAATATTTTAATAACTATTTTAGGCTATTTCTAAGAGTTATAAAACTGTAGTCATGCACACATGTACGTTTGCATGTAATGGGCATAAGTCCTTACCTAATTTGGACTTCTTCGGCTAGAAAATATCAATAGCGTTCCTTCTCAGTGTTACGTAGAAATGAAACTGAAACTAGACCACAGTTTTGGGAATACCCATGCTCTAATTCTTGGATGAACCGATATTTCCATTGGGAAAACCTATGACATATATCAATCGTCATTTCCATATTAGCGCCAACAGTCTGTACTACCTTACACATACGACGTTCGTGATTTTCGTTATGTAAATTTGCGGAGTTCAAGGGAAGTGGCTAGACGAGTGTATGATCCATTACCAAAGGACTAAACTCTTTCAATAACTGCATGCAGCTGTCGTATATATCGTAATGTGCGGTTGTAAAAAAAAATTGTGACAATTAAGCATTTTTATGGAGAGGAAAAGTTTGTAACGAATTGAACTGAACGCAAATTTACTGAATTTTATTTTGCATTGGAAATCATCTAAGTCACACTAATTATCAGGCATTCTTTATTAGTGAATCCATTTGCAGTAATGCATGTTTAGATACAGCACAAATACAATTCACAATGACGCTTTGCACAAACTGTCAGTAGCTATCCGAATAGATCATTGCAATGCAGAACAATCATTCTCTTGTGACACTGTGTTAGCTTCTACAAAATGAGAGTGACAATTATATGTAGACGTGTTTAATAGGAAATATTGTTTATGTTAGGGATCGACAGGAGCTTTGCCAAAACCAGACATTGATAATAGTGTTAGATTACAAAGAAAGATTGTTTTACCTCAACGATCAGTTTGTAAAAGGAGGTGGTCGGGTGTTGATTCATTTTGATTTGTGAGGTTTGTGGTGGCAATCCAATCGTTTGCACACTGATTTTAATGATCTTTTTCTCTATTATTTATTTCATAAATGACTATACTAATGTGTCGTCTGATCTGTCGGTCTAGAAGATAAATCAGACCTTAGTTAAGATTCGGCTATTGAGTTGGAAAAAGCTGAGTTCACGATGAAATCAGCAAGCTGTGTACACACATATATATATATATATATATATATATATATATATATATATATATATATATATATTATCTACAAAAATGGAACTAAAGGTTACAATATAACCAGTCGTTTATACTTCTTCTTCATCAGAATATAGATATTGTTCATTGATAGTATAAAGGATACATTTTATTGCTTTTGCAACATCCACGATCTTTTTCTAAAACTGTCTGATATTTCCTTTGGGAAATCATTTATTTATAGCATACATGCTGGTGAATTTGCAAGTGCATTTTACGCAGCTAATTTGTTATCATCGTATGATGCAAACAGTCAGTTTATTTCCTAATTCATGTAAAGCTACTAGGGGGATGTCTTTGGTTTATCTCTGACATATTTCAGCAAGATGTTTCCCCCAACCCCATAATGGCATACATAGCTACATCTATTGATCCTTTTGTTTCATACATGGGTAATGGAACGGACAGAGTCTTGTTGCAATGAAGAGATTATATCCTCTCTTATTTGTTTTTTGGGGTGGGATAGGGTGAACGAGGTCATAGAATGATCGATACAATAGGGTCAGGAACGAAAGGTACTAAGACCTACAAATACTAATACCGAAAGATCACCTCTCAACAACAACATGCTTGCTCTGTATTATCCACAAGCCATATTGTAAGAAAATGCAAAAAGAGGGCTATTTTACATTTTTTTTAAAAAAGATCAACATGTGAAAATTGTAGTACCAAACATTAGTTGTTTGAGAGAGAGAGAGAGAGAGAGAGAGAGAGAGGGAGAGAGAGAGAGGTACATCAATTAAATTACCAATTGTGGTAGAATAGAGAGATGTACAGGATGTACAGAGGAAACAATATGAAGAGATTTTATTTTGTTTCAGTTTTTTGGATCATATTAATGTTTATGGCTGAAAATTATATAATAATTTATGAGAAGAAAAAAACAAGCACTTTTTCTCGTCGCTTTCACCATAACATATTTATTATGGCCATTGCATTCTTCCTTAAATCTGTTTTAGGAATTGCTATTTATGTTGTTAAGTTTAGAAAAACATAAATTTGATTTTCAACAGTAGGCGTAGAAAAACATCCCAAGCTAAATTTCTCCAAGTTTTATGCAAATTCTACTTTTCTTTGCAACTAAAGAGATTAGTCAAAAATTTCAATTATATCGATATTTCACTACAGATATACTTCATATTGCTTTTCACTGCAAAATAGTGTCAGGATATAATGGCATGGAATGTTGTTGTAATTATGAATTATTCATGTACATATCCATTGCTAAATGTTGCATGATAAGTGAAACAAATTTAACATCGCTAGTATTATAATTGTCGGACATTACGTCATTCTTTAAAGTACTAATCCACCTATTTGTACTACATTCTGCAGTACTAATACCCTTAATTACAATTCCTAGTTTATGATGTGCTCATTTGAAGTCGTATTATCAAATTACCTGGTGCAATATAAAAACATTGTACATAAACAGTAAACTTTTGAGTTAGAGCGACCTCCATTTTCGAAAAAAATCCTCAAGTATATTAGACATATTCTAAGTAGTTTTCAATATTCTGATTAAAATGTGTCCAAAATGATACAATTTTGATTGCTATTTGAGGCTATTTTAACAGTTATAAAACTATTTAAACAATAACAGTAGTCATGCACACATGTACGTATTCTTATAATCGCCACAGTTCGTTACCTCATTTGGACTTGTTCGTTCTTAAAATACAGAATGGAAATCATTATCAGTTTTTAATGAAACTGAAACTAGACCTCAGTTTTGGGAATACCCATGTTCTAATTCTAGGATGAACCGATATTTTTGCTGGGAATTCCTATGACATATATCAATTGTCATTTGTTTATAAATACATATACATATACACTTTTGAACTGGTCGTTTCGTGGTCTCAGTGCGCAGGTAATAACTGTAAATAGCACAACTTTTTTATATCCAAAAAAATGCATTCAGAGTGGTTGTCTCTACTTGTGTGTAACCATCTGTAAGGTGATTAACAATGATTGTCTAGTTGCGAACGGGTCATGATAGCGCATGGGATTGGAATGACATATAGACTGAATCCAAAACCGAACTAAAGAAAAACACTGCTGCACAGAAATCGGATCTAAATAAAATGTTGAGCAATAGAACAAAAATATAATTCGGAACTACTCAATTTTCATAGTGGTTGTTAGGTGGATTCTTAGATTTTCTTTCGAAGCGGGATACTGCTTTTCTTCTATATTAAGATAATTAATTCTTATCAAGTAATATAATGAATTCTTTATTTTTGAAATTGGTGAAAGACGGTTTATTTCCGGTTATCTGAGGGTAGACATAAAAGCATATCCCCCCCCCCCATTTTCTCTATGTTAACTTGTCAGTATATTATAAATTAATATCTATTCAGTTAGAGAAAGCTGAGTTAACGATGTAATCATGTGCACATCAATTTATTATTATTATCTACAAATATTTACAAAATGCGATAATATTATAACCAGTCATTTGTTCTTGTTTGTCATCAAAATATACATAAATATCACTGGTAAATTAAGGGATACATTTTATTGCATTTAGGTCCGATTGTTTTGGACCTTCCATGATCTAATTCTAAAACAGACCGATATTTCCGTTGGGAAATCATTTACCCTATATCCAACATGCTCGTTTGTTTGCAAAGCATTTTCACTAAGGTAATTTGTTTTCATTGTATGGTGTATACAGTCAGTTTATTTTCTTACCGAGTCATACCAAAGACATACACAAATGGTACTAAACTCTGTCACGCTTGGCGCTCAGAACTAAGAGGTTAGTGTTAGAACTGGTCGGCCTGGTGTCAGAACAATGTGACTGGGTGGGACATCATGCTACTCTAAGCTCTAAAAGCTGAACGCCAAGTGAGGCAGTCTTTGTACCATTTTTATCTCTTTGGTACGATATGGCCAGGTTCGAACACGCGACTAATCGTAGTCGAACATTTTAACCACTTAGGCCACCAGTGTGGTTTCTATCAGACTGTGATCTTGACATTTTTTATTTTGACCCTGAAATCAATAGGCTTCCACGTCAACATGTGTAAGGAGGTATCCACGTAGTCTAAAAAGTTAAGACTCCTCAAATGGATTGTCACTCTAGCGAACACTAGATGTCAAAGGAATTCAAGACAGTTTATTCCCTTTGAAATACTGAGTGTTTCAACTGTTTGATATTCAGTGATAACACAATTACATTCTCTGGTGGACATAATGTATGTCAGCTTTGCACAATTTTTATTTAGGACCAAGAAGGCATCATAAAGAGTGGTCATATCGAAATCCCGTGTTGATATTTTCAATTTGGCACAGCACTGGTAAAATTTTAAGATTGATGCCATAATGGTCACATCCAATATAACATTGACAATATTTATACCTATTACCACCTAGATATAATAAGAAGTCTTTTGGTGAAACCTCAATGTCAGTATGACCAGCTGTTTAAAGTACTGACCAAAATGTCACCACCAACTAGTCTTCGTGCTAACACCACATGACAATATATCCCTTCACTGTAAGCAACATTCGCAAAGATGGCCAGATACACCTATTCACTACAAAATATCAAAAAAGGTAATTGATTCATTGGTCATAGACTGTAATTGCTGAAAACTTACATCATTAACCTGGCCCTACATTTGTTAATATTAAGAAGTCTTTTTGTGAAAAACGCATGTTTATCTTACTACTCATTGAAAAGGTCTAGCAATAACACTATTTTTCAAAACGCCGGTTGCTGTGGTGGCTGTATTGGATGTTTGAGTGGCACCATTTTCATTTAGGACGGGTTATATCCTATAATAAATGTGTCTATGTAAGTTTCATGGCAATACTTAAGGTAGTTTAGGGCTAGCAGTAGTAATAACAATCTTGGCGCAAATGACAGACATCAGATCATCCTATAGCCTCTTCTGTGATGTGACCAGTATTGCTAAATGAACTCTTTAGTAGGTCACTGGAATATGATCTCAATGTACAACAGACCACCATCCCAAGATATACCTATAATGCAAGTTTTCATTACAGTCCTAAAATCTGTGTTAATCATAGGCAGGGAAGATGGCCAGATGGACTTAAGGAGTATGGTAACACTAACGTAATAGGATAACCATGCATGGCACATTATAGTGGTTATAAATAACTTTGACCCTTGGTCAAGGTATCCTACCCAGTACTAAACATAATGTACAGAAGACACTATTGTCAGATATTGATCACAAATTCAATAAGGCTTATTGTTCCCCAAAAGTGTAAGATTCTGTGCGTAGTTTTGTAACTTATGATGAAGGACAAATATTTTTTTTGGGGGGGAGGGCATCTGTCTGGTGCCCCCCCCCCCCCATTTGAAAAAATAATAGAAGCTGGGTTTTATGTGTGTTTTGATCCCCCCAGATGTCTTGTTCTGTTGTATTGTATGTTCATTTAACTATTTCTAACTTTGCATTT
Source organism: Unio pictorum (assembly GCA_030141615.1). Classification (NCBI taxonomy): domain Eukaryota; kingdom Metazoa; phylum Mollusca; class Bivalvia; order Unionida; family Unionidae; genus Unio; species Unio pictorum. The sequence goes on from JARLTB010000224.1 coordinate 2,635,918, forward strand.
CCCATTGGGATTATACAAAACGTTTTCAAAGGGGTATTTCTTTCTTTTTCCCTAATGTTTCTATAGGGCGGTTTCATAAAATCTGTTTTTTTTTTTTACTAGTCTCTGGGTTCCTTCCCTAATTGTTTGGTTGACCCTGGCTAGGGGTCCCCTATATCAAGTGTATGCAATTTGTGTTTTTGCTATATGTATGTGTGCTATAGTAAATATATATATATATATATATATATATATATATATATATATATATATATATATATATATATATATATATATATATATATATACGTGTATTTTGTTTGGATAGCCAATTTCTATATAAAATTTTCCCAGTTTGCTTTTCCATCGTTTGGTGACCTCGACCTATAAACAGATCGTCACCCTCGTTCTTACTGCTTAATTAAATTTATTTATAGTTTTTGAATTTGGAAGCAAATATTGTTGCACTGTTGCCTATTTGTTTGTTTATTATACAAAAAACAAATAACTTACATTTATTCTGTTTCGTCGTTGCTGTCAAAATATATTTTTACCAAGAGTCCGAATGTGTTTGAAACGAATTATGTACTTTATTTTCATTGTACACACCTCGCATCGAGTTAGGTCGTCTCTAATTATTTATATTTAATTCCTTAATAAAATGTTCTAAATTGTTTATTGGTCCAGTTAAGTGGACTCTCTGTGCAGTACGGGAGCTACACAGAGTGGATTGTAGAGTTACGTAAAGGTCACAAGTAAAATTTTACTGTTTGTTTCGGAAGGCGTCATTCTGATCAAGTAATTCCTCCATCCGCATGTTCTCGGTTATGTCATTGTCAGCGTGTTGTACACTGCTTTTTGATTCTACAAGATTTCCCTTTTCCATGTTGTGGGGCACACTGTTGATTTTATAGATACTAAGTAATAATTATTTAAAGAATATTACTACTAGCAATAAGGATTAAGTAATTATATGTAAAATGGGAGATATAATATAAACGATAGGTAATCTGCGATTTGGGTGAGTGAAAATCACCTACTATGTCAACATGTGAAATATATGCTTTATATCATGCAATATCTGAAAACATGAATACAAATGAAATATGAATGCTTGCTTTCTTGAAAATTATATCCTTTTGGTATTCCTTTGGTGTGTTTGTAAACTTATTTTGCCGTGCGGGCCATTGTGATTGTGATCAAAAAGACTTACTGAACAATTAGACCCAATTTGCCCAAAGTGAATACAGTAATATATCAACTGACTTAATAATGTCAGCCTTATGACTAGAACACAAATCATATATCTAAATACAAATGTACACAAAATAATGAGAAGTGTGGTCAAATTTTGATCAAGTTCAATTTTATTTATATTTTGAATGGTAAAATATCAACACTTTCACAACACTCAAATAATGTATGTTTTGCTCTTTTTTAAATACATCAAAATTATTAAATACAAACAATAAATATTCACTCAACGAAATAATACAGATATCTATTATAAACGCTTGTCAAAGTCATAAAAAATGCATAGATTCAAATACTGTTATGGCAAACCATTAAATGATTCATTTTCCAGAGATAGCTAGCATTGTAAATGCAAAAGAATGATATAAGTACAGTTCACGAAAATAAATAGAAGATATTTGCTTCCAACGAGTGAATAACGGATATATTTCTTCGAGTGGATGAAAGACTCAGCATTTTCACAAGTAGCAAAGCCACGAGTGAAACTACTAAAAAAAATTTAACCACAATAAAAAGCAAATATTCATTTTTTGTTATGGATACATACGTTGGCTACCTTAGGTTTTGTGACATACTAGAGTTATTCATACACGAGATGAAATAAGTAGTTCATGTAGTGAAAAAATATTGTTATTTTTTTCACTACAGTGAAATATCAATATTATTTTAATTAGAAAATCAAGTAATGTAAAGATTAGCATAAAATAAAAATGTATATTTACATATTTACATGTTGTCAGTATAACATGTTATCAAGTATATTCTATTCATTTTTACTGTATAATGGTTATAAACCTTTTTTACTCAGAAATGTAATTGGAATACATTCATCTTTATGACACTCACATACACACACAGGAAATAACACACATTAGACAAAGTACTATTAGACGTAATTTATAATCATGTAAAGTCCGAAATTGTCTTAAGCAGAACACTCTCTACAAGTTATATTTTCTCACAGCGACTGAGACATGTACAGGAAATATTTTTCTATCAAAAGCCTATGCTTATTACTTCCTTTTTAAAAATCTCTGAATTTGGCATTCATATTTTAGAAGAAAAAAAATGTTAAAATAAGTCCACTTTTAATCTATGACAGAAAAATCCTTGGTACCTCATAAGTGATATAATCAGCATTGCATTGGGTAATTACTTGGTACGTTCATGAATTAAATAAGTCTACAAAATCCATAAGTATCAAATCATCTTAGAAAATGACCACAATAAAACAATTTGGAATGACAATGATACAAGGAGATTTCATATGAATTATAATAATTTCAGTTTAAGAAAAGATAATGTATACGAATTTATACTTTTCCACACAACTGTACAAAAAATGCTGTATGAAAATATGTCACATGATAAGTGAGGACAGACTTTTACATGTAACAAATATGTGGAGACAATGTGTCACATTATAAATAAGTACAGACTTATACAGGTTACACATACATGGGGACAACATGTTTATAGTATACTCAATTTAAGAGTATTGTGAATAATATGAAATGCTAATCACAGTTGTTTTACCACTGTGTTTTTTTATTAACACAAAACAGATTTGGTATATCATGTGCTTACCACTACACTATCTGACATTTTTAAAAAGCATATCAAAGCATTTATAGTTTATCCAAAATCGGCATACTTGAAGGATCTACCTATTTCATGCAACAATCAACATACTTATTCTCAGAAAACTTGCAATATGAATAAATCCATTTTGTAAGAGAATTGCCTTATAATTTTCTTAACAAATCTCATGATGCATATTAAAAGCAGGGACAATAATTTGCTAAAATATGGTACATATATTTGCAACGTAAACCATGCATATTTAGCCTGTTGTACTAGGCTGATATAAGTACACTGTGGTTAGTATATCATCCAACATAACTGAAGACTCGTCATTGGCGACTTACTCTCGGGAGACCATACGGATATCACACTTGGGGTGCCGTCTGTCTCGGGGCTGTTGGCATCGTCTGTTATGGCTGTGCAGGCCTATGAGCGAGTTTCAGTCCCTCTTGCAGTTTGTGCAGACATACCTGGAAGCCTGAGTTACTGTGGTTGCTGCCACTTGGCCCTTTCTTACACGTTTCTCTGCCGCCAGCTGGCCTGTCCTCGTATCAGCGACTGTTATACACTGATTTACTGTCAGTCTCCAGGTGTCTCGGTCCTCGGCCAGCAGTTCCCACCCATCAGGTGCAATGTCGCATGCCTTCTTTCTGGAATTCTGGGTACACACGTTCTGCCAGCAACTGCAGCTTGTTTGTTATGATGCGTGCACACACTTTACCAACGAATGCACAGAAGCGAGACACCTCCGTAATTATTACAGTCACTATGGTCGTCCTAGTTTTTGTAAAGGGTCACAATTTCGAGTTTTTGCTTTTACAACACAATTTTATTTTAAATTGTTATGTAAGTTAAGGCTTTATTTTAAAATTCTTGAAAATTCACATTGATTAAAAACCATCTTAGAAATAGTATTCAAATCAAGTTTTAAATGACGTTAACAGATGTCTGAGTTGAAAGATACTGTTTTAAACAATCCTTTTGTCTCTGAATAGTTCTAGAGGGAGGTATATACAGGGACCCGGTCATTTGTTTCGGCCATGAACCTGTATATGCCATGTTATGGTTTTGCAAGAATTCTATTGCTGTTAGACCATGATTTTTGTGGTTTTCTAGACCGATAAAATTAAATAACATTGTTAATGGATTGCGAATTGGTTCTGCAATAAAGATTGCGATTACGCAAGTCACTGTCGGAATATCTATTTCAAACGAAAATAAATCGTGATCTCCAAAGAGTACAGCTGTAGCAACATCAAAAAATGTCTGGCTGTTATTGCCACTTTGAAAGTCAATTAAACCTTTTTCAATTTGACCATTTAATTCGTAAGTGTTGTAATGGATTACTTCAGAATCAGATGGATTTTGGGGAGTGTTGTTTTCTTGCCAAGGCCAACATTCTCCTACGACACCCCAAAAACTGAAGTAGAAATTCCTGAGATTCATTCTGTAAACAAAGTCTCCACATCGTAAATAGATAAATGCATCTTTGTTCCTTAAAGTGCCAAGAGCACTAAAGAAGCAAATAAATTCAACATATTGCTGAAAAGATGTTAATGTATAGACATTCTGCAAAGACGTGTGAATTTCAGTATTTTCGTTATGTGCTACAGTAATCCATGTTGGTGCTGCAATTTTTATATCACTGAACTTGAATTCAAAATGTATTGATACATCATATATAAAATATTTATCTTTTGCATGTGAAATATGAAATTCAAGTGACTTGTCCCATTCACCACTATAGCCCAAAATTATATCTGATATATTTGCACATTGCCCTTCTAATTGTTTAATTTTCCTATGATTAAATTGAATATTCGATTCTGTTTGAAGGTCTATTTTTAAATGCGATAATTCTATAATATTTGAAGCAACAGAGTTGTAAGGTAATTTTCTGTTTTTTGTATGCATAGTCACTTTAATCATTTCTTCGTCATGAGAAAAATGTTGCATAAAAAAGCCATTATGCTTTAGGTTAACCAAATATTCTTTTTTATGTCTGTTGTCCTTGCTGCAATAAGTGTTTTCTAGATGTTTTGACAATTGCTTATTTAAATCTTTGAATTTGTCGTTTAATATAGTTTCTAATTGGTTGTCTAGATCGCTTACACGCTTAGTGGAAAATAATTCTTTGACTATAGAGTTTAGTACATTTGTCCTGTTACCTGAGAGGTTGTCTCTATTCCTCTGAATATATAACACATCCGAGCAACGATCGCGTTCCATGTTTACTGAATGGTCCCAGGTCCCAACACACCAGTCTGTATTTATACTGCTACGCAGAATTGACACGGCTGTTATACCGTCAATCACTCTTTAGCAGCGCCCAGTCTATATATAGGATGACTTGGCAATATGCACATTGTGTATTTTAATCTGAAAAATGATATGTCAGCAGTGGTAGGACCGGAGCATTCCATATCACCTGTTCATTGGACAATGACTATATAAATATGCTAACGAATCCCTTAGACTGCCTAGAAGCCTTTATTCTTTTTTCTGCAGTGCCTCTCGTGTCAGTGGAAGAGACAAATGTGCATTTTTAATGTTACTGTAAATACAAATTAAATGAGTTAATCTTACAATAAAATATATAACCACTTCCAATGTACGTGTAGGCATATAAACGGAGTAGTACCATAATGGTCTATTATTGACATTTGAGACGATATACACTAGGAGTAAAATACACGTCTGTGGCATTCATACAACCTGACATGGACCCAGCTAGAATAGCCGTATAAATGCTACCTTGTGCTTTGCAACATTACATAGGCTGATTGTGTACACGTTTTGCCAGGTCAAGAGTTCCATCATCGGAAACTGTCCAAAAATAAAGAGTAAGTTCTTGTAAAGAATGGTTCGGTACACAACCTACTAAATACAACATTTATTATCAGTCCCGGATTACCCATTAGGCAGAGTAGGCAACTGCCTATGGGCCCCGGGACTTGTATGGGCCCCATCAGGGGCCCCCAGGGGCCCCCATGAGACCGTGACCGTGGGTTTGGGGCCCCAAAAGTTTGACTGACTTTAGGCCTCCACGGTGCTTAATCCGGCGCTGTTTAGTATACCTTACACGGGTGTTATCTTTAACCAGCCAGCCTACCACCTTCCAAATTATGAATCCTTAACGGCATTCTGTACAATGGAGACTCACTAGGTTCCTAAATTTCAAATATTTCAAATATTGTTAAATGTTGACTGTCTGTTACAGCAGTGTCTAGTTAGGATCAATAACAAATTTGCCTTTTAAGAAAGAATGTAAAAGAAATATATTCACAGACACGATTGGGTGTGTCAATATAATTTATGTAATACGTGTAAGATAAATGGAACAAAACTACTTCACAAATTTGTACCAGTTTATTTATATACAAAATAATGGCTGTTGAACATACTATTATTTGTTTTGATTTGCATCGCATTGCATGACGACATGTGTCATGATTATTATTTCTGGTTCAGTAAGATAGAATTTCACCGTAATCTACTTTTTGAATATATTATCTTATCAGGGTTGTACTTATGCATGCGTCTGTTGTGGCTGTGCATGCCGTATATCTAGCCATCAGTGGTAATTTTGTAAATAAGTTGTATACTATTTATGTGATGAGCATTACGGAGCAGTTACACCCAGCCTCATATACTAGTACCTATTAACTAATTACAAAAGTTTCACAATCCGTTTATCTTTGACCATGCTTTAGAATGGACACACTCAAAATGGTGGACAGACTAATTCGAAACGTCACACTTTTTTGATTATCGATTCGACTAATGGTGACTAACATTGAAGTCAGTGACAACACCTATATATATATATATATATATATATATATATATATATATATATATATATATATATATCAATAAAAAATATGACAAATATTGGAGAAGTATATACTACTAGATTAGCTCGATAACGTCAGAAAGCAATCAAACAATATATTCCTTGGAGATATTCGCTTCGAAGAAAACTTCAAGAACGCCAGGAAACACAAGTTGATGACGTAGAAGGATCAGAAAGATTATTTGAACCTGTTACTGCAACAACTGATAAAGTTGTATGGGGAGATATCACTGATCCAGAAAAAAACCTCTTCTTGGGACAATACAAGAAACCTCTAAGGCAACGCAAGAGATTTTACAAGATCTTCCAGCTAGAATAGCTAACGCACAACCTAAACAAGATATTAATAAAATTTACACTGAAAAAAGAAATTGCATCTAAATATAAAGCAAACAGAGAAAATCTTGAATTGATTAGTAATTTAACGAAGGTGTTATTGAATATCTTTAAAAAAATGTTAAGGAAGAAGATTTTCCTCGTTTTGCATATAATATTCTTTTACGAAAATCTAAACTTTTAAAACCTGCGTATGTTAACACAAATGAATATAAATATTTTAAAAGGCTATATCGTGTGTACTACAACAAAATTCAGGCTAGAAGTGATGATCCAGTATATAATGAATATATTAACGATATACGTAGATTTTATTTAGAAGAAACTCAACAGAAAAAGCAGCAGAGAGGGTGAACAGACCAAGTTTTCTAGGCGTCAATTTAGTAAACTAAGGCTTCCTTGAAAATACTTTTCTAGGCGTCAATTTAGTAAACTAAGGCTTCCTTGAAAATACTTTTACAAGTGTCAATTTAGCAAACTGAGGCTTCCCGAAATTGTTTATATAGGCGTCAATTTAGCAAACTGAGGCTTCCTCAAAAATGCTTAATAGAAGCCTCCATTCAGCAAAATAGCAGTAAAAAAAAAGACGCCATTTAGTTGACGTTCACCTCCTCGGCTGCTAATGCGCTAACAATTTTTTTTACGATGAAAGTCTTTAAGACGAAAATCCTTTCAGGATTTCACAAACAAACTAATTTGCAAAACTTCACCTCATAGATCAATTAAATTATTAGATTGGTCAGTGAGTTTGAAATTAATTCTCGTTAACAAATTATTATAACATCGCATATAGACTAGATTAGTTGGGTCTTCAATAATTAGAAATCCTGGAGGAGCCGTTGGTGCAAATGAATATAAAATATACCCCTGCTGAGCTTGATTTGTTTGCTCGAGATTTATTTGATAGTTTCCTTCGATAACGTCACATACTAAATTCAATGATATCACCGAGGATATATTTACGTTGTTCGGAGCGATATGTCTCCCACCGCCATCTGGGTCGTTATTAAACTTTAGAATATTTACTGTAGGATTCTTCGATTTTTTCCAATTATCGTGGATTCTTTTGAACCCAATATCAATAGCATCGTTAAGTTGTTTTTTTAGTTTATCGGGATCATATCCAGGGATTTTAAAATCTTTAATCTTCGTTTTATTAATTTTGTATATATCCGCAAAAACATCATGTGATATCTCATCGTTCAATACTTCATGAATAATTACCGAGTGGAATACTTTCATATCATAAATGATTTTATTAGCTGTTTCTATGATGCTGATAAATTCATTTTGTGTGAGAGAGCCGGATTTAAGAGATATTAGCAGTAGTGAAAAATCATTATTCATTGCTGTAAAATTATTGTTAATAAATAGAACGTTAATGAGAGTACCATAGTCAGGGGATTTAATTACGATTTTTTCGGCAGTAGGATCTCGATAAGTCTTGATTTCATTGACAGATTTTATTTTATCGGTGATATAATTGGATTTTTTAGGTTCAGGTGGAAAATCCTTCGAACTTTCTCGCGAGTTATCCGGTGGTAATTCAGGCCATCCTAACACTGATCTTATAGAACTCTGATAAATATCTACAACATACCCAGGGGAATTTATCTCGATAGCAGATGATAATGTTGGTTCATGAACTGTTATAGCGATTTTTGATTCTTTTCCGGTGAGAGATTTAATTCTTCGTTGAAATTCAGCGTTGATCTGTTCGATTTGGTATGACCCAGTTGGTAACGAGACAACGTTCCAGTCTGGGGTTCCGTCTTCACGATTTTTCCACGCGAACACTAAGGAATTATTTGGTTGTTGACCACCAAATGCTACCGATCTAATATTAGGCCAGCTATGATATACTCGTAGTTTTGCTAGCGCGATCTCGCTCACGGGAACAGGAATTGGAAAATTCACACTGAATTCGGGACGCGTTGAGGTTACTGATATCGTGCTTGTTTTCACTGGTGTTGTATTTGTTACTATTTGTTGAAGTAGTTCTTGCGACGACATTATTATTATTAGTATTCTCTAATTTTAACATTACTGTTTTATACAAGTCTGCCATCGTTGCAAATTCGCTATCTGATATTGTTGTGTCGTCGAGTGATGATGATATTAACGAGGATAATTGTGAATATGCGCCAGATGCTATATGAAATTTAATTACATAATTATGTAGTTTACTCTGGCTACACGATGATAATTTTTTTGTGATTCCGGTTAATATTCCGGCGATTGTAGCTATCGAAGAGATAACTATTGGAACTACGACCGGAGCAATCATTGTAACAGAAGATAGTATTATCCCGGCAGCAGTGATTACTCCCGATACTGAATACACAGTGACATCAACTGCTGTTATTCTTCGTTGGTATTTTTTGATTTTTGTTTGATACTCCTCACAGAGAGAATTGAGTTTAGTTTGAAATTCTTTGACTTGATCATAGCGATACTGATTCGATGATGGAGTCATTTTATTTTAAAAGCGCTAGCATTTTCAATTCAAAATTCTGAAAGAATTTTTAAATCAATTTAATTGTTTACTTAAATCCACTACGAATTCTACGTACCACGTTACTGAAACCCTGGCTAGATTTCTATCTGTAGTCGTTATCGTGAATTGTTCAGTTGTATCCTTGTCGATGATCGTTGATATCGTATTATTGACTCCAGATGAACTACTTGATGATATATTGAATTGAGTCGGTGATACTATTGTTAATCGATAAATACCCTTGACTGCTGCGGTTATGTTTAAAATGTTATTTGTGGAAGTCCACGCAAATGAACCGTGTTGAATCGTGTATACGACGTTGATAGTTTTATCATGAGGAATTTTTACTTTTTCAACAACTCTTATCATCCTCGTTGCATCCGTTACGATGTTATTAGTGGTTGTTTTAAGCTCATCGATGGATTTTTTAATATCAGGAAGGGTTATTTCAATTTTATCAAATGGGGTTCCAATAAATTTATCAATGATGTTTTTACGAAACGATGAAAACTGTTTCACGTGTTTTTCATATTCGGATTGAAGAGTTGTTAGTTCCAACATAGAATCTTTTATCGAGGTGAGTTTTGGTGTGGTCACTGGTGGATTTCCAAAAAATTCTAGCAGGAGTTTATCAATTTTGTCAATTGTATTTCTTTGTGTTCCACTAAACTGATCAAATACAACTATATGGTCGTCATACTTATCATTAAGCGATTTCAATAAATTCGCTGTGTTATCGACTGTTGTTAATTTATCCGTAATCGTTGAAACAAGTACACCTGGTTTGAGTTTACCCCCATCAGAAAATAACGCGATAGTATCATCTGCTGCGTCTCGTCGTTTAACCAAAATATCATTAAGAGAGATATTACTACTTTTCAATTTACCCTGACGATCTTGAAATACAACTATTTCACCAGGATCAACATTTGCTAGGTTTAATATTTCAGCTATTTCATCTTCGATTAGTTTTTTAATATCCTTATCAACTGTTTCAACTCCACTATCAGGTTTCTTCAGCGATGATAAAGGTCGTCCCCAAATATCAATCATTATTATAGAAATATTTTCTCTTTCTAACGGATTTTCAATCAATGATTTTCAATCCAACGACCGCTAGTATACTCATTTACTACTATATGAGGTGGTTTCATCAAAGATTCTCGTGAAATAGCATCAAGTACATTTAATACTTCATTACCGCATATTGGTGGATCAAGTATTGTTTGCGTTGGTAACGTGGAATACCAAGTCTTTATTGGAAATTTATTTACATAACGGTTAAATTCTTTCGGAGGCGCTAATCCATATGAATCGAAATAAACAATCCCACGAGGATCAATCGCATACGCAACCCAATGAGTTCCAGGTCCAGAGCTATTATCTAAATTGATAATCCCAGTTTCAATACTATTTGGTTGTGCCGGTAATTGATCTCTCATAAAAACACCTCTGAAGTTTTTTATCCTGAGTTTTTTAGCAGCATCAATTAAATCAAAATTAGACATTGGAACTATCGGTTTGGAAATCGAAGATTTCGGAACTATATCGTTCCTGGAATTCGAAGACCCTTTCCGCTGTACCATGAATACGGGGTTCCTGGTAGTCTTAGACCCTTTCCTATTTTTTTATAACCCTTCCCAGTTGCCTTTTTCAACGCCATTCCAGCCGCTGTACCAATGGCTCCTAACGCTGCCGCCTTCGCCACCGCTGGGGCCGCTGCGGCAATCAATCCTGGAATCAACCCTAACAACGGGAATATACCACCAGTCTTTTCCATGTTTTTAATCGCGCTCGTAGAAAGAGTAACCTGAACTCCTTTTTTTTCTTTCAGCGCTTTATTAAAGTGATTAATCTGAGTTTTCGTCAGCGATAGTTTATTCCCTCCGCCATTCATTTGATTAAATTTCAGCGTTATTGTGGTTCCGCATTGCTTAGCTGATTTGGATTGTAATTTTTTTAGCTGACCAGGTGTCAACGTAACATTGATATTACTATACGACATTATACAAAATAGATTGATTCTAAATCGGAAATGCAAGCATTTCTAAATTCAATTACAGATTTTCCACTGGTGCATCTACCAATCTCATTCGTCCACCAGCACCCTCGAGTATCATTGATTTATCACTGAGAATGACAGCAACCCCCCTATAATTAATAATACCACCAGGACGGGTTACACGAGCTCGGAAGTGTATATCAACGACGGACTGTCTCATCAAGTCAAGATGTTCTAGTGAAAAGTAATAAATCGGATATAGACTTTTAAAATCCAACTGTGATATTTGTAGACCAGTATCGACATTTTGATCGCGTCCCATATACGACAGCAACCGATGATAAACTCGTGCAATGTGGTTGTTTTCATAGTTAAGTTGTATATCCTCGGATGGTTCTTGCTGTCCGTTTATTTTCAACGAGACTTCATTAACACCTATCTGATCAAATATCATGTGGGAACGTTCTTGATTATTTAATCGCGCAGTATTCTGTAGCGCAACAAATATGTGACGTGGAGCTGAAATACCCTGTTTTGATGCCATGTGCCATGTAAGTGTACCATCAATATTAGTATCTATGGTATCTGTGGACGTTGACAACCAACTTAATAATCTCTTTCCTCCCTGATCCATAAATGACAGTAACCGCGGTTCTGTTGACAACGACGGAGTCAACACTGGCATCCACAGTGATAGTTTTGATAAAACGACTTTACCAGCGGCAACGCCAGCACCGCGCCAGATTGCAGCATCATCAGTACTCCTTCTCATTAGAGCTACAGTATGTTTTACTCCATAGATAACTTTTCTGACGTTTCTACAAAATCCAAATATGTGATGGAGCGGAATAGCACATGAAAACCGTCGATGTTGTCCCTGCAACGTTGCTACTCGTGTTGCAAATCCTAGGTTATAATTAGTAATATTATTTATGACATCAAAATCGGCAGCTGGTCTTGTATATCCGGCTGGTGCTGGATCAACTGCAGTATCTCGTGTTGCTTTTACTCTAGAATACTGGACGTGCTCAGCGTTATCAGTAATATCCTTAGAGAACATCATAGATGGACCAGCTGATCTAGTATAGTCATCAGAATATCTCGCTAGTCCAATTATTCCCGTAGCAACATCAACCTCGCGTTCAATAGATTCGATTTCTCTTCCATCAATGAGATATCTAGCACTTTCAAATAATGCCATGATACCATTATTGACAAAACCAACTCGGATAGTTGGGTCATTTGCATATGGTGTATTAGCTGCAACATCTGTTACGAGTTCACCTTCAACTTCAATAAAGGCTTCAGCGGGTAAAAAGTATTTACTGGTATCATGAACTTGAAGTTCAATTCTTCCACGAAGATCAGGTTGTACTGCGTGATAAGCAAAAAATTGATAATCGCGTACAGAAGTATCTTTAAGCACTGGGGCTTCCATGTCAAATGCAACATCAGGGTTTTGTTTGAACATTTTTATTATATATCCGATGGTCTAAATCAAAATAATTTTTATAAATTAATTATTTAGTTGAGTGTATTTAATAATGAAAATATCTGAAAATGTAAGTGGAAACATTAATGTTTCTAGAATCACAAGTGATTCTGGCACAAGTGATTCTGATTCTGATTCTGATTCTATCACTAGAAATACTAATACTAGAATCATAAGTGATTCTGACACTAGAAATATTTCTGATTCTGATCCTGACATTTTAAAAATAAACATAAAAACTGAGAATCCTATTCAAATAAATGATTCTAGAACAAGTGATTCTACCGTAAGAAGCGCTGCAATAACTATAATATTTGGAAACCCTTTCCAAATAAATATTTCAGACGCTGATGATGATTTTATCGCCTACGAGCCCCCCCTCTAAGCCCACTTCCGGCTATCATATTTGCTGTTATATTATCCTGCAATGATGGAGTCATCGTGTATGACGGGGTCATTAATGACTGTAGTTTTTCATCTACTGCATTGTTTATTATTTTACTAACACTAGCAGGCATTACTGCAGTAGATGGCAGTGAAGTCATTCCTGGTTTTTTTCTTCGTCGAACTAATGCTGTTAATTTATCCTTAGCAGCTGAAAATACCTTCCCAGCAAGATCACCAATAGTATTAATACCCTTATCTCGAATAACATCAATCGCTTTCATCGATAATTGTTTTGCTAGCGGAGCCACTTTTGGAGCCATTCTTGAAAATAATCCCATTATAGTGTTACCAAGACCATCTCCATAGTATGCTCGGTATTTTGGCAATCGTGAGTTTACCACGTAGACGCTAGTTGGTTTATCATGGTTGTAGTGTATAATCATTCTCTATATAGAGAATCACTTGTGATTCTACAAATGCTATTTTCAAAATGTGAAACATTTCAGTCGCTATGATAACCGTGAAAATTTTCGGCTAACTCTTCAATGAAATCTCTATATGTTGCAATATCCATGATACCACCTTGAAATAACCGCCTACAGATATCAGCAGCTTCATTGATTATTTCTGGTGAGTTATTCCCGGCTCGTTTTCCACCTACGAGTACTTCTAATCGTGCTATATCACTAAGAATATTACCAGGGCATGTTACATTAGAGTTTCCAACTAAGCCACTGCCTGTTTTTGAAAATTCTTTGGATTTTTTAGTGATACCAGTTGCACCCTTCTTAGAATCAGCCTCTGCCATTATTTGTATTTCATCAGGGATTGGGTCTGCTGTGTATGATGGCGGTGGGAATGTGACTCCACTTACCATAGCTAGAAATTTGTTATAATCAGATTTTATTTTTTTGTTGATTTTATTTTCCCTCTTGTTTGCTAAAAACACCTTATTTGCCCAAATGAGTTTAGTACTTACAAATTCTTTAGCCGTGTTGTCTATTAAATGTTCATTTCTCTTTAGTTTTTTATTGTTTTTGTTGGTAAATTCAGCTAATCCAGTGAGTGTTGGGATATTTCTGATTTTATTTAACGCAGTATTTGTAAATAGTTTTTCAGGAGGATAGTCCCTTTTTGGAACAGCTTCTTGTTGTTCTTCTTCTTGAATTTCTTCAAGTGGTTCAGGCGGTGGTGAGGAAATATCAACATCACCTAATCGTTCAATTTCTTCCTGAAGTTCTCGTTGTTGTTCTTCTTGTCGTCTTGCAGTAGTTATTATATCACCTGGAAGTGTTTTTAATGATTTTTTGGTTTGTTTAGTCCGTTTTGCTATTTTCTCTAACACAGGGAGAAGAGGCTTCTCTGTTCTAGGACCTTCTTTAGGGACATCTCCGTATATCGCCCGTTCAGTTGCTGTTTTCACACCCTCAGTTGCACTAACAATAGGTTTGAAGAGTTGCTCTGTATCCTCTGTGAAGTCAGTTTGAAGTAATTGCCGTTGTTGAAGTTTTTCGCGGATTTTATCACGAAGAGGTAATATTTTCCGGATAGCGCTAAGCCTTTCTCTAGCTAATCTCGTTGTTAATGATTCTCCTACCATTATTGAAAGAGTATTACTATTGTCAAATTAGAAATGCAAAGCATTTCATTGCATTTCTAAATTAAAAAATTGCAAAGCATTTCTTTGCAATTTTTTAATTTAGAAATGCAAAGCATTTCATTGCAAAGCATTTCATCAAAGATTTTTAAGTAAAAAAAAAATCACTAACCTAAAAAAGCATTTTAATACTTCCTTGTTATTGTACTGAGTCACACACATAATTTTACTTCCTCGTTTGCACAGGTAGTGTACATGTTATATACCGTACTGGTTATACAAACAAAGGAGGCTCTCTACGCGTGGGGCTCATCACCTTCAAAATCTCCTTGAGAGTTTTCCATTAGTATTTTTAATTGTCTCACTTTACAATTAATAATTCTTTTTTGTTCATATTCTAAGCCTAATTGCTTTCGTACACGTTCAACGATGTTACATAATGGTACGAATACAGTAACATCTTCAGTATTTACTAAGCTCTCACGTATAAGCTTTTGTATATTTTTGATTAAAAAATATTTCTTAGATAGGACATATTTTCCTGTCTGTTCTGCAAATTGTATATCCTCGAAATCGGTCATAATTTGATCACAATCCAAACCTGAACATAGTTTTATATTTTGATCCTTAAGTTTGTTGATTTCAATAATAATCGATTTGAGATTTTCAAGATTCATATTATATATAAAAATATATTTGTTCAAATACAAAATATGAAAATTCTTTAGAATTAAAAATACAAAGTATTCAAAATGAATTCTGGATACACTAATGTGTTGATCACATCTTAGTATACCCAGAAGCTTAATGGTGATTATGATTATATATACAATGAATGACGACTGCACTTACAACCCCTGATCTAGTGTGGTAGGCAGTTGTATTATACACATAGGACGGTACAATTACACATTCACCGTTTGAACCCCCTTGGTGTTTTATACATCAAGCAGCGCTCAACGGTTACAACCGACAAACACATAACAATAGATTATAGGTGATTATGATATTTACAATGACAATGAATGACGACGGCACTTACAACCCCTGATCTAGTGTGGTAGGCAGTTGTATACACATAGGACGGTACAATGCCATATATATCTCCGCGCTCGAGTGTTGCGGCAAATTTTAGGCATAACAAAGGATGGATTATAATTCAATGGAACGATGATGGTAATGATGTGGGCGTGGTAAACCAAACCAACATGGCAACCCATGAATTCGATTTCATGGTTGCATGAGTTGGAAAAAAACACCAACCCACGCTACCGAGAATGCGATAGCATGAGTTACAATGTTGGTTTGGCTGAGGGGATCCGCCCCATCTCCCCAATTAATATAAAAACATCTTCCGTTTCGCCATCAAATAATGTATCTGCTATGGGGACCGAACATGTAGTTGATATAGATCTATGTTTACAAGACAAACACTATACCATTACACCACAGATTAGTCATACAAAATAGAGATTTTTTAGTATATATATCCTTATCAATTAGATCATTGTATATACAAGGAATTTTAACCACGCCCACCTACTTCACGAACATAGGTAAATGCGGGCTACAGTATTATAATGTCTTTAGAAATTACTCCAGACTTTGACATTGTACTAACTGACCTGTGTAATACATGGATTGTTGTTTAGATTTATTTAATTATAACAGCCAATCAAATCAATGTTAGAAACGCTGGCTTGCCATGTTTAAGATCTGTAACTCTGTCATTGGTGGAAATCCTACGGATTTCACACGCGTTATACCTAACGGAGTTATCTCCGCTAATTCACATAAATAAACTGAATTTTGTTTTTAAAACGCTTTGAAAAAGCGGTCTTATAAATTCCATCTGCTACTTTTTGTACCGAGGAGGTGTGAATATCGAAATGCCTACCAGCTTCTGACATTGATTGAAATACCATCTCCTTGTTGTCAGTATTAATTGACTTTACGGGTCTAGCATTTTTCGAGTATTTCCCAGTTCTTCCTCGTTTTGTGTTTTCACGTTGAGAAATAGCTTGAAGGTTGTTCAATTTGTTATTCTTAGTATCGGAATCAATATGATCAATAACAAAACCATCCTTAATTGATCCGTTATACACTTCGAAGACGAAACGGTGATTGAGATACATTTTCCCTCCAGCTTTAAATATCAAATACCCCATACCATTATCCCACCCAATAGATTTCTTGAGTCTACAGTGTCTAACAACACCATCACGAGAAGCTTCATAATTTTCAATAACAGGATGTCTTTGAAATTCTTGGCTCATTTGTATATATAATATATCTATTTGTCTAATTCGTTAATTGGCTGAATTATAACATTAGCAAATCTTTTTATATAGTCAGCCGCGTTTTTTATGACGTTGTCAGAGTCAGAAACGCTAGCGTTTCTCTTCAATACTCGCTTGTCATAATAACGTTTTAACTCTCTATAACGCTTACCCTCGCAATTAATGCATAACTGCGACTTACCTCTTACACCTACCCCACAATGCAAGCATGGTAAAGGCCCCTCCGAACCGTTTCTAACACTCTGCATATGATACCCACAGAATTCATTTCTGCATGATTTGTTACATGGAGTCTTTGATCCAATCATAAGCCATTTGCAATGATTCATTACATAAAAAACTTTCTATTTAAATACTTGTTTTAATTATAATATGAAGGAATTCAAGAGATTATCGAAAATTAAGCCTTGGAAAAATGCTAGATTTAATCTCGATAGAATCTCTAATATACCTAAAAGTCTAGTAGATGACAAACCACTGCTGAGTAAAATCAGCGACTGTTTTAATGAGTTTAAGCGTGATGGAGCATCTCATGCATGGTCGACATTTCGAATTATTAATGAAGATGTCAATATACCCGTAATTGATGCTACTATGAACGATACAAGAGCAGCTGTGATACTTTCACACCTTGGCTCGCCAAGGGGCGGGAAATCTCTACTGAAGTATTTTTTTAGAATAAAATTCATTATCGAAGAGGAAGGTGAATGGATTATCAGAGATAAATTTGACCCAATCCTTAAGGATAAAAAATTTGTAATTGTGAGTAGAGATTCCAAACCAGGAATTCTAACTGGAATTGACAAACCATACTATGAGAAATCTTACCCTGTAACAGCAGTTGTTTACGGAATATATCAGCTAAATGATAACCCAAGTATTACAAAACTAGCTCCAATGTTTTCATCATCAGTGGCTTTGCCACTTAATTGTGTAGCAACACGGTTAATAGAACACTTCACAAATGCATCCCGGGGAAACAAATTAACTGAACAACGACGAAACAAAATAACCGAATGGGAATTGACAGTGAAACAGCGCGGGGCAACGATTTCCGATATAGCTAAATTAGAAGCATTATTAAAATTTCCAATATCAGTAGCGACGATAACCGGAGAAGTATTATACGAACCGAAATATCAATCGCGAGGAGCTCCAATTGAAATTATTGATCATAACAAACACGCGTGGACACCCGCGGTAAATATATTTCCACGAGAAAGAACTGTTCGATATATCCCTAAAGAATTTTCTAGGGATGGTTTCTATGAAGAGAAATTATTTGATGCTATTCACACATTAACCAAAGACGACCCTGTGTCAATGTGGTTACTCAGGAGTAATGAGGATCCGGAAATAGGATTTGATCAGTTTGTAAAACCAAATGGTGAATTATATCGAACTGAAGAATTAGATACTAGAATGAGAAAAATCGCTAATGAATTTTCAGGTGAAAATTCTAAAGAATTTTCTAATGAAAAACTACTTACGGATAGCTTCACAATTCCATCAGTGGTAGCTCACTTCGCAAGAGAAAAAAACTCATGGCGTCCAACACGAAGTGATTTTCTCAATGACGTGAAGTTGAGTTGCGTCGAATTAGGTCATGGAGGATTGTGGAATACGAAATACTCACGTGATGGTATGATTTCAATTGATATATCCGCGTGTTATCCTGGAAGTTTTCTCGGGTATGGAGAATGCTCTGAGTACTTCAAACGATTTGGACACCCCACACATGAAATGACTCGTGTTGCGATTAATGGTCCATTGCCTGGAACTGCTAGTGGAAACACTAGTGTTTCTAGTTCTAATTTTGATTTAACCGGGTTCGCTCGTGTGATATCATTCGAATTAGCTACAGGGTTACATCCGTGTAGCTATCTTTGGCTTGGTAGACATATGTATGAAAAAGCGTGGATGCCAATTGTGCTATTGCGATATATGATCGATTGTGGTATGTTAACATCATTAATTGTCAGCGAAGCGATTATTTGTTATAACGCGCAGAAAGATGTTTGGTTACCAAAACCCGATCTCGAAAAAATAATTAACGAACAACGAAAACAATTGGGAGATTGTGAAACACTTATGGATTGGTCTAAGAGGTTATTCGAAGGTAGGAATAGAGAGGCTAAAGAGCTCGGACGAAGAATAATCGGTAAATTCACTCAAGGTGGAAGATTTGACAATGCAAAATATTCTTCGAGATTGATCTTAGACAATGAAGAATACGATTTTATCATAACCGATTTAATAAAAAAAGGAAAATTTGTAACCCGTAGGGATGCTTTTCGATCCAATGGTGAGAAATTAGGTACGGTTATTACCTACTGTGATGGATATAGTTGTCAGTACACACATTTGAGAAGTTCTATGCTAGCCTATTCTTGTATTAATCTATTCTCGATGATAAATAGATTTCCTAATACCGCGGTTAGAGTAGCTACTGATTCGATGTATATCCATGAGAAATACAAATCAGATGTAGCTAAATTCACAGATCCTAAGGAAGCGTGGGGAAATTGGAGGTTTAAAAAAGAAACATTACATGAGTATTGTAAATCCGCAGACGTTGCTATGGATGATAAATACTTGAAAAGCAACCATAATCTCTCAGAGATTCAATCAGAATTTTCTACTGCACCGCCCGTATCCGATCCGATTTGTAGATACAAGACAGTTTATTTAAACGGCTGTGGTGGATCAGGAAAGACAACTCGGGTAATTGAATTATTTCGTCGGGAAAATCCTACGGATTTCACAAACATGATTGTGCTTACACCAACTCATAGACTCGCCAGAGAGATGATAGCGCGGGGAGTAAAAGCTTGTACCTATCACAGCTTCTTTCGATGGAAAGGTGATAATTGGACTCCTGATCGAATGGGCGATAAATTTATTCCTGAAATAATAATCTGGGATGAAATATGCACGGTATCGTTGACAGTATTACAGACATTTCTATCATGGTTGTTGACAAAAAACACAAAAGTCGTCATGTGCGGGGATCACGGCCAACCGCAGCCATTTGTTGGTGGATCTCCACATGAATGGTTAAAAGGATTTGTAGATTATTATGAAGAGATTAATACCGACCATAGATCACTTGATGAACAATTACGCAAGTTCAAAGCGCTAATTAGATTACAACCGGATAAAATCCAATGTGAAATAGCGCGTGAAATAATCTCTGAAACTCCCATGAATGATTTTTGGGAAATGTGGAAGCCAAATGATTTAATAATCGCGAGTAGAAAAATAGTCAGAGACGCACTTCAGATGAAGTTGTTTGCGCTACATAAAGAAAAATTTGCAACACTTCCAGTTCCGTTGTGTTATAGACCTAAGGATACACGAAAGCAGAATATCGACGTTGACATTCCTGGACAACAACAAAAGCAGAATTTAGTATTAAATGATATTGTGCTGGTTGATATCAGCGTCGTTAAAGATGCATTAGGTGCTGATAAATCCCCATGGACGTTAGGTTATGCAGCAACAATACACTCTTCACAGGGATTAACTATCACAGACACAACTCTTTGGATAGTAGATAATCATATTGAGTGGTCAAATTTAGTTTATCTCGCAGTATCCAGAGTACGGCGAATAAACCAACTTCGAAGAATTGTGGTTAATGATAATGACAATACAATAAGTAATATACACGCCGATGATAATATAATCAGAAAAAAACTCTCTGGTTATAAACAACAGGATAAAAAAAATAAAAGAGAATTTGACATTGATGCTGAATTAATTAAGACACTAAAGCAACAACAGAATAATCACTGCGCGAGTTGTAATTGTATAATGAGTTGGAATTGGTCGGATAAAGATCCTCGCCAATTCACCGTAGATAGAAAAGATAACAATCTCGGTCATGTCAGAGATAATGTGAGGTTGACTTGTCTTGAGTGCAACAGACGCAGAGGTGCAAGCACAATACCTCTGGCATCGGGTGCTAGTTAAGACCACGCGGTGGCAATTGAGTATCCTCGGGGATCACTTGTAGTTGTTGTCGAGTAAATCCTCGCTGAGGAGCAGTTGAATCCAGTCTATAGATTGGAGGTCTACCAGTTGATCGTGTTATACCGGATATCCTATGCGTAGTGACACTCCAAATAGGATCGGTAGCTCTTTTTTTTACCACCCTCAAGCTCTCCTGGTTCATATAAGTACCTTACAATGACATTACTACCAAGAATTGGTTCTTTTTGTGAAATTCCTTGGATTTCCATTTTGATAGACGCCTTCTTAATAGCGTTGACAGATTTCATATTAATTGTTCTAGTAATCTCATTATTGATTGCGGTAATCACAGCTGGTAATCTCTTGACCCATTCACGGGATCGTTTATCCTGGATGAATTCTTTCGCGTATTGATATCCAAATAACCGCTCAGCAAGGGTTTTATTAAACCGTTCAACAATTGCCTGATCGCGATGTAGCGCAGTGTGTCCTCGTCTGATGGCGACATTATGATGTTTCATCGTAGATGTAACAACACCTTGAAATTCCTTGCCAGGATCAACTTGTAACAGATTTGGCCAGCGCAGAGGACCTCGTCGATAAATTTTTTCAAATGCAGAAGCTACTTCAGTAGATGATTTTGTTTTTAACGGTTCTGCTTCTTTGTATCGACTTGCAATATCAACTAACGTTAACGCATATTTGTAACCATTGTCATGCGGCAGAAATAGTATATCAGCTTGATGAACTTCATTAGGCGTTGTCACATCAAAATGCGAGTAGTTAATTTGTTTAGGCGCTGGTAGATAAATTTGCCATATTGCCTGTTTAGATAACCAGTTTGCCGCTGTAGTTTTTTTCACCTTTGATGCGCTAGCGAGTTTATTAATTGCTGCGTAACCTCTCCAGTATCCCCTCGGAGAATAGTAAATAGATTCCATATTAAAATGCTAGCATTTTCAATTACCAGCACCTAACATCAATTTACCCTTCATAGCAGATTTTACCAACCACGAAGCCAATTTTTCTTTGAAGGATTTATCAGGAATAGCATTTAACGCATGAATTAATTTTACATCTGCGAGATGTCTATGTTGAAGATTGCTGCTTTTATAAGCGACATCATGAGCATGACACGCCTTATCAATAGCGTTTATTGGATACTCGCCGGGTCGGGGCTGATTTTGATCATCAAGTCTGATATCTAATCGTGTCTCCGGTCCACAGTAGCTATATCCTGGAAGGTGCTTTTCTCCTGGATACTTTGCCCACGGTGTTCCAGGGAGTTTTGCTAACTTGGCTGCAATATCACCTCCTCGTTTTTTTTTAAAGGTTTCGTGGAAGTAAATCTAAATTTTTTCGTACTACATTGTACGCATTTACCAGAAAGCGCTGATCGATTATTTTTCGTTGTATTCGTCGTCAAGTCATTTGTGCCAGTACGCGTCCTACACTTCACACAATATAGATCCATAATTTATATATAACAGTTATGAATGTAATTGATTATTCAGCTACGAGACGACGGGAACCTATTGAACACCATGCAATGTTACCAAATTCTATTCGCGCGATTATCATCGGACCATCTGGAAGTGGTAAAACACAATTGCTACTTAATTTGATAACGAGATGGATGAAGTGGGATAAGTTGTACATGATTGCTCCGAGTGTAGATGATCAGCGATGTTATGAAGTATTAAAGGATTTTAACGAGGCCGCGCGAGAAATTAACGGCGATGGTGTTATTGAGTTTATAACCGATATCGAAGAGGCACCTAGCATTGATGATATTGATGGAAGTATTAACAATTTAGTCGTATATGATGATATCATGTTAGATAATCAAAAAAATCCTGCTAGAATATTTTCCCGAGGGCGTCACAAAAACACCGACGTGATATATATCACTCAACGTTACACTCAAATACCAAAAGTAATCCGAGATAACTGCAATATGCTGTGTGTATTTAACGGAGTTGATACTCATACTCTTAGAAATATTTGGCAAACTTGGTGCGGTGGCGATATGGATCATAATCAATTTAAAAATTTCTTTAGCCGCGCTCAGTCAATTCCACACGGATTTGTGACGATAAATTTATCAGACCCTCGGACAAGATATCGTGTCGGACTTGATCAAATATTTAGTTAGCGCATTAGCAGCAGAGAATGTGAACGCCAACTAAATGGCGTCTTTTTTTTTTACTGCTATTTTGCTGAATGGAGGCTTCTATTAAGCATTTTTGAGGAAGCCTCAGTTTGCTAAATTGACGCCTATATAAACAATTTCGGGAAGCCTCAGTTTGCTAAATTGACACTTGTAAAAGTATTTTCAAGGAAGCCTTAGTTTACTAAATTGACGCCTAGAAAAGTATTTTCAAGGAAGCCTTAGTTTACTAAATTGACGCCTAGAAAACTTGGTCTGTTCACCCTCTCTGCTGCTGAAAAAACAACAACCTCCCCAGTATCATCTACTTCCACCTCTGTAAGAAATAGAACAACAACCTCCCCAGTATCAACTTTCTTCATCTCCGGAACAAAATGAACATCAAAGGATGATGTTGGAAGCTGAAAAATTTAGAAATGATCAAATAAAAGAAAAGGTGAAACAAAAAAAAAAGGTAGAGGTGGAACAAGAAAGGGAAATACTTAAACAAAATGAAACTAACCGACGGGAGAAATTACACTTTTCATTAGGTATGGAAAGGGATCCTGGTGATGATTCTTTTGTCGCTACTACAGGAAGTGGATTTAATACTCAAGAAAATGATCCTATAACCTGCCCTAACAGCGTCATCGTTGACGTGGATAAACTATCAACGCTCATAGGAGGAAAACGCGCTGGAAATACTTCTCATGAAGTTATAAACGAAATCTCTGATATCTGTCGACGATTATTTACCGGTGTTATCATGGACATCAATACCTATTGGAAATTTATCCATGAAATTACAGATGACTAAATCCCTTGACACATACTTTAGATCATGGTGAATGATTAAAAAAATGATCGTACACAATACATATCGTAGACCAAGAATGATCAGAGTAGTAAACTCACGATTACCAGTTGATGAAATAACCTACGGAGATGGATTTGGTGATGTTGTTCAATGTTTATTTACCAGAAAAGCCCCAAAAGCAATGCCAATTGCAAAACAGCTCTCAATGAAAGCTGATGTTATTCGCCAAAAAGCTCCTTGCGCAATCGGTGATCTTGCCGGTAAAGTGTTTTCTGCGGTCAAGGTTTTTTTACGGTTATTACAACGAAAAAAAAACAACTGAAATTACCATGTACTGACGTTATGCCTGCAAATGAAAGTAAAATAATAAACCAGGCCGCAACCCAAAGTTTAATGGATCTGGCTGATGCATCGTTAAAAGAAAAGGAAGATAACATAACCGCTATTCCGATAGCAGGAAGTGGTCTTCTTAGATAATTACAATTTAGATCATAGTAATTACAATAAAATGTGTAAGCGTGAAATTGATACAGCGTTATACATTGGTAAACCAGTTCGTAAAAATGATTCCCTGCGTGATTATCAATATTATTCTTACGATGCAGTACAACCGAATCAGCGTGGAAGAAGAGAAATAAAAGTACAGGATACAAGTCGGTAATTCTTACCCGATGAGGCATTTATCGAAGTCGAAGGTCGACTTATAAAAGTAGACGATACAAATTATGACGCTGCTACTAAAATTGCTTTTGTCAATAATGGCCTTATGGCGTTATTCAGCAGTGCTACTTATATTATTGATGGAAAACACATCGAATCATGCCTGCAACATGTTGATGTTGCTGCGACGATACTTGGTCTAGCAAGATACTCTGATGACTATTCACTAATGAAGAAGTTTCATGTGTAATTCCGTTATGTCATATTTTTGGATTTTGAAGAGATGTTAGAAACGTTATATTTGGTGCTAAACACACTATAGTGCTTGTCAGAAAAGACTCGGGCAATAATGCAGTCTGGCGATCAGCTGGGGTTGTTGATAAAGCTAACAGAACGATAGCTAAATTATCATTGTGGATGCCGGTAATAGTTCCATCTCTCAGAGAAGAAAATATATTACTTTCTTTCATGAATCAAGGTAGTAAATCACTGCTATCGTGGAAAACAATGACTATAGATAGTACTCAAGGTAATGGTGCTGGTCAATTTACATGGCATATATCAGCACAACAGTGGGTTTCAGCACTACGAGATATTCTCTATCGCACTTCAGGCAAATGCACGAGTAAATAATCAGAAAAAAAGTACGATGATATTATGACACACTTGATTTTGCCGAGGTTAGTTTAAGAATAAATGGACATCAAGAACCTGCCTAGGATATAAAGCTGAATTTTGAACATAATACTGTTTCACGTGCATATAATTTAATGTCAATTATGGGGCGTGATCTAAATGTAAATACCGGTTTGCAAATATCACAAGAAGATTTTACGACATTATATCCGATCTTTTACTTTTCACTGAAACATTTAGATTTATTTAGACAATATGTTGTTGATATATATTTTCGAGCTCAAGTAGGTATTTTTCCTCCTGGTGCTGTAGGTCCACCTGTTGTTTCTGCTGGTTTCAGAGCGATCGCTGTTATACTTAGAGACAGAGCAGTATTACTCGAGGGTGTTGGTGAACTAATGCGAGTCGTTAATGCACCCGTAGAGAACATGTAATTAAAATCAATCGAGTAAATATAAAAATGTTGTATAGTCATGTTAACACTACTCTGACTCAAGGTCAGATTAAAATATTACAATTAAAGAACGCAAAATAATGTGGGGCAAACATAACGTTAAAGAAAAAAAAAATGAGTGGTGGTCCAAACAAATTATCGTTAACCGGTAATCATCTTAAACGTTTCAATAAAGCTCTGGTATCAAAAACTGGTGTTCAACTTGAATCTTCTCTAAGTGCCATCAAATCAGGAGGTATATTTCCACTTCTTGCAGCAGTAGCAGCATTAATTGCTGCGGACGCACCCGCAGTTGCAAAAGCTGCTGCTTTAGGTGCTGTTGGAACCGCCGCTGGAATGGCATTAAAGAAAGCAACAGGAAAAGGGTATTAAAAAAATGGACGCAGTCTCAGACTTCCGGGAACTTATCTAGGAAAGGGAAATATCACACCAATGTCAAATTTTGATCTGATAAATGCTGCTAAAAGATTGAAAATAAAACATTTTAGAGAAGTGTTTATGCGCGATCAATTACCGAAAATACCACATCACGTTGAAACCGGTATCATCACTCTCGATTCGAATTCCGGTCCAGGAACACACTGGGTTGCATATTCGATTGATCCACGCGGAGTTTTTAAGTTATATTAATCAATTACCTGCCACAACATGGTATTCACAGACAATGACAGTCCCAACGATATGTGGTCGTGAATCCATCGATGTACTTGATGCGATATCAAAACCATCTAAACCACCTCACAAGTTTGTAAATGAATAAACAAGTAATCGTTGGACAGGTATTTAAAATTGTACACATATATAATGGTCAATATTTACGGACAATCCTTGATCAGACCGAGAAAAGAAACGATAACGATTTCGACGCATCAAAATATGCAACACGAGATGACCTTGCTGATATTATAAACCTAGTTGGGGTTGACCGAGATAAAATTGTTATTTTTCAGGATAAAAACGGTGTTTTGAAAACAGGTAATATTAAGTGGAATGATATAGTTCGTAGGGTTCTGGGCGCTGATATGGATAATATTCCAGGTGGAGTATAAACAGGGGAACGTTCCATGAATGGAAAAAAAAATAACTGTCCTAGGAGATCCAACATCAGATGAAGATGCGGAAACAACAAGATACGTTGACACTGTTGATGGTAAATTATCTACGTTAAAAACCAAACATGATGCCGTTAGTGGTACATCATCCACCTTGAAATCCAAATACGAACTTCACATAAACTATTACAATAAAATAGACGGAAAATTATCTACGCGTAGAGCCGAGTATGACGTTCACGTAAGTGCGTTTACAAATCTCCGTACAAATTTCAGAAAGATCGATGAAATTGCAGATGGATTCTTCGGAAAACCATTAATCGTTGATACGAAACTTTCTGATATTAAAACATCAATCAATACGATTAATAGAACACAGGAAGATATTGTAAGTGATGCTCGTGATATTATTAATAAAGTTGATCTTCTTGAAAAATATCAAGGTAAAATTCTCCACAGGCGGATTAACAACGTCGTATACACAATATCATCAGGGTCAACAACATGGTTTCAAGAAAATAATACTATCAAACATACCGCGGAAGTTACTGGCGTGTACATATTGTCTGTGTTTAGTAGTGCAAAATTCGAGATATTTACCACGTATCCATGGCGTCACGCAACGGATAAGTTCTCTGGAACCGTATCTGTTATATTAAACCGTGGAGACGAGGCAACATTTATCCTGATTGTATCCGACAATAAATTAACTGCAGCAACGATCTGGTGATGTTTGGAATTTGTTGCTAAAACAACTTAATCGATTACAGCGTAAATAATATGGACTTATATATACACTCAGGCGCGTGAGTGGCAAGATAAATTAAAATCTATCGTTGATACTTACACGATAAAAGTTTTAAAAAAAAATATCACAGACGTTTAATTGTCATTGATATAATTGTATACGCAGTTTCCGTGGTTGTTGCTGGATCGGTCTTTTATTATCCGCCGTAACAATGACATCACCTGCGGTCATAACGATCTGTGTTTTAGCGTCAACTGCAATCGCTGAAGGTTTTAATATAATCGCCAAAAAGATATCGACATGCACGAATGAAAAGTTATCCGATTATGGGGTGAAGTTACACACGGCAAAGGCGTCGTATTCTAAACTGTCTCAGTTAATATCTAAAGGCCTCAACGATGCTTCAATATCCGATTCTGAGTTTGCATTAATGACTAAAATATTCTCCGAAGCAATGACTGTGATAGAAACTACAACCATTAAAGTTACAGATAAATAGATAAATGTCAGCACAAGAACTATTGCAACAGATTGCACAACACCGATAAAACCCCCTATGATATCAGTGAGCACAACCAATCCGTAATTCAGTATTAATTTTCCAACTGCAATTTCAGCAAGGTCAGATTGCACTTGTACAACTGCAAGTATATCACAGTTGGCCAAATTTCAGATCTGAAACGTTTGGTGGATTACTTCCAAAAAATTCGCTTGTACTTGCAAACAAAAATATACCAGATGGAACCCCATATTTTTTTGCTATTTCTATCCCCACAGGTATCTATCAGATTGAACAGATCAACGATGCATTCCAGCGCAGAATAAAATCAACAACAAAAAAAGAATCAAAAACAAAAATTACTGTTCACGAACCAACATTATCATCTGTGATTGACGTAAAATCTGCCGATTACGTCGTACATATTTATCGATCATCGTTAAAAACTGTTCCAGGATGGCCTTATAAAAGTTCATCACATCCTGATGTTTTCAGATTAAACAAATATCCAGATGGTGAAGGGGGGAATATTTCACCAGAGATTGTAAATATAACCTCAACGATTGCAGTCAATCTTGTATGCGAAGTAATTGATGATAGTTATCAAACAGATCTTAGGATATCGAATCAAGCTCAACAAGGTTACGTTCTTTACACATTTACTCCAATGGTTCCTCTTGGATCCTTGATCGTGCAGGAACCATCCAATCAGGTGTATCTACGCACGTATAATCAATACTTGTAAAGAATTAATTTTTTTAAAACTCACCGACCAGAGTGGACACTTGATCGATTTACCTGGCGAGGTTTTACTGATAAACTTCAATGTAAAATCGTAAACGACTTTTTTTATCTTGATTCATCAATTAATCGGATAAACATATTACCAGCACATTAAGGTTTTTATACACGACAAGGACGCGCAATATTTATTTACATATTTGATGAAATTTCATCTTTTTTATCCATTTTAGTCAATTTTATCGTAGAAAATATGAGAGATTTCTGATCTTGTAGGATAAAACCCCGATGCATTCTTTAAATGATTTATCGATAAATCGGTAATTTCATTTTTTTTGGTCTGTTTTTTATATATTCCCGTAGAAATATATCCGATATTAGTTGATTTATGAACAAAACATGGCAAATTTACCGATTTATCGATAAATGATTTAGAGAATGGCTCGGGGTTTTACCCTACAAATATTACAATTTTGATAGATTTTCTACGATATTTCGACTAAAATAGGTAACGGAAAGATGAAATTTCATCAAAATCTACAAATATGAAGGTAAAAAGATATTATTACAGAATAAAAAGGTATTGTATTAGAATAAAACAAAATATAACAGAATAAAAAAGGATTTATAACAGAATAAAAAAGGATATTATAACAGAATTAAACAAAATATAACAGAATAAAAAAGGATATTATAACAGTATAAAACAAAATATAACAAAATAATAGAGGATATTATAAAAGAATAAAACAAAATATTATAACAGAATAAAACAACAGAACTGTAGAGGAAATAATCCAAGTTGTCATCGCTAACAGCGTTTTTATTTATACTCATTATTAGTTGTCTCACGCGTGTGTTAATAATTTTGTTTGTTTCATATTCGTGAGACAGTTTCGATTTAATATTTTCTACTGCGATAGAAAGTGGTAC
This sequence comes from Unio pictorum, assembly GCA_030141615.1. Lineage (NCBI taxonomy): Eukaryota > Metazoa > Mollusca > Bivalvia > Unionida > Unionidae > Unio > Unio pictorum. The sequence goes on from JARLTB010000224.1 coordinate 2,665,866, forward strand.
AAATTTATCTACATCTGTTTCTTTGATAAGGACTGGAACAATATAGACTGTATGTTCTTTATCAGCCTATACTCAGTTGAAAGTGTATAACCGGCTTCAAGATTTCGTTGTTGGATTGACTCGAAATCACAAATAATGTTTTTCTGGATCGAGTTGTAAATTTATATTTCCATTTTTTAATTTTTAAATTAAAACAATATAACCTTTCACGTCTAGTTTTCGAGTGTTCTAGCAGGCTCAAGGCATATGAAACAAAAAATCTTAATTAAGGACAGTACAACCTTTTAATCTCTAGTTTCGAGTGTTATAGCAGGTTCAAGGCACACAAAACATATATTCCTAATTAATGACAGCACAACATTATAAACACAACATTAATATAATACGAATTACGTATTACAATGACCTCTATACAGATTATGTACAGACACACCCCTCCCCCGATATCCAACGCGGGGTGAGTAAAACGATCTCCCACCATGATTTGAATCATGGTGAGATGTGTATACATAATTCTGTTGAAAGTCGATTATTGACCGCAGAATTCGTTTACGCAAGATCTGTTACAAGGAGTAACAGAGCCGATCATCAACCACTTGCTGATATTCCTTGTTTTAATCATTATATATATGTAATATTTTTAATTTAAATACATGTTTTAATTATAATGATGGGTGAATTCGAGAGATTATCCAAGATCGAGCTTTCTAAAAATAATAGATTTAATCTTGACAGAATATACCCTGTGCCGATGCGAGATCTGGTTGATCCGACAGATACAATTTTGATCAATAAAATGCATGACGCCAAGAAAGTATTTCAGAAAAATGAAGCATCTCATGTGTGGTTGACGTTAAAGAATATAAGTGACACTAAAAATATAGATGCTACGATGAACGATAAACGAGCGGCGATGATCATTAAAAACGATCCTGTATCCGTGTGGTTCTTTAGTTCTGAAGATCAATCAAATCAGTTTGTAAGACCAAATGGTGATATTTATCGAACAGAATTCCTCCACGAGAAAAAGAGAGAATATACGCCTAACGAAAAAATTATTCGGTGAATGTTTTACTGTTCCATTGGTTGTAGCTCATTTTGCTGGAAAGAAAAACTCCTGGAAACCATCTTGGTTTGATCTTGTTGATGATATAATATTAGGTTGTATTGAATATAGTCACGGTGGACTGTGGAACCGTAAATATTCGTGTAAAGATGTTATCTCGGTTGATATGGTTGCATGTTATCCTGGACGTTTTCTGGGATACGCAGAGTGTTCTGGGTATTTTAAAAGATTCGGTCACCTTTATACGGGAAATGACGCGAGTATCAATAAATGGACCGTTACCTGATTTTGACATTACTGGATTCGCTTGTATTGAATCATTCGAGTTTACAGAAAACCTTCATACGATTTGTTATGTTTGGTTCGGTAGACATTTGTTAGAAAAGAAGTGATCTCCAATAGTACTGTTACGATATATGCTCGATTGTTTAATGTTGACGTCGTTGATTGTCAGTGAAGCGATTATATCATACCGAAAGCAGACCGAACTTTGGTTACCACAAAATAGAAATATTCTGATGAAGAAAATCCTAATAAAACCGACTTTGAAAATAAAATTGCAAAAGATCTTGACAGGAAAATAATAGGTAAATTTACCCAAATAGGATCATACGATCATAAATGACATTGTACAAGATTGATCATGGACGATGCTGAATTAAATTTTATAATCGCTGATACAACGTAACAAAATACATTTAGAAGTCGGGATACAGCTTTCTTATCAAATGGAACTAAGTTAGGTACAACTGCGAGTTATATTGACGGTTTATCACCGCAGTATGACCATTTAAGATCTTCGAATCTCGCGTACGTTTCGATTAATCTGTTATCCATGATAAACAAAATCCCAGACTTTGCTGTCAGAGTAGCAACCGATTCGTTTTTATCAGTAACAAATATTCACAATTGCTAGATCAACTAAATTTCATCGATCATGCATCATGTGGTGAATGGAGAATAAAAACGGAAAGTATACTCGATTATTATGAATGAGCAGATGTTTCAATCAAAGATATTAACCGTAGATATAATCGGATATTAAAACCATCGTCTGCACCATCAATATATGATCCCGTAGCTAGACACAAAACAATTATCTCAATGGACCTGGAGGATCAGGAAAGACAGTTACGTGCGATTGAATTATTTCAGAGTTCAGATATGATCGTTTTGACACCTACATACAGACTTGCGCGAGAAATGACCCAACGAGGAAAACGGTCATGTACTTATCACAGCTTTTTCCGATGGAGCGGAGACGCATGGAATCCCGATCGAATAGGAGATAAAAATATTCCGAAGATCATAGTTTGGGATGAAATATGTACTGTATCATTAGATAATCTAAAAATATTTGTTGATTGGTTGTTGACTAAAAACACAGCTGTAATAATGTGTGGCGATCATGGTCAACCACCATCCTTTGTTGGACCGTCTCCACACGAATAGCTAAAGAAATCCGTTGACTATTACGAAAAAATAGTTGACGATCATAGAACACTTGATTCAACATTGAGGGAGTTTAAAAATTCAATCAGATTACAACCGAATACAATTCAATGTGAGGTTATGCGTAATATGATCTCAGAAACTTCTTTGAACGACTTTTGGGATACGTGGAGACCAAATGATCTGATAGTTGCAAGTTGAAAGCTAGTTCGTGACACACTTCAACAAAGGTTATTTCTGCTACATAAAGAAAAATTCGCAGAGTTACCTGTACCATTATGTTATCGCCCATCAGATACGCGACAAAAGAATATTCTCGTTGACATACCAGGACAGACGGACAAATACAGATCTCCTGTTGAATGATATTGTTTAAGTTGATGTCAATGTTGTTGATAGCGCTTTAATGGTTTGGACGCTATGATACGCAATGACAATACATTCATCTCAACGATTAACTATTTCTGATACAGTTGTCTGGATTGTGGACGATCATATCGAGTGGTCAAAATTAGTTTATCTTGCGGTGCCTCGTGTCATGAAAATATCTCAGCTACCTATGATTGTCGTGGATGCGACAGAAACCACTGGCATTGTTGACAATGATATTGTAAGAAAATAATTAGATGGCTATAAACAATGAGATAAAGAAAAATAAACGCGACTTCGATCTGGACGTGCAATTTATCATAACATTAAAACAACAACAGGATAATCGCTGCGCAAGCTGTAATTGTATAATGCTGTGGCAATACACCAGTAAAAATCCTAGACAATTTACCGTCGATAGAAAAGATAACAGTCTTGGTCATACACGTGATAATGTGATGTTAACTTGTCTTGAATGTAATGCTAGTTAAGTGAATGTGGTGGTAATTGAGTATCCTCGGAAATTACCTGTAATTGTACACGTGTAAATCCACGTTGAGGATCAGTTGAATCTAATCTGTAGATTGCCGGTCTACCTGTGGATCGTACCACGCTGGATATCATGTGTGTAGTAATACTCCAAATAGGATATGTCGCTCTTTTTTTTTTTCTCCATCAAGTTAACCGGGTTCGTATAAATACCTGACGATGACATTACCTAATATTGGATGTGGTGGAACATTATGCTGTATTGGTATATATTTCCTTATAATCGCAATAATAGGTTTCATGGCAGTTGTTCGAGTAACCTCATTGTTTAATGCAGCTATCACACTTGATAATCTTGCGTTCCATTCACGAGACCTTGTATCCTGAATGAATTCCTTCGCGTATTGATATCAAAATAATCTTTTAGCAAGTGTTCGATTAAATCGTTTTACGATCGCTTGATCACGATGAATTTCAGTATGTCATCGTAGTATTTTAATATTATTTAGCTTCATTAATGATGATACTGCACCAAGAAATTCTTTGCCAGGATCAGTTTGTAATAGTTGTGGCGATCGCAAGGGTCCTCGTCGATAAATTCGTTCGAAGGCAGATGCAACTTCAGTAGCTGTTTCAGTTGATAGTGGTTCTGCTTCTTTATATCTACTTGAAACATCAACAACGGTTAATGCGTATTTAAATGTTACTCTACGTATACGATCATGAGTTTTAAATAGAATATCAGCCTGATGAACTTCATTAGGAACATTAACATCAAAATGTGCGTACTCGATTTGTTTAGGCGGTGGTAGCTAAATTTGTCATATTGCTTGTCGTGCTAACCACGCTGCTGCGGTAGAACGTGGTACATTTACTGCATTAGCGAGTTTATCGATTTCCGCTCTACCTTTCCAGTATCATCTTAGGCTGTAATAAATTGATTGCATTATAATCAATTACCCAGGTCATAATGCTAATATGGTTTTCATCCCTGATTTCACTAACCAATTGGCCAATCTTTCCTTGAGATTTTTATTTTTTATGGAATTCAATGCGTGAATAAATTTCACATCTGCGATATGTCGCTGTTCTAGATCATTACTTTCATAAGCTACATCATGAATGTGACTCGCTTTATCGATTGCATTATCGGGGTACCCACCGGATTGTGGTTGATCTTGTTCATTATGTCTGATATCAAGTTGAGTGTCAGGACCGCAGTAATTCTATCCTGGAAGATGTTTTTCTCCGGGATATTTAGCCCACTGAGTTCCTGGAAATTTTGACATGAATGTTGCAATGTCAGCACCGTGTTTTTTTTTGTTTTAGAAAGAAAGGAAAATTTATTTTTGCTACATACGGAACATTTTCCATTGTATGCTATTCTTTTATGTTTTTGCTGTAACCGTAGATAAATCATTAGTTGGAGTTTTAACCTTACAACTTAAACAATATAAATCCATGATATAATATTATAGTATATATGTAATTGATTTTTCAACGACACGAAAACGAGATCATGTAAAACACATCCAGCGTTACCGAATTCGATCAGAATAATTCTAAAAGGCCCGTCTGGATCCGGTAAAACACAACTATTACTTAATCTGATAATGAGATGGATGAAATGGAGTAAATTCTATTTAGTTGCACCATCCGTAAATGATCAGAGATGCTAAGAAGTACTTAAGGAATTTAATGAAAACGCACGATTGCTGAGCGGTGATGATATCACTGATCTTATAACCGACATTGTTGAAGCACCATCTGTCGATGATCTTGATGGATTCGTTAATAATTTAGTTGTGCATGATAACGTAATGCTCGAGGATAGCATAAAATACTGTTGTCATTTATGTAACTCGGCAGTATACACAAATTCCGAAAGTAATCAGAGATAATTGTAATATTTTAGCTATATTTAATGGAATTGATACACACACGCTAGGAAATATTCATAGGACCTAGTGTAGCGGAGATAGGGTCATAAATAAATTCAGAGATTTCTTTTCACGTGCGCAAGCAACACCATATGGTTTTATAACAATAAATTTGCATGATCCCAGGACAAGATATCGTGTAGGTATCGATGAAATATTTGGCTAATTTGTAGCAGCAGATTGACAAAATAACGGTATCTTCTAAATAAACTAAACATATACTATCTGATATATGAAATATTGTACATGGCTGCATCAAGGAAGCACATATAATGTAATACAAAATGTCGTGGAGAATACTGCAAGAAACATAAATATATCCTATCAAAAAATCCACATGCCGGTCCTCGACATTGTGTTGGATGCAATGTTGGCATTCGAGGACAATATCGGATTTGTAATGAATGTGGTGGAGATAAATACAGACTTTTGATGGCGTATTACTGTCGTAGGATCGAGGAAGGGGTTTTGATACCTAGAAAAGAAACCCCTCCAGCCGAGTAAGAATATTACTCAAAGTTAAATATAATCTCAGATTGATCGTTTATCCGACTATTCAATTTGTTTGATCTATATACAAGATTTTTTATATCCTCAGATTGACAATTTATTACATGGAGAGAGCAGCAGAGAGGGGTTGACTACAACATTGGTTTGGGTCAAGCTATGTGTAGTCATTGAACTGACTTCAATGTTATTCACCATTATTCGATTTGGTAATAGAAAAGGATGACGTTTCGAATTAGTCTGTCCACCCTCTCTGCTGCTACTAGATCTATCTTGCGTATATTATCATTCATTATCATTGTTAGTAAAGGTCTATTAATTAATAACCCTTTAATGCTAGTTTTCTAAGTGAAAGGCCTGTTATAGTAGATGAAGCATACGATTAGTCAAAAGATCAAATAGCATGTTACAAGACTGAGTCTAGTTAAACGTCACGTGATCTGAAGGAATGTTATGAGATTTTAGGATAGGCCAGGTAGATATTTATTTGATTAGAGAGTGTAAGTTTTTATTTTCATGTCCACTTAGCAAAAAAAGCTAGACTTTGTGCATGTGATATAACACTGTACATATTATCAATGTTGTTATGTAAGTTAAATAAATACGTTAGTTCTTAATTTTAGTCGAGACTTTAGACTGTGTACATATTTCATTGTCTCTATTGTCATTGATGTTCCATTTTTCTACAGTTAACACGTGCTGTCACAAAAATGCTCTTCCTTAGTCTTACTTAACGTTTAAGAATGTTGACGTATATATGTACAATTGTCCTTGGTGTAAAGTTCTCTCCATTTCCAATGATTTGGTCCAATGGAGTGTCCTCAGTTCTAAGTTATCATCTTACTGCCCTTCATGGTCCATTGTTACCAGACACAGTCTTTTGTACATGATTATCTCCGTTTTTCAAATTAATGAAAGTATAGACCTTCGGTGTAAACTTATGAAACTATACTAATGCAACAAACGAGGTTTGTATTCAAAAGCTGCGAGAAAGACTTATCCATTCACGCTACAACCCTGCATTGGTTTGGAATAAGCAATAACGTTACGAGATACAGTGCCCTTATTACTGAATCTTAGATTATTATATAAGTATACTTACTGCATATAATTACACATGATTTTGTGAAAGCAATATTTGACATTAACCATAATCAATGTTAAAATTTGAAATGAACAAGTTGAAGAAGAAACCAATGTGCATTGGTTAATATATTTTTTTACTACCACGTTCTCTCTTAAACGTTTGCTGCATTGATTTTGGTACGGTTATTAAATAACTAAACACTGAATGCATGCTAAAACCTCAATCCTGAACAGAAATTTGGGGTAAGGTCCGAAAAGCATATAGCATTTTGAATCGAATCAGTTGTTTCACAGCACTTTGCAATGAATGAATCTTACTCTGAGTAAAATAGGTATATTGAAGAATATGCATATAATTTGTTACTGTACTATTAGGTATGAAATTCACCATCAGTTTTTTTTTAAAAACAAACTCTTATTAGGTTAATGCTTGTATACTAAGCAATATTTTTACCGTTAAGGAACCCATCACTTTCTATAATATCCCTTTTGAAACTAAGATTTAAATTTTTAAATTTGTCATATGCATTTTGTCTTGCCTACATATTAGTCTTCTTACAGTCAACCCGGACACATGACTGAGTTATATTATACGCAGACCTGTTGCCCGATGTAAATAAAACTTTTCATGTTGAACATTTAGTTGTGGTGTCAAAACTTTAAAAAGAGAAGCATTACAAAATATTTATAAAATGCATACTATGAAAGGTATTATTTTATGGTTTGCATTTAAATATTTTATTTCTACTTTCATCGTGTATAGTGTTGTGTATATATGTCTTCCGCTCTTTATATCTTTGGCGTTATATGTCCTTCTTTCGGAACACCTGGCTGAAGATAATGAGAAGTATTTTTAATCAGCTAGTAGTCCTATAAAAGTCTTATTTGTCTACATAAATATAATATAAATTGATAGTGCTTGTAAGTATGCGAATTATGGGCATTACAAGTCATATGTATACATGATTATATTCGTGTGTATCTCAACATCGAAGTATACAGGTGTGGTGAATATGTCACGCGAGCTGAGGCTAATATGTACTCTTAGTTACGTGCATAATATATAGTGTTTTAGGGACATGTTGTTTGTTCATTTACTAGACCTCAGTTTTGGGAATACCCATGATCTACTTCTTTGATGAACCGATATTTCCATTGGAAAAACCTATGACATCATTTATTTATAAATAGTTACACAAGCAAGACTGGTGCTTTTATAGTGTCAAATGGGCAGGTAATAAATGTAATCATCACATCTATTTTTACATCAATGCAAACGTACCTGTAGTGTTTCTACCGGTACTTGCGTGTAACCAACTGTAATGTGATTAACAATGATTTTATATTTGAGCACTGGTCATGATAGTGCATAGGAATGGAAAGAAATATAAACTTGATCCAAAACCGAACTAAAGCAAAACACATACAAAGTATTGCACAGAAATCTGATCTAAACTAAATGTTGAACAACAGAACAAAAGTATAATTTGAAACTATCAAATTTTCATAGTGTAGGTGAGGTGGGGTCTGAAAGTTTCTTTCGAAGCGAGATATTTGTTGTCTTCTACATTAAGATAATTAATTCTTATCAAGTAATATAATGGAAATAATGAATTCTTCTTTATTTTTTAAATTGGTGTAAGATTTAATATATCAGGTTATCTGAGGGTCGACAAAAAAGCTAACCCCTCCCCGCATATTCTCTATGCAGATTATTAACTTGTCAGTATATTATTTATTAATAGCTTTTGATATGGAACAAGCTAACGATGTAATCAGCCAACTGTGTCTATAAATGTATAAGTATTACCTACAGATATTGTACAAAATGTTATAATATAACCAGCCATTTGTACTTGTTTGGCATCAAAATATAGACAAAATTCATTGGTAGGATTTTATTGGAATTAGGTCCGATGGTTTTGGAAAATCTTTGATCTAATTTTACAACAGGCTGATATTTCCATTGGGAAATATTTAACCTATAGCCAACATTCTCGTGTATTTGCAAAAGCATTTTCATGAAGGAAATTTGTTTTCATCGTATGATGTAAATTGTCAGTTTATTTTCTATTTCAAGTAAAGTTACCAGGGGTACGTTTTTGGATTATCTCTGACCTATATAAGCAGCACCTTTCCCAAACCTCATAATGGCATACAGAGCTACATCTATTGATACGCTTGTTTCCTTTCGTGGGTAATGTGACTAAAGGGGTCTTGTCGCGATGACGAGAGGAAATCTTCTCTTATTTGTTGATTCGGGTGTGGTACGAATAGGCTGAATGGCGTCAAAGAATTATCGATACAATATGATCCGGAGCGAACGGTGCTCAGTCCCACAAATACTACTACCGAAAGATCAACTCACAACAACAGCACGCTTGCACTATATTATCCACAAGCCATGGTGCACAGGAAATTTAAGAAGTAAGAAGGGGGCTTTTCGACGAGAGAGAGAGAGAGAGAGAGAGAGAGAGAGAGAGAGAGAGAGAGAGAGAGAGAGAGAGAAAGAGAATGAATCTTACTACTGAATCCCATTCGTTTATTCCATATCACTTAGAGTCATCACCCTTCTCCTAACTACCAGTGGTATATAACAAGGGTATCTACATCCTTTGTAAAATCAAAGGCATATGTGCACAGTAACCTTTTTTAATTCGACATTTTCTTGGCTAAGGTGGGTGGTGGTGGACGATATTTATTTTTCTCACATTAAAAAGTTAAGAATTACGTTGTATATTCATTGGAGGGATTGTGTATGCGGCACCGGATATATGTGCATATAATCCTTTAGAAAAGCGGTAAATATATATGTTGCCCTCCGTTATTTTCCTTCCCAACCCGCAATCTTTGTTATGTGGCCTAGTTCATCCGCAAGTTAATCTGGCGGGATATGGATCTAAGAGGCCTGGTCAGAGGAAGGGAAGGGTAGATGAAGTTACTGGGTCCCTAATTAATAAGAAAAAGAGATGAGAGGGGAAGAGCAAATCCTTTCTTTTCTTGGTGAAAGGTATAGATAGTTACATGATAGGTATTCGAAGAAATGCATGCGGATAGCCACATCCATGGTAATTTCTCTATAACTATATGATGAGGAAACGGGAAGGGAAAATTACATAATGAAACAGGAACAATTGAAAAATCCACCAAACCTACAACCAGTACTATTGAGATATCGGCTTCATCAATTGTAAGAAAAGTTCATGAATATATCTCTCATATCAGCAAACATAACCGTACGTGCGAGATCATCTTAAAGCTGTGTTTGATAAAGGGATTCATGGTAATTCTCTTGATGGAGTGTCAGACTCGTAATCCATTAGTAGTGGGTTCAGATACTTGCATAGGTCAACATAGATCTACTGTCCTTGTATTATTAATGGGAAAGTCATTTATATCATATTGTCGCAGCATGATATAATGTTAATATAAGATGTATACAAGTAAACATACAGCAGCAGAGAGGGTGAATCCTATAACGTTTTTAGACAAATTTTGATTGAAATCCTAAAACGAGCCGTCCTATAATCTCATTTTAACCAAAAAAAAATATCTCAGGGGCAAACCCTACAACGTTTTCAGACAAAAAATTGATTGAAATCTTAACGAGCCTTCCCTACGAAATCTCATTTTAACTAAAAATGAAAACGGAGATTTTTACGATTTTTTAATCAATTTTGGTCGCAACTTGTTGTCATCCACCCTCTCTGCTGCTATGGGTTAACAAAAAATAATAAATGATTTCAACCGAATATTTGATCCAGTCCGATACGATATCGTGTCCGAGGATCATGTAGATTTATTGTTGCGAATCCGTGCGGAGTCGACTGAGCATGACTAAAGAAATCTCGAAATTGATTGAAGTCCATATCAGAACACCATGTCTGCCAAATATTTCGTAGCGTATGAGTATCAGCTCCGTTGAATACAGAAAGAATATTGCAATTATCTCTGATGACTTTTGGAACCTGAGTGTAGCGTTGAGTGACATATATCACGTCAGTGTTTTTGTGACGCCCCCGGGAAAAGATCCTAGCAGGATTTTTTTGTTTATCCAACATTATATCGTCGTATACGACTAAATTGTTAATATCTCCATCAATATCATCAATACTCGGTGCTTCATCGATATCGGTTATAAAATCAATGGCGTTCTCACCGCTAATTTCTGATGCATTCTCGTTAAAATCTTTTAGCACTTCATAACATCGTTGATCATCTACGCTAGGAGCAATTAAATACAACTTATCCCACTTCATCCATCTCATTATTAAATTGAGCAACAATTGCGTTTTACCGGATCCAGATGGCCCGATTATAATCATCCGGATAGAGTTTGGTAGCGCTGCATGATGCTTAATTGGTTCTCTTGTTTTAGTCGCTGAAAAATCAATTATATCCATATTTCTATACATAAATTATGGATCTATATTGTGTGAAGTGCAAAACGCGTACTGGCACAGATGATGTGACGACAGTTACAACTAAAAATAACCGATCAGCGCTTTCTGGTAAATGCATGCAATGTGGTACAAAGAAATTTAGATTTGTGTCTATGAAATCTGATTTAAAAAAAACGAGGAGGTGATATCGCAGCCAAATTGGCAAAGCTCCCTGGAACCCCATGGGCAAAGTACCCCGGAGAAAAGCACCTTCCCGGATATAGCTACTGTGGACCGGGAACCAGACTTGATATCAGACTCAATAATCAAAATCAACCCAACCCCGGTGAAGAACCAATAAACGCCATTGATAAGGCCTGTCACCTTCATGATGTTGCTTATAAAAGCAGCAATCTGCAACACAGACATCTAGCAGATGTGAAATTAATTCATGCGTTAAATGCTATTCCTGATAAATCCTTCAAAGAAAAATTGGCTTCATTTTTGATAAAATCGGCTATGAAAAGCAAATTGATGTTAGGTGCCGGTAATTAATAATATGGAATCAATTTATTATTCCCCAAGAGGATACTGGAGGGGTAAATCAGCAGTCCATAAACTCGCTAGCGCTGCAAAAGTGAAAAAAACCACTGCGGCTAATTGGTTATCCAAACAGGCACTATGGCAAATTTATCTACCACCGCCTAAACAAATTCAATTCTCGCATTTTGATGTGACCGCTCCTAATGAAGTTCATCAGGCTGATATATTATTTCTGCCACATGATCGTGGTTACAAATACGCATTAACCGTAGTTGATATTGCAAGTCGATACAAAGAAGCAGAACCGTTAAAAACAAAATCAGCCACTGAAGTCGCTTCTGCATTTGAAAGGATTTATCGACGAGGTCCTCTGCACTGGCCAAATCTATTGCAGGTTGATCCTGGCAAGGAATTTCAGGGTGCATTGTTATCTACAATGAAACATCATAATGTCACCATACGACGAGGGCATACTGCGCTACATCGCGATCAGGCCATTGTAGAACGATTTAATCGGACGATTGCTGAGCGGTTATTTGGATATCAATACGCAAAAGAATTCATTCAAGAAAAGCGATCCCGTGAATGGGTTAAAAGATTACCATCTGTGATTACTGCACTGAATAACGAGATTACTAGAACAATCAACATGAAACCTATCAACGCGATTAAAAAGAAGTCAATACCCGTACAACCACAAAAAGATTTCAAAGAACCAATTCTTGGTAGTAATGTCACTGTTAGGTATTTATATGAACCAGGAGAGCTTGAAGGGGGTAGAAAAAGGGCTACTGATCCTATTTGGAGTGTTACTGCACACAAGATATCTACTATAACACGATCAACTGGTAGACCTCCAGTCTATAAACTGGATTCAACTGCCCCTCAGCGGGGTTTTACTCGACAACAACTACAGGTAATTCCCGAGGATACTCAATTGCCACCGCATGGTCTTAACTAGCACCGTTGCGTCTATTGCACTCAAGACAAGTCAACATCACATTATTTCTGACATGACCGAGACTGTTATTTTTTCTGTCTACGGTGAATTGGCGAGGATCCTTATCCGAATACTGCCAACGCATTATACAATTGCAACTCGCGCAGTGATTATTCTGTTGTTTCTTCAGCGTAATTATTGATTCAGCATCAATATCAAATTCTCGTTGTTTTTTTTTGTCCTGTTGTTTGTAACCGGAGAGTTTTTTATTAATGATGCTAACATCAATATCATCCATTGTTGTGTCATTATCATCGAAAACAATTCTTCGAAGTTGATTTATTTTTCGTACTCTGGATACTGCGAGATAGACTAAATTCGACCATTCGATGTGATTATCCACCATCCAAACAATTGTATCCGATATAGTCAATCCCTGTGAAGAGTGTATTGTTGCTGCGTATCCTAGAGTCCACGGGGATTTATTAGCACGCAATGCATCTTCAACGACATTGATATCAACCAGCACAATATCATTTAATACGAGAATTTGTTTTTCACTCTGTCCTGGAATATCAACTTCAATGTTCTGTTTTCGTGTATCCGATGGCCTATAACAAAGGGGTACTGGAAGCGTTGCAAATTTTTCTTTATGCAATTCAAATAACTTCATCTGAAGTGTGTCCCTGACTATTTTTCTACTTGCAATTATCAAATCATTTGGTCTCCATGTTTCCCAGAAATCATTCATTGGAGTTTCTGAAATCACTTCACGCGCTATTTCGCATTGGATTCTATCCGGTTGTAATCTAATTAGTTTCTTAAATTCTCGTAATCGTTCATCAATTGATCTATAATCAGTGGTGATTTCTTCATAATAGTCTACAAAACCCCTTAGCCATTCATGTGGAGATGCACCGACAAATGGTGGTGGTTGGCCGTGATCACCGCACATGACGACTTTTGTGTTTTTGTTTAACAACCACTCAAGAAATGTTTGTAATACATCTAATGATACTGTGCATATTTCATCCCAAATTATGATTTCAGGAATGAATTTATCACCCATACGCTCAGGAGTCCATTTGTCACCCTTCCATCGAAAGAAACTATGGTAAGTACAGGCATTTACCCCTCGCTGTATCATCTCTCTGGCGAGTCTGTGAGTCGGTGTTAACACAATCATGGTTGACCGACGAAATAATTCAATTGCACGAGTTGTCTTTCCTGACCCACCACAACCGTTTAAATAAACTGTCTTGTATCTACATACTGGATCAGATACCGGTGGTGCATTAGAAAATTCTGATTGATTTTCAATACGGTTACAACAAAGATATTTATCATCCATGGCAACGTCTGCGGATTCACAATACTCATGTAGCATCTCCTTTTTAAATCGCCAACGCCCCCAATTTTCTTCGGGATCTGTGAATTTAGCTACATCTGATTTGTATTTATTGTGTATATACATCGAATCAGTGGCTACTCTAACCGCGGTATTAGGAAATCTATTTATCATCGAAAATAGATTAATAGAAGCATAGGCTAGCATTGAACTTCTCAAATGTGTGTACTGGGAATTATATCCATCACAGTAGGTAACAACCGTACCCATTTTCTCACCATTGGATAGAAAAGCATCCTTACGGGATACAAGTTTTCCCTGTTTCATTAAATCCGCTACAATAAAATCGTATTCAGCGACGTCTATGATCAACCGCGAAGAATATTTTGCGTTGTCGTACCGTCCACCTTGAGTGAATTTACCGATTATTCTTCGTCCAAAATCTTTTGCTTGTTCTTTTTTAATTTCAAATAACTTCTTAGACCAATTTATGATTTCTTCTTCATTGAAATCAGGGAATTGTTTTCGTAGTTCGTTGATTATACGATCTAGATCGGGTTGTGGTAGCCAAACTTCTTTCTGAGCTCGATAGCATATAATAGCCTCGGAAACAATCAACGATATTAGCATACCACAATCAATCATATATCTCAATAGCACTATTGGCATCCAGGCCTTTTCAGATAGATGTCTACCGAGCCAAACATAACTACACGGATGTAATCCTGACGCTAATTCGAATGATATCACACGAGCGAATCCGGTTAAATCAAAATCAGGCAATGGTCCATTAATCGCAACACGAGTCATTTCATGCGTGGGGTGTCCAAATCGTTTGAAGTACTCGGCGCATTCCCCATATCCGAGAAAACTTCCGGGATAACACGCGGCTATATCAATTGAAATCATACCATCACGTGAGTATTTCGTATTCCACAGTCCTCCATGACCAAATTCGACGCAACTCAATTTAACATCCTCGAGAAAATCACTTCGTGTTGGACGCCATGAGTTTTTTTCTCTTGCGAAGTGAGCTACCACTGATGGAATAGTAAAACTATCCGTGAGTAGTTTTTCATGGAAACTCTCCGGTGAAAAATCACTAGCGATTTTTCTCATTCTATTATCTAATTCTTCAACGCGATATAATTCACCATTTGGTTTTACAAATTGATCGAATCCTATTTCGGGATCTTCATCACTTCTAAGTAACCACACTGACACAGGATCATCCTTACACAACGCATGAATAGCATCAAATAATCTCTCTTCATAGAAAACATCCCCGACGAACTCCTTAGGGATATATTTCACGGTTCGTTCTCGTGGAAATACTGTTACCGCAGGTGTCCACGCGTGTTTGTTATGATCAATAATCTGTATTGGTGCTCCATTTTTGTTATATTTCGGTTCGTATAAAACCTCTCCGGTTATCGTCATAACTGTTATTGGAAATCTTAATGATGTTTCTAACTTAGCTATATCAGAAATCTTTGCACCGTTCTGTTTCACTGTCAGTTCCCATTCGGTTATTTTCCTACGTCGCAGATCAGTTAGTTTATTTCCTCGGGATGCATTTGTGAAGTGCTCCATTACCCGTGTTGCTACACAATTAAGCCCTGACGAATATTTCATAGGAGCTAGTTTTGCGATATCGGGTTTATCATTTAACGGATATAGCCCATAAACCATTGCTGTTACGGGATAAGATCTTTCGTAGTATGGTTTGTCAATGCCGGTTAGAATCCCTGGTTTGGAATCTCTACTCACAATGACAGCTTTTTTATTCTTGAGGATTGGTTCAAATTTATCCCTAATAATCCATTTGCCATCGACTTCAATAATGAATTTGATTCGGAAAAAATACCGTTTTTCCCCAACACGTGAAATTATCACTGCTGCTTTTTCATCATTCATGGTAGCATCAACAACACCATCAATTCGAAATGTTGACCAACAATAGGATGCTCCATCACGCTTGAATTCATTAAAACAGTCTCTGATTTTACTAATCATGGCTTTATCAAGAATTGTATTCTTTGGTGTATTAGAAACTATATCAAGATTGAATTGAGCATCTTTCCAGGGTAATCTCTTGGACGTTTTTTTTGGTTTATCGAGATTAAATCTAGGATTGATTTTCAATAATCTCTTAAACTCTTTCATGTTTCCGTCTATTAGACGTTTTTTGGGTTTATCGAGATTAAATCTAGGATTGATTTTCAATAATCTCTTGTTACGTTTTTTGGGTTTATCGAGATTAAATCTAGGATTGATTTTCAATAATCTCTTAAACTCTTTCATATTTCCGTCTATTGGACGTTTTTTGGGTTTATCGAGATTAAATCTAGGATTGATTTTTAATAATCTCTTAAACTCTTTCATGTTTCCGTCTCTTGGACGTTTGTTACGTTTTTTGGGTCTATCGATATTAAATTTAGGATTGATTTTCAATAATCTCTTAAACTCTTTCATGTTTCCGTCTATTGGACGTTTTTTGGGTTTATCGAGATTAAATCTAGGATTGATTTTTAATAATCTCTTAAACTCTTTATCAGCATTGAATTCAGCATTTTTCGAAGGCGTTTTCCTTAATTCCTTCATGCTATAATTAAAACAAGCATTTAAATGAAAGATTTTTATATAATGAATCACTGCAAGTGGCTTATGATTGGATCAGTAATCCCGTGTAACAAATCATGCAGAAATGAGTTCTGTGGGTATCATATGCAAAGCTTTCGTCGTGGAAGCCTTGGTCCGTTACCCTGCATACGATGTGGGGTTGGGGTTAGGGGGAAATCTCAGTTATGTCTGAGTTGTGGTGGTAAACGATATAGGGAATTGAAGCGTTATTATGATAAAAGAATAAAAAATGGACAATCAATCAGAAATTTTGACCCTGACGCTGACAAAGTCAGTATTCTTGACGCTGACAAAGTCAGTATCAAGGATAAAATCATAAGAACTCCTCAAGACTACATCGAAAGATTTATCATTAAACCAAACGATGAATTAGACAAATAGTATTTAGTATACGAATGAACCAAGAATTCAGACAACATCCTGTGATCACAAATTATGAAGCATCCAGTGATGGTGTTGTAAGAAACCGCAGACTGAAGAAACCAGTTGGGTGGGGTAATGGTATGGGGTATTTGATGTTTGGTGCTGGAAAGAAGAAATATCTCAATCATCGTTTCGTGTACGAGTGTTTCCATGGATTGATCGAGGATGATTCTGTCATTGATCATATCGATTCTAATCCGAAAAACAATTCTTTATCAAATCTGCAGGCTGTTACACAAAGTGAGAATACCGAACGAGGGGGGACTGGGAAATACTCGAAAAA
The DNA here is from genome assembly GCA_030141615.1 of Unio pictorum. Classification (NCBI taxonomy): domain Eukaryota; kingdom Metazoa; phylum Mollusca; class Bivalvia; order Unionida; family Unionidae; genus Unio; species Unio pictorum. The sequence goes on from JARLTB010000224.1 coordinate 2,683,337, forward strand.
AGCGAGACCTGTGAAATCTTTGAATACGATAACTAACGAAGAAAAAATATTTCAATCAATGAATGAAGCCGTAGAGCCTCAGTACGATATGTTGCAGAGGGAATAACCAAGACAGCTATTTCAAAAAGGACGGGACAAAAAGTTCAATTTAGTTATGTCTAATGCGTCATATTTTTCATTTAGAAATATATCATTATTATAGAATAATGAATTCTGAAAACATGAATAGCATCATATCCGAGATTTCAAAATTGAAAGGTTGGGATATTGAACTATCAGATGGGTTAAATCCTGATCAAATCATGTCTGATTTTCAGGATATAGAATACGGAGTTAACAACAATAAATATATGCTACCAAAGAAGTATGCGCTCATCAAAAGAATTCAGAATTCTATTAAGGACTCTCTCGCATTTTCCAGTGACGTAAGTGTGTTCGCTCCGTTGTATACTATCGTAGAACGAATACGAAAAGAATTGGGGTACGAATACGAATTGAAAAGGAGGTTAATTCTAAAATTAGAAGCCTACGGGCGTTAATTCAAGAAAATGAACAATTTTGATTGACCATTTATCATTATTTGATTGTGACTGACCCTCAGAGAGATTTTCCTTTTTTTTTTAGCATTTTTTGATTAAAAATGTCAAAATCAGTGAATAAAAAATGTATGGCTGGTTCGGATTGATCAAAAATAGAATGAGGGAACTATCAATATTATTTATTTATATATACAATTATGATACTTCCCTCATCATTGATAACGCCGTTAAAATAACAAAATAACGCTTCCATGACCGTATCAAAAATTAACTGACATGTCTGACATGTAACAAAAAGTGTTTTCGTCTGTTAGGTGGGGATTGAAAAATTGTTTTGCAATTGAAACATTGTTTCTGATTTTAAATAATGGTCAATGAAGCATTAACAACCCGATTGGCTCGTGAACGACTGGATGCAATCAGGAGATTTGTACCAATTCGTGACTCTGTACGAAATAAACTGCAACAACGACAACAAGCGCAGACTGACTTTTCTGTGTCAAGTGAACAACTGTTTACTCCGATAACAAGTGCGACCAAAGATGTGAAAAAGTTAACTGAAGCAGCGATATACGGAGATATTCCTGAGCGAGAACAAGTAAAGAAGGCGCCGCTGCTTGATACGCTTGAAAAGATAGCAGCAGAGACCGGACAAACACGCGCAGGGATACAACAGTTATCCAGTGATATAAAAACTCAGCGCGAGTATGAACGATTAGCTGATATTGATGATTCTGCGCCTGATCCACAACCTGTTGATGTCGTCACCCCAAGAGGTGTTCCCTTTATAGACAAACTCACCGAAGGAGCTATAACAGAAATCAAACGACCTGAATTAATAAAACTCAACGATTATTCGACATTTGGTGATTTTGCCGCCAAAAGCTTTCATTCTAGAAAGGACTTTTTAAAAGACGAGTATAAAAACAGTAGAATAAGCCGAGATGAATGGGTTAATTGGTTGTATAAAACGAATAAGGAGATTACTGGTAATTTGAAAAAGGATACAATTGAGTACAGAACTTTTAAAGCAGGAATTGATAGTTATGGTATACAAAAACAACAAGAACGAGAAAAACAAAGTCGAGGCCGACAAAGGCAATTACTTGATGATAGTGAGGGCGCAACTGGTACAACTGAGAAAGCAAGCGGAAAAGGATATTCGATTGGAAATCCAAAGGATTTCAACGCTGGAGTCTTTGACTCTACCATGACATGTCCTGGTAGTGTTCTCAGTGATATATCACGATTAGAGGTTCTTGTAGGAGGGTTCCGAGCCGGAAATAACTCACCGGAAATAATTAATGAAGCAGCTGATATCTGTAGACGATTATTTCAGGGTGGTATCATGGATATCAGCACATATCGAGATTTCATTGGCGAGTTAGTGGAAAGTGGGTATCATAGTGACTGAATTGAAAAGTCATTCGATTAGATAAATAACAATTGAAAAATTGTTTCTGATTTCAAATAATGATCATACACTACAATCATGATAAACCAACCCCCGTCTATGTAGTTAATTCACGGTTTCCGGTTTATAGAGCATACTACGGAGATGGTTTAGGTAATACCATTTTAGGGTTATTTGCGAGAATGGCTCCAAAAGTGATGCCGTTGGCTAAACAATTAGGAATGAAAGCAATTGATGTTATTCGTGATAAGGGTATTGGTGCTGTTGGAGATCTTGCCGGAAAAGCGTTTTCAACTGCGAAGAATAAATTAACATCATTAGTGAAATCACGGATGAAATCCAAAGGATTTTCAAAACCATTACCGTCTACAGCGGAAATGCCTGCAAGTGTTAGTAGAATTATAAATAACGCAGTAGATGAAAAATTAGCGTCGATGGTTTTAACCCCCGACCAAAGCAATATTGCAAATATGATAGCAGGAAGTGGCTTTAAAAAACTACGACGATGAAAATGGAAAATCGCGATTTAGACTCTGATAAATAGAATAAAATGTTCAAACAGTCACGTGATCCAGCATTTGATATAGACGCCCCAGTTGGCAAGGATGATTCTGTACGCGATTATCAATATTACGCCTATCATGCCATAGACTCAAATAGTCGAGCAAGAATTGATCTTCAAGTCCATGATACCAGTAAATACTTTCTACCCTGTGAAGTGTTTATTGAAGTAGAAGGAGAACTTGTAACAGCTGCTGATACTCCTGCTGTACCAGCACCGTATCCAGCTGATACTCAAGTCGGTTTTGTCAATAATGGTATCATGGCGCTATTTGAGAGTGCTAGATATCTCATTGATGGAAAAGAAATCGAGTCGATAGATCGCGATCTTGATGTGGCTACAACAATAATCGGGTTAGCGAGATATTCTGATGATTATACAAGATCAGCAGGACCCTCTATGATGTTTGCAAAAGATGGTAAGAATACCGCTGGAGGAAATCCATTTGTTGTAAGACGACCAAAGAATAATGCTGGCACCGCTAATATTGATGCCGAGGATATGATTATAAACAACGATGCTAATTTCAATCTAGGAGCTGCAACACGAAACTCAATGTTGGGAGTAGGGCGTAAATCATTTTCATGCGCGATTCCACTGCATCATATATTTGGATTCTGTAGAAACGTCAGAAAAGTTATCTATGGAGCGAAGCATACAGTATCGCTTGTACGAAAGAGTGATGATAATGACGCAATCTGGAGGATTCCAGCAGACAATGCAAATCCAAATACTGATGCCGGTAAAGTCAATTTAACAAAAATATCATTGTGGATGCCAGTGTTGACTCCAGCAATCACCGCAGAAGAACGATTGCTATCATTTATGGACCAAGGAGGAAAGTCGTTGTTGAGTTGGCTAATCGTGAGTACAGATGTTAAACAATCAAATATCAACGGGTTATTCACGTGGAATCTAGCATCAAAACAAGGTGTTGCTGCGCCACGTCATATATTTATTGCGTTACAGGATAACGCACGAGTTGGCAATCAACTCTCCAGCCATATGATATTTGATCAGTTAGGTGTTAAAGACGTCTCACTGAGAATAAACGGCCAGCAGGAACCATCCGAGGATATACAACTTAATTACACAGAAAATCATATTGCACGAGTTTATCATCGTCTGTTGTCATTTATGGCACGCGACCAAAATATCGATACTGGTTTGCAAATATCACAATACGATTTTAAAAATCTATATCCGATCTATTACTTCTCACTGGAACATCTCGATTTGATGAGACAATCTGTCGTTGATATACACTTTAGAGCTAATGTGCTTCGTGGTGCTATTGCTAATTACAGAGCGGTTGCTGTCATTCTCAGTGATAAATCAATGCTACTTGAAGGTGTTGGTGGAAGAATGAGAGTGGTAGATGCACCAGTGGAAAACATGTAATTGAAATTGTAAACGATTTAGAATCAATCAATTATGTATAATGTCATATAGTGTTATTAGTGTTGCGTTAACTCCCGGTCAATTAAAAAAATTGCAATCGGAATCAGCTAAAAAATGTGGAACCACAATCACGTTGAAACCCAACCAAATGACTGGTGGTGCAAATAAACTATCGCTGACAACTCGTCAGGTGAAACATTTCAATGATGCACTTGCAGCCAAAAAAGGTGTTCAGATTACTCTTTCTGCGGCTGCTATCAAAAATATGATTAAAACAGGTGGTATATTTCCGTTGTTAGCTGCGATTCCAGCATTGATTGCAGCAGCAGCCCCAGCGGTGGCTAAAGCAGCGGCGTTAGGAGCCGTTGGTACTGCAGCAGGAATGGCACTAAAGAAAGCAACTGGGAAAGGATATAAAAAAAGGGAAAGGGTCTAAGACTACCAGGAACCCCGTATTCGTGGTACAGCGGAAAGGGTCTAAGACTAGGACCGGTTTATTAATTGAGGAACCTATGGTTCCCAAATCTTCGATGGTTCCCATGTCCAATTTTGATTTACTCGATGCTGCTAAAAAACTCGCGATTAAAAACTTCAGAGGTGTCTTTATGAAAGATCAATTACCACATCAACCAAACAGGGTTGAAACCGGAATCATTAATTTAGATAACAGCACCGGACCCGGAACTCACTGGGTTGCATACGCTATTGATCCACGTGGGATTGTTTATTTCGATTCATATGGATTAGCCCCACCAAAAGAGTTTTTGCGTTATATAAAAACCCTTCCAATGAAGACTTGGTATTCTACGCTACCAACACAACAAATGAATGACCCACCAATATGTGGCAGCGAAGTATTAAATGTCCTTAACGCTATTTCTAACTCCTTGAGTAACCCAAGCGGAAAACCACCACATATTGTCGTGAATGAATACACTAGTAATCGCTGGAGAAAATCGAAGATTTTTCAACGAAGTCGTCAACAAAGATTTTAGAGAGAGAAAGAGTTTTACAATAACATGATTGATATTTGGGGGAGATCTTTGAAACCCAAACCCGATGGCACTGCACCCCCTGATTCTATCAAGGATATAAAAAAAACAATCAAGGATGAAATCGCTGAGACGTTAAATTTAACAAGTGTTGACCCGAACGAAATAGTTGTATTTCAGGACAAACAGGGTAAATTGAAATCCAGTGATGTGTCGTTGGATGATATTTTGATACGGCAGCGCGACGCCACTGAAAACTCTATTGCGTTGTATTCCAGCGACGGACGACTTAAACCAGGTGCACTTGTGTCTACGATCACAGACGCGATTGCCACCCACGACAAGATGATTATCACCAACAACCGCATGATTGCCGACAACGACAACAGGATTGCCGCCCACGACAATAAGATTGCTACCCATGAAAATGAGTTGGATAATTCTCTGTTAGAACTAACAACACTTGAATCTAAAATTGAAGAAAACGGAAAACAGTTTACATCATTTCGTAGAAATATCATTGATAAATTTATTGGAACCCCGTTAGATAAAATTGAAATAAAACTCCCTGATATTAAAAAATCCATCGATGAGACGAAATCCTTCATCGAAACCATCAAAGGTGATTTTTCGAGGATGATAACAGTCATTGAAAAAACAAAAATTCCTCATGAGAAAACCAACAACGTCGTGTACACCATCCAACACGGATCATTTGCGTGGACACCTACAAACAACAAATTAGATATCACTGCAACCGTTAAGGGTATTTATCGATTAACACTAGTAACACCATTGACTCAATTTAATATATCATCGTCGAGTTCATCCGGGGTCAACAATACGATTTCAACGATCATCGACAAGGATACAACTGAAAAGTTCACTATAACAGCTACTGATAAAAATTTGATTAGGGTTTCAGCAACCTGGTATGTGGAATTCGTAGCGGATTTAAGTAAATAACTAAATTGAAAGGAAAATCGTTTGGATTTCACAATTGAAAACGCTAGCGTTTTTAAAATAAAAATGATTTCATCAACGCAATGTCGCTATGATCAGGTCAGAGAATTTCAGAATAGACTCAAAACCCTCACTGAGGAGTATCAAATAAAAATAAAAAAATACCGACGAAGAATCACCGCAATTGATGTTATTGTGTACTCGGTGTCAAGCGTTCTCGCTGGCGCCGGAATAATACTTGCATCGGTTACAATGATTGCCCCGGTCGTAGTTCCAATTTGCATTTCTGCGGTGGCTACAATCGGGGGTATATCAACCGGGATAGCAAAAAAGATATCATCATGCAGCCAGAGTAAACTGCAGAATTACTTAATTCAATTTCATATTGCATCAACCGCATATTCGCAGTTATCCCTGATGATATCGTCGTCACTCGATGATACATTAATATCAGATAGTGAGTTGTCAGCGATGGTCAGTATTTTTGATTCAGCGATATCAAAATTAGAGCAACAACATGAATATAATAACAATGACAACACCGATGGAATTAGAAAACACGAACCCAAAAACCAAAATGATCTCAATAATCTCAACCATACCAGATTGTGAGTTCTCAGTGATGGTCAGTATTTATGATTCCTCGATACCAAAATTAGAAATAAATCATGAGTATAATAACAATGACGACACCGATGGAATTACTTCAACGAGTAGTGGAGAACACGAACCCAGTACAAACAAGCATGATATCAATAACATCAACGGAACCAGAGTTTAGTGTGAATTTCCCTAGCCCAGTCCCCGTGAAGGAGATAGCGCTAGCAAAATTACGAGTGTATCACAGTTGGCCTAATATCAGATCAAAATCATTTGGTGGTCAACAACCCAATAATTCTTTAGTGTTTGCGAATAAGAATAAAGATGACGGGACTCCAGACTGGAAAGTTGTTTCGATACCAACAGGGTCATACCAAATCGAACAAATCAATGATGAATTCGCGCGTAGAATAAAATCGATTACTGGAAAAGAATCAAAAATAGCTATAACAGTTCATGAGCCGACACTATCATCTGCCATTGAAATAAACTCAGAAGAATACGTCGTAGATATCTATCAGAGTTCTATTAGAACCGTACTAGGATGGCCTGAATTACCACCAGGGGGAAAAACCGTTGATTTACCAGAACCACAAAAAACTGATTATATCACCGACAGAATAAAATCTGATAATCCAATAAAGAGTTATCAAGATCGCACAATCACTAGAGATTTTTTTAAGATCTTTCACGATAATGTTGGGGGAGGGAAATTTCTTGTTGCTGACGATCTTAAAATCGATGAAAATTTCACAGCAATAAATAATGATTTTTCGCTGTTGTTAATATCTCTTAAATCCGGCTCTCTCACCCGAGATGAATTTATCAGCGTCGTAGAAACATGCAACAAAATTATCGACGATATGGAAACATTTAACCTAAAAATTATTCAGGATATATTAGATGACGATAATCCCTTATCGAGAACAGAATTTGCATTAATCTATAATATCCGCGTTGAAGATATTCCAACATTCAAACTACCAGGATATAACGTACCAGAACTAAAAAAACTTCTCAATGATGCCATCGATGTTGGTTTTAAAATAATTCATGATGCATGGAAAAAAACAGCATCACCGGAAATAAAAATCCTCAAACACAATAATGACCCAGACGGTGGCGGTAGGCATATCGCTCCGTTCAACGTAAATATATCCTCAGTGATTGCACTCAATTTAGTATGTGATGTTATTGAAGGAAGCTATCAAATTAATCTCGAACGATCAAATCAAGCTCAGCAAGGATATATTCTGTATTCATTTGCACCAACAGCTCCTCCAGGATACCTAATTATTGAAAACCCAATTAATCCTGTCTACATGCGATGCCATAATAATTCATTAACCAGAATTAATTTCAAACTCACCGATCAGTCAAATAATCTGATTGATTTACAAGAAGAGGTGTTAGCGATTAGTCTGTTTGTGAAATCCTAAATTGCTTTGCAATTTCAAAGGATTTTCGTCCTAAGGACTTTCATCATAAAGACTGGATCAAATATTCGGTTGAAATCATTTATTATTTTTTGTTAACCCATAGCAGCAGAGAGGGTGGATGACAACAAGTTGCGACCAAAATTGATTAAAAAATCGTAAAAATCTCCGTTTTCATTTTTAGTTAAAATGAGATTTCGTAGGGAAGGCTCGTTAAGATTTCAATCAATTTTTTGTCTGAAAACGTTGTAGGGTTTGCCCCTGAGATATTTTTTTTTGGTTAAAATGAGATTATAGGACGGCTCGTTTTAGGATTTCAATCAAAATTTGTCTAAAAACGTTGTAGGATTCACCCTCTCTGCTGCTCATACTTATATATTATTAACTATATATATATATATATATATATATATATATATATATATATATATATATATATATATATATATATATAATCGCAATTTACTGAACAATATCACAATAATCAGACGCATTTCTGTACATTACACTCCTACAAAGTGTACACAACTATTCAAATATACATGCTTCTATATATCTTTAAATCAATATTAACTGATCTCGCACACTGCAACCATTTTACAAAGTTACATGTCAATTCAAAAGCTACAAAGTCTAGAATATTACATTAATAAACGTACCAGTTTACCGTGAAGTAATCAAACAGCACAGTACAATATTAATTCTGACCACGAGGTAGCAATCTATCTAATGCTTTACATGATCATAGCTCTTTTCTCAAATACCATTGCAAATTAAAGACAACATAGGTAATTCTACGTACAAACAAGTCTAGTAAAGAAGTATACATACTGCACATACTTACAATTACAATGCCCCACTATTCTGTAACAATCCAAAATATAACTTACTGAGAAAGTTATATTCTGGGAGAAAAATAACATTCTCGCTCAAAAATAATAAATTAAATCTAGATTGAAATGGTGGCCAGAACCTCTATCGAGTTCAATTGAATGTCGATTCTACCCCGTTCCATTTAACTTAGCAGACTTTTCTCTGGGCTGTCTGTTAATGTGGTGAGATTTACTACACCGATAAGGGTCCTTTGTTCTTGAAAAAGTTTTCAACGTCTAAATGTGACATTTCACACTCAAAAAAGCTGTGTTCTCATACTCTTACGACAAATACCAGCTATAACCTTAGTGTATAATATATACTATATACATAATTATCCCACTATAGTACTAAGATCACTGAAAGTTTAAGCTGCAATTAATTCCTCGAGATAACAAATAAAAAAATGTTAAGGAACGAGTGCACACCACTTCCAAACTTACTTCTATCCAGTAGACTTTCAGTATCTGTTTCCAATTTGTTTCCGTGACAAGATACAAACGATTATAGATAAGCTTGACAGAAAAATTTCAGCTGACTCTTTGTCACTATATGATTACGATACAGATTTCAGTGACAACCGTTAACAGCATTTGAACCGTCTGTATGGATGTAGTACGGACAATCGTGATGAAGACTACACAAAAGTCCTGTGAACTTGATCCAATTTAATCAATACTTCTCCTTGAGTGCTTAGATCCAATATTGCCTTCACTAACTGATGTGATTAATACCTCTCTCTCTCTCTCTCTCTCTCTCTCTCTCTCTCATCAGGGAAATTTCCATCATTTATCAAAACTGCCGTTGTAAAGGTTCTGCTAAGGAAACCAACACTAGCCAATCGCGATTTAAAGAACTACCGCACAGTTTCTAATCTCGCATTCAGCAAAAAACAACGTAAGAAAAAGTTGTTTTAACACAACTTATATCTCATCTGAATTCCACCAGTCTTCTTCGCAATTTACAGTCTGCATATCGCCTTTGCCACAGATTGAAACTACTCTTCTGAAAGTAGTTAATGACATTCTCCCTGTTTTGGATAGCGAAACGATTACAGTCATCAAACTCCTTGATTTTGTCTGCATCATTTGACACAACAGACCATGATATATTACTGTAGTCTCCAGCATATATTTAGCATTTAGAATCCAGTCTTACCGTGATTCAAGTCCTCCTTAGTCAACATGACACAAAATGTATATGAAAATCGAATACATTCCATCCTAGTTGATCTATTCTGTTGTACTCCACAGGGGTCTGCTCTTGGACCTGTTCGCTCATTCTGGACCCTTAGTCGCTCTCAAGTGTCATATATCATCATACAGTGTGTCACCAATTGTACGCAGATGACACCCAACTATTCAAGTCTAGCCACCCAACTTGCTACCAGCCAAGGAGTAGAGATGTGCATTTCTGACGGTAAATCATGGACGACATGGAACAAGCAGCAGATGAAGGATGATAAAACTGAGGTAATTCAATCAAAACACGAGTACTTTCTCATTGAAATCCCTTACCAAAAACAATAAATATCAGAATCACAAACACAATCAGTACCACAAATGTGTATGAATCTTTGCACAAACATGTCATACACATATGCAAGGCTGCATATCGTGAGCTGAGACGCGTCAGCTCCGTTCGAAAATATCTTTCAGTTGATGTCACTTAAACACATATATGTTCATTAGTTCTGTGAAGACAGAACTATTGTAACTCAGTTCAGTCTGGTTCGTCTCACTGTCTATGTCGCGTATAGAATTAACCAGATTTATATGTTAACCCCTGAGGCTGTAATTTCGCACCGTCAATATGTATCAAGGTCAATTTGGCGAAGAATAGGTTTCACGCCAGATTTTTTGGGTTTAATCGTAGTAACCGCGTGAGTTTGATCATTTGATATTACAGATTTGCAAATGTTGAATTCAGTTATAAACTTAGTATAATGGTTGCGAAGTGCAACATTAGTTATAGGGATTTTGCCTATTTGTGTATACTATATAGGATTATCATGTGTACGGACACTTCAGCATATGGATATGTGGATACATGTGTACACTTTGTAGAAGTGAAGGGTGCAGATATGCTATTGATTATATAATTGTTCGTATACTAAGATTGCAAATTTATATATATACGGTATACAATTAGCAGGGAGAATGTGTCTTTCGATGGGTACAAATGCGTGACCAAAAATGGTAATGGCCTTTCTGATGATATTAATGTTAGTGTGTGTTTACATATCAAAGGGAATATGCTATAATAATGTCCTTGTATGTATACTTTAGAAGCGTTTAGGGACCAGAGGGAATTATCCAGTGCAGTGGTCCTAGTCTCTGGGAGACAAAAATGATGGAAGAACGGAGGGGAAAGTGCGAAGGAAGAACGGAGGAATTCAAAGTAAAAGAGACAGAAGAATCATACAGATGAGTAGGAACTCAGGACAGGAGGACAACGTCACACACTAGTTCATGAAAGGATGAAATAGTCCGTCCCTTAGTCGAGTGATAGGTATTTAGTTGAATTCTATTTGGGTGATGACTGTTATTGAATCTTATTAAACTGTTGTTATTTGAATATAACATGTTCTCTATTCATTACTTTAAATGTCGGCATCGCTAACTGGGGGTTCAGAGCTTTGCATCTCTCTATGATTACTTCCATTTCTGACACAAACGGCCCAGGGTGGGTCCTCTGTACTGATCTAAATAAATTGGTACACTCCACACCCAAACTGAATAATCTCTAACCTTCAGATTCTACCCCAAAAACTTCAAAACGTTCAAAAGACAGCTGCACGGATTATCCTTAAAGTACAACAATCATAGCACACCTCTACGCTGCTCTGTATCCTACACTGGCTATTCCTTTCGATCCAGAATCAAACACAAAACGTTTTTTCTGTGCTACGCTTCACTGATGGACGCCATTCCAGCATACCTATATGGCCTCACTATTGTGTACACACCAGCAAGATCCGTACGCTCCAATTCTGACAATCGTACACTCATTATTCCCACTAAGAAAACGCATTCATTTGGACAACTTTCTTTTGCATACCATGGCCCAGTAAGGTGGAAAGAATTGCCCATTGAAATTAGACACACATACACAGTGATCCCTTTCAAGAGTGATCTTATAACTTAACTTTTTCGAGTGAAATAATAACAATGTTTTCAACTTTGAATAGTTTCATCGTTTATCTATGGTGTTTGTTTTTAGTTTTCTTTTGTAGTCATATTAGTTAAGATGTTGTAAAGTTCTTTGAGCGTGTATATATATATATATATATATATATATATATATATATATATATATATATATATATATATATATATATATATATATATATATATTGTTACGTGCTTAGGATCGAATAAGCAGCAACATAGAAAGAAGTCAAAATAACAAGCTTGTAAAATTTAAAAAACAATTTATTGAGTACAAATATTTTCATAAAAGAAAATAAATAAACTTACGGTTTTAGAGAATCAAGTCCAAAAATTAATCCTTAAGGAATTCACAATATAATCCACTAGTGGAATTGCAAGAGTCATGATAATAAAATGTTCTAATAGTTCCCGGTTCGAATCTTGAGGATGTAATCCAATATAGACGACGATGTCACTTGATTTAGTCAGTTCTTGTAAATGAAAATCTATTAGCACATATTCTTTTCCAGATAAATAATAAAATAATTCCTCTTGCTCCAAATGAATTGTCACCTTTTCCAGTACACGGTAATTAACAATAACTCAAAAAGAAAACACAACTTAATATTATAAAAGCCAAACCTCTACTGAATAGCTCGATCCAAAACATCACTTATATACTTGTTTTTACGTAAACAAGAAAGGGTTCACGACCTTCCAGAATCTCTCAAAACAATATCACGTTCAAGAAATCACGCAAACATCATATGACCCAACTAAATTAGAAAGATGTTTATACTTTACTCCATTTTGTCCTTGGAATCAACCAATCATTTTTAAGGTAAAGCTTTAATGTCCTTGGAATCAACCAATCATTTTAGAAGCTTGTTTACACAAGTAAATTCAGAAAATGAGGTTAACATATGTTGTTTACTTGTGAAGTAAAGGTCACCCATTTCTAGAAAATATATCCTAACTAACGAATTTTTAATCCAAAATATCAAATTTAAATCTAACAGACAATAAAAATAAATATAAATGATTCATATTAAATATACGTAATATATATATATATATATATATATATATATATATATATATATATAGAGAGAGAGAGAGAGAGAGAGAGAGAGAGAGAGAGAGAGAGAGAGAGAGAGAGAGAGAGAGAGAGAGAGAGAGAGAGAGAACGAAACCAGATGCAGGTTGGACAGTTGACCGACCAGAATAAATAAATCCATGTAATCCACATGATCAACAACTTTATTGCATCTATCGATCACTAAAAGCCATCAAACAGAGCAACAGCTACAATACAGATTTATACTTCATGTATTACTTTCCGTACTGAAACATGTATATATATATATATATATATATATATATATATATATATAGAGAGAGAGAGAGAGAGAGAGAGAGAGAGAGAGAGAGAGAGAGAGAGAGAGAGAGAGAGAGAGAGAGAAACAAGATGAAGGTTGGATACTTGCAGGACTTCAATAAATCTAAATCAATCCTGTATAATGCACGTGATCGAGAACTTTGTGAAATGACAACACATTACCTGGACAAGTCTTACAATGCATTTGATGCAATAGCAACGCATCATTATATTGTCATCTTGATCCCGTCGACGATAAACCAGGTTGGAACAGGATAAGGTAACTACGAGAAATGAAACCGGATAGTGTGCGAGAATGGGGAAAAAATATCGGAGCTAAATATATCTTAGAGTGTGGATTCAAGCATCCACAGTTCCTCAGAAACATGCGTCAAATCAGAAAGATTATGAACCAACATAAAACAAAAATGATGATATCTGAGCGAACGATCTAGCAAATATGGAGACAATTGCATAGAACAGCGATGACAAAATATATTTTTAGCGTAATTGAGGTTTTTAACTAATATATGTGAGGAATAATAATTTTTATCATGTAAGATTTTCTCGCCGATAAAAAATCTTATACATTTTTGTTTGTGATAAGATTTTCGCGCTGATAAAAAATCTTATACATTTTTGTTTGTGATAAGATTTTCGCGCTGATAAAAAATCTTATACATTTTTGTTTGTGATAAGATTTTCTCGCCGATAAAAAATCTTATACATTTTTGTTTGTGATAAGATTTTCTCGCCGATAAAAAAATCTTATACATTTTTGTTTGTGATAAGATTTTCGCGCTGATAAAGAAGATACGCTTAGTAGAAAACGAAGGATAACTAAACTCCTATTTTCACTTTCTACGCTTCGGCAAGGTTACTACTTGCACTTTCTGTAATACATTTTAGTTGTCTTACACATGTATTTATAGTCTCTTATTTTGTTGTTTTATTTCACGAGATAATTGTATTCAAACTTTTTCAACTACGATAAAATGAGGTATTATTCTCTTTAATTCTATATCATCCGCTAATAAAGCAGAAACACCTTGTTGAATCTGTTTAATAAATGTATAATTTGATATTAATGTATATCTATCCGCGGATTGAAGCTCTTGCAAGCATTTTAAATTAGAAAGAATGTTTCTGGATTTAGTTTATCAGATAAGTGTATTCCTTCATCGTTTAAATTTGTAATAGCAGAAATTATATCACTAATATTTTCGTAATTCGTTATAAAAATACATCTTTAAATTAAAAAGAATGTTTATGCGTTAATCCCATGTGAACCCCTAAGTTGCCTTATGACATCATAGAAGATTCAGAGGTCAGGTATATAGGACATCACAACCAGATGTGAACCCTACGTTGCCTTATGACATCTTAGCAATAAACAATACCTTATGTGAATCCCTAGCCTCTCAAACGCAGTCTAGCAAGCTCAAGAGGGCGTGTTTAGTGGAGGGCGACCCGAAATCAACCCCTGGAGAGTGCAAAAGGAGCACCCACCACAAGGTGACATAGTGGGAACGCTGTTTTTTTCCTGTGGAGTTTCAAGGCTGGGCTGAGCCGAGGCCTCTTTTTATAGAACCGCTATTACTCAACCGTGTATATGTCCAATGAGCCACTGGTTCTAATCGACAAATATACGTTTCAGAAATTATTAAATAGCTACATTTATGGCTGCTGGACTTTTAGAGATAGATAATGTAGATTATTTAAGTTTTTGTATATATATATATATATATATATATATATATATATATATATATATATATATATATATATATATATATATATATATATATATATATATACCTCTCTCTAAAAAAATCAAAATCATTTTGAAAGAACTACCCTAGATATCTTCTTTCTACAATACTTAAAAGTTATTTTCTGTTTAATTATTTTAGAGAGAGCTGATTTATGTTTTCGGGGACAAAATTTATCGAACTCGGATGAATATAAAATACCTTGCTAGCTGCATTTATTCATTGAAATATTATTTCTTCGTTAATCTCTGTATTTGAAGATTTGATAGGTCTTGTTTCAACTGTCTTACATTTACAAATACGACCGTGTAGAATTTTCGCTCTCTTGTAAATTTGCTAGAGAAATATCAAGTTTCTTACCTTTAATATGAAATATCACAAGATCGTTTTTGAGTGGTCCAATAAAAGTCTCGTATATGAACCTGTGGGAAATATAACGTTTTCTTCCAGCGGTAAATTTGAGATTATCATATTATTGACAGCAGCAACTGGTTTTCTAAGCTGACAGTGGCTGATTACACCATCACGAGATGTTTCATAGCTGATTTTGATCGAACTAGTTTCACCCGAATTTTATCATTAGAGTTTGCTAAGGGTCTTTAATCGACCCGATATGTTTGGTTTGACTGGTATTTCTCTGAAAAGTACTGGGCACCAATAGTTTTATTACGATATATGCTCGATTGTAAAATATTGATATTTTTGATTGTAAGTGACGCAATTATATAATATTGGTAGCTGACTGAAGCTTTGTTACCACTAGATGATGATAAAACCGCAAAGGTTCTCGGTAGATGAATAATCGGTAAATTTACTCAAGATGGAGCATATGATCACAAACGCAATTATACACTACTAATTCTAGAAGATATTGAATATGATTTTGTAATCGCTAATATAGCAAAGAAAAATATATTTGTAAGTCTACAAAACTCCTACTTGTCTAACAGAACACGATTAGGTACAATTATTGTTTATATCGATGACGTCTCTCCGCAATATTAACATCTAAGATTGCGTAAACATGCTAACGATGATATATAGATTCCCTTGTACAGCAGAATTGCAACGGATTCATTTTATATCAAAAAAAATATACTGATGCACCATTCGGTATGTGGAGAATAAAACAAGAAATGCTATATATATTCTGAATCCGCAAATGTTGAAATTAAAGATGATTATCGCAAAAATAATCAAATATCAGAATTATCGTCTGCGAGATCTATATCCGACTCAGTAAGATTCGCTTAGATAATATAGAACTTTTGTTCAGACATTAAAATAAAAGAAGAAAACACAGAGTCCTATATAAAAAATATTCCGACTTTTAATCGTAATAGAATCCAGAATATAAACAAATTACAATAAAGTGATAATAAAGTATATGCTGAATTGGTTTTCTTATGGCATCTTATCTTCTTAAATACAAATATCGACCTTCAGCCGAGACAATCCTACCTAGCATGCTGTATTGCGATCCACCTCAATACTTTCATCTGTCAATGTGATATCTGTTTCACATCCGATACTCCTTGTGTATATTGTCAGCGTGTTTGAGGACAATACAACATTATTCAATAGCCATATTATTACATAAGCTTGAGATATTCATCATACAATCATGAAATATAATGTTTACCTTTCTTCGCTAAATTTTCTGTTGAATCGTCTAGGATATTAATTTAATGGAAGCTACATTTCCTGCTTTGTTAGTTCTAATGACCGTAAAATTTCTACTAAGCTAGTTTAAAGAGTTTCATAAAACTTCAAGGTTTTCATTGGTTTAACAAATGGTCTAAAACAAATGTTGCCGCTCTCACAATATGGCTTTTACGTATACTCGTATATGACGGTCATGTCGATGTGTTGTTTTTATTAAAAGACTTATGTCACGTGCTTAGGCTCGAATAAGCAGCAACACAGAAAGAGCGAAAACTAACAAGCCTGTAAAACTTTAACAATGAATTTATTAAGTACAATTCTTTTCATAAAATAAATAAACTTACCGTTTTAGAGAATCAAATCCAGCACTAATCCAATATGGAATTCACAAAAAATAATCCGCTAATGGAATTGCAAGAGTCCTGATAAATAAATGTTCTAATAGTTCCAGGTTCGAATCTTGACGATGTAATTCAAAATGGCCGACGATGTCACGTGATGCAGTTCTTATTTTTATAATCCAAATAAAAATTATGAGCACATGTTCTCCAAATAAATAAAATAATTCCTCTTGCTTCAACGAATTGACACAAATTCCAGTCTAACTCAAAACACAACTATTAACTTAAAAGCCCAGATTTTACTGAATTGTTCTATCCCAAAAAATAATCTAAATACCTATTTTTTTACGTAAACAAGTGATCACGGGATTTTCTGGAACTTCATAAAAGGTCATAGAAAGAGGCTACCTTCACTAAATCACATACTCAAGGAAATATCCAGATAAGAAAATAAATCACTTCTTACCCCCAAGAACTAAAAATAAAAAGATGTCCCTAATTTTAGCCGATCGTTTTAGAAGCTTGTTGACACTGTCTGAAGCAGGGTCAGAAATTAGGTCAACAAGGCAAGGTCAAAAACATGTTTACAGATAAAATATGGTCATAGAGATTTTTCTAGAATAATCTCCCAATTAATGATTTTAAAGGCAAAATGACAACTTTGGATTTGACATCTAAAAATAAATAATTTAAATCAAATATACGTAACACTTACTATGATATCTAGCTTATCCTGAAGTAAAATGATACGAATCTGATATCTATATGGCTTCCAAGGCTACAATCTTGAAACTATCACCCCATCTATATGGTTAATCAAATGGGCAGCGAGCTTTCACCAAATGACCCAAGATGGTATTCTAATCCTAAATAAAACTAGCGTTGATCTGACATCCAATATGCCCATCATGGCAGCTATCATGTAAAATCTTAGAGATACTGCTAGGAATTTATTTGAAGGAGAAATATAAATATGACACTGTCACGCATGGTTTTCTGTTATATTTAATTGACGTGATTTCCACAAAGCCTCTTTGGTATTAAATTATATCTTCTTGCTTGTGTCAATATTCTAAATATTTAGCATATGTTATCAGTTAGAAAGAAGCTTTATGAGGCACATTTTGCATTTATATATGCGGGACTTCGAACGAGTATGCGAAAGTTATAGCGTATCACTGCTGTCCAGTTGCGTAAATTTATACAATATTTGCGTGCTTTATACCCTCGCGATCATTATATCGCTACTCATTGATCGATGATCAATTTACGTAAAATGTTTACTTTGTCCCAACTCACAATAGAACCGATACGATATCCAATATAGAAACAATATTATCTATTTTGTAATCTTGATATCAGTTCCTCCTAGATGGGTGGTCATATTGATATATTTGTAATGTTTAGCTGTATAATTGACTTTCTTGCCGGCAGTGGGTCATATGTCTTTCAGAAACAATTATCACTCCTTCACAGTGTTCAATATAGTTTTTTTATTGTTATACAGAACGGATGTTGTAGGTATGTTAAAATTTACGCTAAACAGCAACACTTGCAAGAAATCACCAAATCACTCTGCCACAGCGTAATATTACGCCAATATCAAAATTTTAGTGCATCTTGGAAGGGTTAGTTACGTTAATAACCATGTTTAAAGGAGCATGTCCATAATGTCTAATTAAGCGTTAATTGTCTGATAGTTTGCAAATCAATGTTGCAGTCGGAACATGGAGTCAGAAAGACCTTTATATTAACTTAACACGTGATATTATCGTTCTTGCTTTAAAATATTATACATTTTTCCATATAAATTTTTTTAACAGAAAAATTGCCTATACTTATTATCCTTAAAAAGGTATTGTAATTATAAATTAAATCACATAAAATGATAGAATGTGGTTATAAAAACAATATACAAGTAAGTGCCCCTGTTATTTAACGGAAAATTGTTTTCGTAGGTGAAACTGAAATATTCCATAAAAGAAGATAATATTAGCCAAAACTGACGTTGGTTTTAATCAATTTTAAGCAGAATTCAAATATTACGTTGTAAAAAATGTTGTTATAATTTATATTAAATTAATTATTATTTTTTCAATCATTAGAGATAAGAATATCTTTATATTTCCTCCATATACGTTTGTATGAACGAATATATAACATTGCTTTAGAATTCGATACAAAGATATGTTCTATTCGTCGATATATATTGCAACATTCAGAAGCAGATAACAACCGGTCGAAATCAGCTAAACTGTGGACCTGACCTTTGTTTAGTTTTTGGCCTTGCATTACAATGCATTTTTTCTCGGTCGTAAGTATATTTCCATGGAAACACCAATTCACAATTTTGCTAGCTAGTACAAATGTTACACCGTTTTATTTTACTAGTTAATATTTGTTTATAAGAAACACTTTGATAGTGATAATACAATAGAATGAGTGCAATTCACTAAATTTTCCATATCCACTATTTCCCAGACTTTGCGATATACAGTACGAATATTGTTTATTTCCTCGACAAATACAACTTTATTTAACTTGAAGAAATTAAAACATATAGATCATGCAGTCTTCACCTGTAATTTGTATTAAGTGTTGAATAATTGTTACACATTAAACCATACATGTATTTAGTCTTTGTCTATTACCAATATCAATAAAATATAATCTGCATACCAAACTGATTATACATATAGCCAGTTTATAATTAAAAACTAATGTAGGTACCTTGTTCCCCATTCATCTTACGCTATCTACAATTAACGTGTTAGATAACCGTCATTTAATTCGAACGATGAATTTGTTCGATTTCATCTGACCTTAATTTTCCTGGTTAGAGCCTGACAGCGTAAACATTGAACAAATATAACGTTGAACAAATAAGAGTTAATTGTCAAAATGAATATTGGGGTTTTGGACACTATGTGGTCTTTTTCTTCCTAGTCGTAACAAAACACGGGCTCGGTTTAGATAAATAATTTTTACATTTACTCTAGCCCTTTATGTTGACATTGAACGTCGCGAATCGAGTATTTAAAATATGTGTCTTACTTAATCCAAATTACAGCATACCGGTCATATCACACGATACTATATCATTCACTTAGGCAGACAGACAGTTAGGCGGACAGTCGTGCATACATATGTACATGCAGGCATACATACACAGAGGCAAACATACAGTTAGGCGGACAGTCGTGCATTCATACGTACAGGCAGACATGCATGCATGTGTGCACGCATGCAGCATGATGACACAGAACAAATATAACTCCTTAGCACAAGTTGTCAATAGATGGTCCCGAAGCAAGAAATCGATCAGACCCTCTAATGTCTGAACGACTAGCCACATTCCACCGATCGATTCAAGTAATTTCACTTCATACTGACGAACTGGGTTAACGTCCCACCTCTATCTGCTTTGCTATACTTAAAATCCTTGCGACACACTACCTCAGTTAGCTCATATTTCTTCAGAAGTGCGTCTTTCAACACGTGATAATTCAGCGAATCAGCCACGAATAGACACGAATACACGTATAATGCTTTACCCTTCAATAGCGCGCTAAGATTAAGAAACCAATCCTTTGTTTTTGGACAGTGGCGTACATTTTGAAGCGGTTTAGATAACTCTTGTCTTCAAATTGGGGCAACTTTGGAGGAATTCCGTTTAAAATAATGTTCCCCATCCCTTTTAGTTTCCCATATTGTATATGTTCACCTCAGGAGTCAACAAACCAACAAAGGTGTAAAAAAAACGTTATGAATCTACTTAATCTCACTGTCTTGTCAAAAGCGTCTGAAAGACACAAAAGGATCACACAAGAATAATAATACAAATAATTGCTGTGCTTTGTAAAATTAGAAATGATCCCACTTCTGACACCATTTGTAACAAGCTAACAAGGTGGGATTTCGGATATACAGCACAAAACAATTGATGGTCATACAATATACAAAGTTTAATAACGACTGATTTGAATATAACATTAATTATGATTAATATGTGCGTGTATATGATCCAAATATTGGATCAATTGACATGAAACGCACGGACTTAAATAATGAAAATACAAATAAATGATATTACACGGTACAAGGACAAAAGTTAAATTATTCACAGTGATTTCACCACAAAAGGAAGCACTAGTTTTACTCAAACAGTACACAATGTAGTATTATACTGATAGTAAAAATGTAAAATGTATTCACTGAAGTAGTGAAATTATGTAAACAAAAAGGAACAGATATACAAATTAACTCTACCGTTACAAAAAACACACTGGGTTTTACAAACCCCAAATATTAGTGCACGCCTAAAAGATTACATGTATGGAGTTATACACTTCGTCACTAACCCAGTCTGCTTCTAGTCACACCGGCCAATCAAGCCGTCAGTATTCCAGAACAATCAAGCAACCAGCACCCACCAGTCTGAGTCAGCAACGCCCTATCATATGCTACTCGATCAGCCACACTATTCAGCTGTACGCCTGATTCGGTTTTGCATTACAGCTTCTATGGGCGACTTAATAGTTGGCTCTGTGGACACCACGTCGACTTCAGATTACTGATCACTTTAGTCACCCTGTTCACTTTGTTCTCTATGGTCAGCTGAAAATATATCTAACTCCGTGTACTATACAAGACACGGGCATTTATGACAAACACATAATGACTTTGCAAATGGTAAGTTTATGGGTTACATTATCGGCACAATAATTACAAAACAATACAGTAATTCAGAAGTGAACTAATCCGTGCCTGATAAAAATCCTACAATACTAACTAAACGCCTCTTAAAAATGCAAATGTGTATCGCCTATATAAATATCTTGCTAAGTCACAACAATGATAGAAACAATTTGCATTATACCAAGTATACCGAATTTACATAGAAAATATACAAAGATAAACGCTACATCTCAATAGTCATAACATATACACCACAAATTACTAACTCACAGCTGAAAATTGAAGTATTTAAAGTAGACACGCTCACTAACAGGAAGTTCCGCTATGTAAAGATCTTTACATACGGTGACGCATTTATACACATATATCGTCTGTGCACTGTAAACATTCGGTACTATCCATCAAAAGCACTCCACACGTGCAGCATAGGATGAACCGAACTCACTGTTTCTAAACACTGTACACAGAAACGAAACCAGAGTACAAGTATTTAATAAATAGAAGGGTTTATACGATTCCGTCATACATACATACATACATACATACATACATACATACATACATACATACATACATACATACATACATACATACATACATACATACATACATACATGGTAATCTAATTTATCTACACTATTTATACGTATTCCCAGCAACGTGTATTGAGTAGTCTTTTTAATATAATCGCATATAAAAAATTCACAAAAAGGACACTAAACGTCGGCTGATAAATAAAAACTTATAGTTCTGTTATTTATTCTTAAACATCATATTTGCATAAACATATTAGTGTGACGGGGCATATTTCTGACGACCTAACTAAAACCCTGTAGCTCTGACCAGAGAACAATTTATTAGATTTCAAAAGAATGGACGCGAATCAATCGTCACACTGACAAGTTCGGAATGTCTTTACGAGGGGAAAACTTTGTTAACATTTGTTTATGCTGGAGTCAAACAGACTTTTAGGAACACGATACACTTTATTTACATGGTGAAACTGTCTTGAATTGAGAATTTGCAAAAGATTTCTCCTCGTGATAACCGTTGACCATGGGGCCGGATGCCTGGGAAGAATTTGGGTGCAAACGACACAACTTAAGGTATTATGCGTCAATTGCATGAAATTCGTTGATGCAAATATAATATTTTGCTTGAATTGCCTGATAATATGTGCATGAATTTAGTTGTTTAAATTCGTAGCTCAATTTTTCCTGATATGAGTATAACTGTGCTGATTTTTATATTTCTTTTATTGAAGTTGACGAATTGTTCAACTTGTCGTCTTGTTGTATACCAATGGGGTATTCTAATATTTTCGTGTATTACTTCAGTTATATGAGTTACGAGAATCCATTTGAATTCACCCATCTTAAATGATTTCATGTATGATAGTCTAGAATTGTGTATTCGCTCAAATAGCATAACTAGGGAACAAGGATTGTTTTGGATCTGCCGTGCTTGGCCCGGTTAAATAGCCTTTGACATCTGTTTCAATGCCGATAGTGAAATCTGATAACGACGGAGGGAGAAATGATTCACATCCCGTGGAATAGCCGACAAGACAGCTTAAGCTAGCTCTCTTTCGCACTTTACAGTTAGAAAAAAAGCTCTTTACACGCAGTAAGAAGTCGCAGAGATAAATTTGGGGCAGTTTCACACGCAGTGAGAAGTCTGCAGAGATATATTTGGGACATCTTCAGACGCATTGAGAACTTTACATATCGACCAGTCCGCACAAAGAAGTGAGGTGAAACCACGATGAAGTTTGGATAGAAGGAAAACGGGAGGAATGAAGAAAGGACGAATGGAGGGAACCATCACATAGCAGGTTATGCACTTGCACACGGCAACGATTCGACTGTTCATTCGATCGTATAATGAGCAAAAAATCCTATCTGTAAACAGATTGGCTACTTGTTTAATTTTTTTTACATCAATACATCAGTTCTCTCTAAGTTCATCCACATGCCATTTTAAGCATAATGTAATGCAAATAGAGCTTGGTACTCTTCCTAACAAAACTATTTACTAGAAGCTACATTTATTCATCTGAATAGATGAACATTCCAGTAGTCAGCTGCAGTGATAGTTAAAATGTCCAAACTTGTATACTGTGTTATTATTGAAATCGGATTTAATGAATATTTCTGGAACTGTATAAACACAAGTAGCCTTCATTTCATCACCAGTACATATGCAATAAATATTTGGAGATGAACATTCAAAGTTACTGCCTCAAATCATTTAAATTACATGAATGAAGTATTCTCATGTTATTGATGTGTTAGCATTGAAAGAGAGAAGGGTGTATGCAGGAAAGTGCCCATCTAGGTATGAAATGGTAAGTAGATTTGATTTCAACACAAACGGATAACAGAAAATAAAATGTACAAAATAATTACTGTACACAATAACATATGTTAGATGATTATATAAATAGAATATTGTGAGGAATGTGTAAATTAAAGAAAAACTATAGTGTATGTCTATATATCGTGAATTACTATGTGTTACTAAGTGTCGCTTAATGCTTTGTCTGAAAACAAAATGCCGGGCACAAGGTTGGTTTCAGTACAAACGCCATTGCACTACATGCATCAAAGACGCGAGAAATGAAACCTGATTGTTTTTTTTAAAAAAGTATTTTGTATTTGGTTGATCCATTTCATACTGTATTTAATTTGTCATGTTTTATTGTTTGTGAATAGGACCAAGTGCTTTCAGAAACCCTGGGTCCTTGAGAGTTTGGTATTGACACATTCTCTTTCAATGTAGATGGATAATATTACAAAATGATATTTATTCATAAGCATTGAACATAGTAATCAAATGCACAAATTACCCGGTGCAATGTTTGGTAGTACTAATAATATTAATACTTTCCATTCCAGATTCCCAATCGTTTCTTCAACTTAGTCACTAGAAAAAATATATTTTTTGCTTAATAAGAAACAAACTGTTACATTCCAAATGTATTACTTATATACGTATCCTTTGCGTTGCTAACCTAATACCACCCACACAGACCCAAGGCCTTGTTTTACAGTATAAGTACACGTCATGACAGGAACGTTAGCATACATAAAAATGTGAACAATTAATATAAAAAATACGTACAATACAATCGATGACAGTTTCTTTTAATACGCCATCTCTAACACAATTATAGAGCAACTATACGATTGCACAACCTCTCTGCATATCCCCTAACTAAACGTCAAAGGACAGCACTTGGTATTGATTATTTAATTAATCACTTAGTATTTAGCTGAGCCTGTGTCACGGAATGATGTCGTTTTTATTCACGAAATACGTGTACTCGGGGTTTTGTTTATCGTGTGCAACGATACCTGAGGGTGATTTTTATATATATGGGCAGTTGTACTTCGGAATCGTGAGTACAATTCGCTCATTTCATTTCGTTCAGCCTACAAATTGAAGGATTTTATAATGGTTCATTTCTCACATTCCGTGATTGTTCTAAAAGTGATACCACTTTTTTTAAGGGGGAGGTATTGTCACGGAAATATGTCGTTTTTATTCAGGAAATACATGTACTCGGGGTTTTGTTTATCGTGTGCAACGATACCTGAGGGTGATTTTTATATATATGGGCAGTTGTACTTCGGAATCGTGAGTACAATTCGCTCTATGCCGCACGTGCAGGGTGTTCTTAATACGGAAAACGAATCAGTATAAATATTTTGCTATATGTGAAGGATCTTTACACTACTAAGGGTTTTGTCAACAAGCGGCTGGTTTAAAGGACTGTAGCGGTAGGGCTATTGATCCGAGGGAGGGAGGATTGGCACAACTTTAGCTGTAGGGCTATTGAACCGAGGGTGTTAAACATCCGGGGTGTCCGGAGCTGTCAAACGTCGGGAGCTGTGTTTAAATGCACTGGTGTGTCCAGAGCTGTTAAATGTGCCGGAGTGTCTCATGTCTAGCGTGACAAGGGTGACCCATCTGTGGAGCTGTCCAAATGACCAGAGTGTCTGGAGGGTCTAATGTTTCGTAGCATTCCGAGTGTCCGGAGTCTGTAGAAATTGTGAAGTTCTATTGTACCAGCTGTGGAGCTGTATACTAATAGTCGGTTATATCTATTTATTTGTAGTTTGTTGGTCGTGGGCTAATATGGGTTTGCGGAACCCAATATATCTTATGGGACTGGAAAGATAAGTCGTTATATGTCCCTTAACTATTTTCAAATATAGTTTCGCTACTTGAGTATATACAATTTTACTATATGAATAATCTTGCATTGTTTACTACATGAGTAAACTGTATTCATTTTTTTGGGTATATTTCTCTGGTTTTTTTATCATTGTATCATTGATTTGTATCATTGTATCATTGATTTGTATCATTGTATAATTTGTTGCATCTTCGATTCTGTGCGTTATTATGTTTAATTAAATCCAATATTTGGATTCCAATACGCACGCATTTCATTTTTCTGTTCATACATATATCACCACATTAAACTATAATTTATTATCAGTACCATCAAACGTGTTCTGTTATCAATCCGAAATATCCGTCGCGGTTATCTTGTTACAAATGGTGTCGGAAGTGGGATCATTTCGGATTGAACAGAGCACTGAAATTGTTTTGTAGGTTTTTGTGTGTTTCATACGCGCTTGATAAAGTACAGAGGGGTTAGGTAGATACCTAATGTTACTTTATTTCTTTGTATTTATTTAATAATCGTGTTGAAATTTTGAGAAGGTAAATACGGGTTAGTGGTAATTGCTTGTTTTGGTTAAACCTGGACTTTAAGGCTGGTCACCAGCAAACTTCTGAAATGTCTTCTATGAAAGAACTTGTAGAATTGGGGAAACAGTTCGGTTATGATGGGGAGTCCCTTAGAAATTTCGTTCGTGAGGAACAGGCTAGGGAGAGGGACCAAAGATTAAAGGAGAGGGAATTAGAAAGGGTAAAGATAGAATTAGAAAATCAAGCAGAAGAAAGGAGAATGGCTTTTGAAAAAGAAAAGATAGAACTAGAGAAACAGGCAGAAAAGGAAAGGATAGAATGGAAAAGGGAAGCAGAGAGGGAGAAAATAGAAATGGAAAAACAGGTAAGGTTAGAAACTTTGGAGATAGAAGATAGAAATAGGCAGAGGGAGTATCAAAGGAATTCTGAGTTATTGCAAGCTAAGAAAGAGGGGGAACATTATGTTAAACTGAGGGGTCCAAAATTGCCCCCATTTGAAGACGATAAAGATAATATGGATAGTTATCTAAATAGGTTCGAGAGGTATGTTACGGTACAAAAATGGAAGCAAGACGATTGGCCGCTTCACTTTAGCGCGTTGCTGAAAGGTAAAGCGTTAGACGTGTATTCGCGTTTATCCACGGCCGATTCGCTCAATTACCCCGAGTTGAAAGAGGCACTTCTCAAGAAATATGAACTAACTGAGCAAGGCTTTCGCAAGAAATTTAAATATAGCAAACCTGAGAGAGGCGAAACATTCACCCAGTTCGTCAGTAGTACTTATAATTACTTTCAGCGATGGGTGGAATGTGGTAAAGTCGTCAAGACATTTGAGGGTCTTGTTGATTTCTTGCTTCGTGACCAATTATTAACAACATGTGGCAAGGAGCTATATTTATTTTTGAAGGAAAGGTCCTTCACAAATGTACAGGATATGGCCACACAGGCGGATTTGTTCGCTGAAACCCGGGGTGGTTCGCAGAATGTCGTCACGCGAGATAACCAAGGTGGGAATCAGGTCAAAGACAGAAAACCCAGGAAACCTGATAAATCTGGTGGGCGTAACCAGGGGAAGCATAGTGACGCGAAATGTTTCATTTGTAAGGAAGTGGGTCATATCTCCCATTATTGTCCTAAGCGGAAGGGACCAGTCCGGAATGTAGCAGTAGTCATTAGAGGCAGAAGGTCGGTAAACGGAAAACTCAATGTTTCCCAACAAGTTAAGCAGGAAGCAGTGCACGAACCGGTGACGCGTTTAGAGACCAATTGCGATGCAATCCAATCAATCGTTACATGTATTTTTCCAGAGGCACGGGTGCCGATCGCAAACGGCACTGTCAACGGACAAGAGGTCACAGTTCTACGAGACACTGGATGCACTACTGTAGTCGTGAAACGGAGCTTAGTCCGCGATGATCAATTGCTTGGGTTTAAATCACCTTGCATGTTACTTTACCAGACCATGGACCATGCTCCAGTTGCCAGGATAATGATAGAAACACCTTTTTTGACAGGGACCGTGGAAGCTCTGTGCATAGCCAACCCGATATGTGAACTTACTGTTGACAATGTACCGGGTTCGATGACTTCCAACCATAGAAGATTTCAGATTTCCCATCATCTAAGCTGTACAAACTAGAGGTCAAAACAAGGAGCAAAATAAACCATTACGTAAATTGAAAGTACCAGAAACCATTACTGATATCTTCTGCGAAGAATTTCGAAACGAGAAAAACGTGACGAGTCTTTATGTGCAATTTCAGAGAAAACATTAACGGGTACCGTGAAAAAGTGTAAGAACAGGGGTTGCTCTAAATTCTTTACTCGAAAGGGTTTAATGTACAGGGAATATTCTACATCAGACAGGAAGTTCCTAAAACTAGTGGTTCCCCAGAATTTGAGGTCACATGTACTCAAGGTCGCGCACGAGTCGAGTATGGCGGGTCATTTAGGCGTAAAGAAAACAACGGATAGGGTATTAAGAGAATTTTATTGGCCTGGTGTCAACAGCGATGTAGCGCGGTTTTGTCGCTCGTGCGACCTTTGCCAGAAGACTACCCCCAAAGGTAAGGTAACTAGAGTACCGTTGGGTCAGATGCCTTTGATAGATACTCCGTTCAAACGAGTAGCCATTGACATTGTAGGACCAATATTTCCACATACAGATCGGAAAAACCGATACATTTTGACGCTTGTAGATTACGCTACCAGATATCCCGAAGCTACAGCTCTGCCTTCAATTGAAACCGAACGTGTAGCTGAAGCGCTCGTAGACATGTTCAGCAGGGTCGGAGTGCCCGAGGAAGTTCTTACAGATTGTGGAGTACAATTTACCTCAGATCTCATGGCAGAAATTATTAGGTTGTTATCCCTTAAACAATTACGTACAACACCCTGACATCCTATGTGCAACGGGTTGGTCGAGAAATTCAACAGGACACTGAAGCAAATGTTGCGGAGGATGTGTGCGGAAAGACCGAAGGATTAGGATAGATATCTGAATGCCCTTCTGTTCGCATATCGTGAGGTTCCTCAGGAAAGCTTAGGTTTCTCCCCGTTTGAACTATTGTACGGTAGGACAGTCCGTGGTCCTATGCGTATACTTCGCGAACTGTGGTCGGATGAGGTCGTGGACGAAGAGGTTAAGACCACTTACCAATATGTGGTTGATTTACGCGAAAGATTAGAAAGTACTTGTCGGATGGCGCAAGACAAACTCGCGAAATCAAGTCGTAGATACGCCAAGTATTACAACCGGGGAACGCGGAGTAAAACGTTTGATGCAGGAAATCAAGTGTTGGTGCTTCTTCCAACCAATAACAACAAGCTGCTAGTTCAATGGAAGGGGCCATATGAAGTCAAACAGGTGAAAGGTGAAATGGATTATATCGTTGATGTAGAGGGAAAATCCAAGACGTTTCACGCCAATATGCTTAAACTCTACGTAGCGAGACCTGGACAAATAATTGATAAAGGGATCTTGAATGTAGTATGCGTGGCAGTGATAGAAGATGGGTCTAATGATGATGGGGAATTAGTCTCCAGTAAAGGATTGCCATTTGAATACCCTATTGACGTAGGCAAATAAAGTATTGACCAGATATATATATGCCCTGATTTATCGGAAGGTCAGCGTACACAGATCATGGAGGTTTTTTCAACATACCCAGAGGTGTTTACGAACAGACCAGTCCGTACCAATCTAATTCGACACGAGATCAAATTGAATACATCTGAGCCTATCAGGATTATTTAAGGATATAGGATACCCTTTAATGCACGAGAGACGATCAACGATGAAGTGACAAAAATGTTAGATCAGGAAGTGATCGAACCGTCAAATTCCCCATACTCGTCTCCTGTGGTGTTAGTCAAAAGGAAAGATGGGACCAACCGGTTTTGCATCGATTTTCGACAATTAAACAAGATCACCGTATTTGACGCAGAACCAATGCCTGATATGGAAGATGTACTTTCAACATTGGCAGGCCACAAATACATTTCCAAACTGGATTTAAGCAAAAGATATTGGCAGATACCAAACTCTGATAATGACCGTAAGTTAACGGCATTCACGACTCCAAAAGGACTTTTCCAATTTAAAGTCATGCCATTTGGTTTAGTAAATGCCGGAGCGTCGTGCGTCCGTCTTATGCTCAAACTGTTAAACGGAATGGAAAACGTTGACAGCTTTGTTGACGACATTTTTGTTTACACGCATACATGGAATGAGCATGTTATGGTATTACGGGATTTGGTCGTTAAACTTCACACTGCAAATCTTTCCGTTAGGCCTACTAAATGTAGTATAGGGTATTCAAGTTTAGAATGTTTGGGACATCTGGTAAGTGGACTAGGCCAGTTGCAACCTCAACCAGATAAAATAGGAGCAATCAGGGATGCACCTAGACCAGAGACAAAAAAAACAAGTGAGATCATTCCTAGGTCTAGTCGGGTTTAATAGGAAATTCGTCCCCAACTATGCAGCTATTGCAAGCCCGTTAACAGATTTGACTAGAAAGGGGGAACCGAATAAAATTTCATGGGGTGCATGCCAGGAAAAAGTATTTAATGTTTTAAAACATAAACTTGTAAGTAGGATGTAGTGGGCAGATCATTTCGTTCAGCCTACAAACTGAAGGATTTTATAATGGTTCATTTCTCACATTCCGTGATTGTTCTAAAAGTGATAACACTTTTTTTAAGGGGAAGGTATTGTCACGGAATGATGTTTTTATTCAGGAAATACATGTACTCGGGTTATGTTTATCGTGTGCAACGATACCTGAGGGTGATTTTTATATATATGGGCAGTTGTACTTCGGAATCGTGAGTACAATTCGCTCTATGCCGCACTTGCAGGGTGTTCTTAATACGGAAAACGAATCAGTATAAATATTTTGCTATATGTGAAGGATCTTTACACTACTAAGGGTTTTGTCAACAAGCGGCTGGTTTAAAGGACTGTAGCGGTAGGGCTATTGATCCGAGGGAGGGAGGATTGGCACAACTTTAGCTGTAGGGCTATTGAACCGAGGGTGTTAAACATCCGGGGTGTCCGGAGCTGTCAAACGTCGGGAGCTGTGTTTAAATGCACTGGTGTGTCCAGAGCTGTTAAATGTGCCGGAGTGTCTCATGTCTAGCGTGACAAGGGTGACCCATCTGTGGAGCTGTCCAAATGACCAGAGTGTCTGGAGGGTCTAATGTTTCGTAGTATTCCGAGTGTCTGGAGTCTGTAGAAATTGTGAAGTTCTATTGTACCAGCTATGGAGCTGTATACTAATAGTCGGTTATATCTATTTATTTGTAGTTTGTTGGTCGTGGGCTAATATGGGTTTGCGGAACCCAATATATCTTTTGGGACTGGAAAGATAAGTTGTTATCTGTCCCTTAACTATTTTCAAATATAGTTTCTCTACTTGAGTATATACATTTTTACTATATGAGTAATCTTGCATTCTTTACTACATGAGTAAACTGTATTGATTTTTTTTGTATATTTCTCTGGGTTTTTTGTATCATTGTATCATTGATTTGTATCACTGTATCATTGATTTGTATCATTGTATAATTTGTTGCATCTTCGAGTCTGTGCGTTATTATGTTTAAATAAATCCAATATTTGGATTCCTATACGCACGCATTTCATTTTTCTGTTCATACATATATCACCACATTAAACTATAATTTATTATCAGTACCATCAAACGTGTTCTGTTATCAATCCGAAATATCCGTCCCGGTTATCTTGTTAAAGCCTGATACAAAGAAATGGGTTCGTGTCTCGGGCTAAGCCAATGTGGGCATGTGAGAAACTTGACAGTAACTTCCAGTGGATCGGTAGTTTGTACCGGGTGTTCTGCGGGTTCTTCCTTCATTCGTTAAACCGGGGGTCATCTATCATGAACGTGGAAATGGCGTTAAATTCAAAACAAAAATAATATTACTTATTCATTATTGAATGACCGCCACCATCTTGAAGTATTTTATCTGGTATCGACCATTCTACGTCGTGTGTAAAGCACCATGGGTAGATAGGTTTATCAGCCTAATGTGTGGCTTTCAGTGACTGTAGGCTATGCAAATGTGTAGCAGACTGCCTACAACGTTAAAACTACATGTACCTATTCAGGTAAGGCGCGAATTGTAGTTAACAGGCGTGTCTATATCGGTCTAGACATTTGGTACGCGGTAGAGTAATGTATAATCAATATGTTTTTTTATATAGTAACCTGAGTACCGATGTATGCTGAAAAGTATCAAGCGACCACATTCGTGCTGGATACGAATCAGCTGCACAGAAGGTGTGCTGTATCATTCGTTGTGCCGAGGCCTGGTTCAAGGCAGCACTGTAAGGGATATCTGGGTCAAGATCACTGCATGTTGTGAGGGTGACCTGACACGTGTTTTTTTACTGGTGTAAATGATTTCCTCTGTCAGCAAGATATTTTGAAATACTCTACTTTGTGCTACGTCTAGATTTATATTGCAAGTGCACATCAACTTCATCGTCATAGTTAGTCTTTCAATTCGAATCTAATTACCATTAATATACAAATTGTAACTCTTCAACTTATATTTCCTTCATACACATTCCGGAACGTCTGAATAGGAACAGCTATAAGTGACTGATTCGGATAATATATATTGTTTTAATTTTTGTCTCTTAAAATGGGAGTCTTTCTAGCCATCCGTTTCATCTAGAAGTAACTCCCGTTGTAGTACTATGTTGCGTTATCTTATTTTTATTTTTTGTATTATTTCTTTTTTGGTGGCGGAGTTAGTGATGATTTCAAAATAAAATTTCGTCTTCAGACCTTAGCGGCAAAGCACTTCGATTGGTCCTTACCGAGTGGTCAAAAGCGATCGACTTTGCCCCAAAAGCAGTTTTGTCACCTACAATGACGTCAGCTTTTCTCATGCTCGGTGAAAGTTGGTTTGTGAGAAAGCTTCTTGTAGCTCTTCAACGGTCGAGGATTGTTCGCGATACTGTTATACGCACAGGGGTATCCACTTGACCGAGTGGTGTCAAAACCCTGGCGCGAGTCACGCTGGACGTCATATGTTTTCCCCACATTTCCACAGACTTCCATACAACTAGAATTGTAAAATGGAAAGACTGACGTGTCTACTATATTTAATAACCTTTGCTCTAATCAATTGGCGACCCAGATGAGACAACTTGCCCAAAAGTCCATTAACCGCACCTTTGCTTGGTTTTTCTTCATTATCATCCGATTTCCGTACCACCAGCCCGTCATGCCATAGAAATTACACCAGTATTCCCTTACTAACTGGGACATAGTTAACTGCGCGACCCTAGGCCAGTCAATCCACAGAATTTCCGGCGTATCACGCTCATATAAATACGCCCATTTTCCACTATGGATACATAAACGGTACCTACAAAAGTTCCAACTTATTGATTCCATTATATAATTTACGTATTTCCAACCATAAATACAACCATTTCAACCACAACACTTTTATACACCGCTGAATTTTAATATGGACTATGTTTCTCCATGCCAGGGACAGTCATTCGGCTTGTACCTAAATTCACTACTAACGACCTCAGCATGGTTCAAATTCACTAACACTCGGCTCTCTGACGTTTGCTAATACTAATTGGCTAACACTTTATGGCTAGTAATATTTCCATGGCACCGAAGACCAAACACTCACACAAATAAATCTAAGAATTGCTTAATAAAACGGGGTGCTGTCAAATATACATACTCCAAATTTATTACAATACTTTACCGGGTTGTTTTTTCACAAGATGAACTGTCCACCATATATTTCAAACCATCTGCTGAAACATGCCCTTATGTCCGCTAAACACAAACATACAAAATAATTTGTCATTACTTTGTACCAGGTCGCATACCAGCTTATTCTGATAACTAATAGTGAAGATTGTATCAAAAGTACTGTTGTGAGCCTGCACTAAATTTGGTTTCTCTGCGGTACCTGAGTTCTGTAAAATTCCCATAAACATCAAACGTGTTACTTACCCGTTTGCACCAGTAGCGAACTAAGTCAGTTCCACCAGTGATGCTGGCAGACGACACAGACACATTTTTTTGAAATTTATTTTCATTTTTTTGTATTAACAACTCAGGACATTGCACATAAATGTTTCAAATTTAAAGCAACAAATTATTTTCTATATATCATGTAGGCTCCTAGTGAATATTTGAACCGATGACGCACGCTGACTGGGCGACAGGCAGTTTAAAGGTGCCAGAGATAAACACATACTGATTATCTCGATCAAATGACAGATCTAGAATGTAATATTCAGTAGGTATGCAATAGCTACTCGTTCTAAACAAATCAAATTTTTATATTTTTAAACAATAATCTGAGCGCCATTTATCAGATTATTCAAAATAATTACTTACAGACTCCATTTTGTTCCATGGTCCCACTCAATTCTTTCTAAAATAAAACTTAGCATTTAATAACATAACATTCGACTAAATTAATTCGTATCCTTTCAACGCTCCTATGCATACATTCGTTCATTGATAAATAGTGAGAGTAATTGTATTGAACAGTTCTGATAGAGAACTCATATGTATCTTTTAAACTCATCTAATGTTCGAAACATACTTTTAACAATTTTGTAATATTAATATGACCGTCGAAATATTATAATTTACTTTCTTGTTTAGTAGCTTAAACCGAGGCGTTGGTGAATTATAACAACACACACACACACACACACAGAGGCATATAAGTGGCAATACTATCGCAAAGTAAAGCGATGATACTAATTATAAACCGTCGACAAAAGGACAACATAATTTGACTCCGTTGTTAATGAAAGAAAGATCTTTATGAGTTTAGATGTCACAAGGAGCTTACATCGTTTCCTTAAGAGTGAAGAAAAGGTGTAACCTTCTTAAGTGTGAAGAGCTTACATCGTTTCCTTAAGAGTCAAGAAAAAGTGTAACCTTCTTACGTGTGAAGAGCGGTTTCACACATAAACTAATTACAGAATTGTTACTCTCTAGCATTGTTGTTATAATCAGTTGTCGTCAACAAAATTGGGCAAAGAAAAATGATGATAATAAATGTAAGCCACAATGTTTAAATATTAGTCACGCTCATCTGTTCAGCACGTATGATAAACATTCATCTAAGGGTTTTATTGACACAGTGTTTTTCATTTTATACTTTCTTACGTTCTCGGAATTCTAGTAATCTTAATGCAGGTGAGGATGTTAGCCAGCATTAAATCCCGAACTAATAAACCCCTATAACGCAAAAGAAAATTCCAAACAACCGCCAAGTAATTCGAGCAAATTCCTGCCCAACGCAAATAAGGCAGATGCAAGTATTTCACTTTATAACATATGTAAAATCAATTAATGTGAATTTCGATATATTCATCTAATACACAAAACAGCTTCTCAATAAGCATGTCTTTTAAAAAAATAGAAATGAGAATGCGGATAATTTTTTAAAGGGGTTTATTTCTTCGTAATATTAGATTTTGATGCTGCCCAGCTTCTGCCACGCGGAGGCCTCCTCAAGTAAGAGCCTCTCTATCTATTGGGTCTATCCACATTAAATATGTTTTGAATAAAGATGTTCAAAATCTACCATTTATTAGTTAAACTGTAGTTTGGAAGTTGATACGATGTTTAGATAAACAATTCAACGGTTGAATAAATTAATTCCCAAAAGCAGTTTTAGTGTAAGACAGCAGTTTGGAGAAACTTTCAGAGATAAAAGTTCCACAAAGGTTTAAAGAAGTGGACTAAAACTTTGATTTCACATTTGATGTATTTCTGCGATTTAAAGCTTGCTCACTCTACTAGATGGTGTTCTAAGTACTGAAGATGATCCTGTCAGACAAAGTATTTTGTTTCTTTCAGAGTTGATTTTCTGATAGAATCTATGTTTTTACTATTTATTCTAGAGTCCAATATGAAGTCTGTACTTCATGTGAAACTATTTTGAAGTGTCGACTAACTGAAGTGTCGACTGACTGCACAATCGATTTCAGAAGCTATTGGTTGATGGTAGTTTGATCATGTGTATAGTATTGGAGGTTCCCAGCCAGTTTCCAGCTTCTATTGAATTATGTTGAGTTGGCACCAATATCGTATCCAAGTTGTATTCATCCGCGGATGGTGCTGTTTACACCAACTGATATACTTCGTGTAATATTGGCGTTGTTTATTTGTTGTTCATGGTGTTAGCTTCACTAGTCCAATATTCTAGCTCATGTTGAATACTCAGTGTGTAGAATAACAAATCATCTTTTCATATTGGACTCAACGCCAGAAATGTTCTTGCTTACGTCTTGACTGCATATGCAACATTCGTATGATCGTCTCTACAGTTGTAGTCTGCGTTTATTATTGTATAATTTAGTTTCTCAAATGGCTCTTAGGATTTTCTGTGTTCATCTTTGATGTCTATGTTTCTGACCTTACTCTAAACGATGTGTAGGAAATAAAGATATCAGCCAATACAATCCAAGACTTTAATTTCATTAAGTTAGAGGCTTCGACAGAAAATCAAGACTTGTGCTTATCCTCAGCTCTTGTGGATGACGTTTGATAAATGTTCAGAATCATGTTGTTGTAGGTTAGCTGATATAAAAATTTGGAGACAATCCGGATTTTGATTTTTTGCTCGGATATATCATGACACTCTTTTTATTCCAGGAATAACGATATCCAATACGATAACGTAACTTGCTCTCATTGGATAAATTATGTTCGATTTTCTGTTTCCTATGTCATGTTACATAACATAGGTTACGGCATCACACAATATTTGTATCTGATTCTCCAAAATAAGTGTCATTAATTCGTATTCTTTTTATGTCCTTTTCGAATAGTATTCTAGAACTTTTAACCTCAAATCGCAGTTTTGTCAGAAAACATGGTTATACAGTAATTTGTTCTAAGTTTTATATACATGGATAGTAAGTTTCTAAGTTTAAACAAAAATTTGAAACATTATTGTCTGCGTCATGTTAAATTCCTCTCTGAAAGCCACACCTAAGCATTCTACATGGGTTGGTCTGGGCGGTATTCGAACCACTACACATGCTCCCCATATGTGGATAGACCGAAGAGATAGAGGTAGTAAACATGGGAATATAGCCACATATTCAAGGGAAATAGTCTTGCTTGATTTGAAAAGGCTTGTGAACATGCAAATGTATGCAAAATATTTACATTTTTAATGAACATATTATTGTTTTGTATTTAGAAATACTTTTCTTTTTCATTTAAAAGCACGTCACTTTTTTTTAAAGACGTAATTTCTAACTTTTGTGTAAATTAAAGCCATCAGCAGAGGGGGCGAATCGGACAACTTTTTATAGGCGTCGAATCGGCAAACTGAGTCAGCAATCCTGGCTTGGAATCATGACTCAAAGTGATAGTTCTGTTATCTTTCAAAATTGGTTCAAATTTGTCTCGTATAATCCAATTCCCCGTTTCCGAACAGATAATGAATTTCACTCAAAAAAAATATTTTTTCTTGTCATGATGTGAGATTATAAGTGTTGCTCTTTCATCGTTCATGGTAGCATCAACACTACCATCAATTCGAAATGTTGACCAATAGTGAGATGCTCCATCACGCAACGCTTGAATTCATTAAAACAATCGCGGATTTACCTATCATGCTTCTATCACTTATTAGACCCTTTGGTACATCAACGAAGACTCTATCGAGATTGAATTTAATATTTTTCCAAGGCTTAATTTTCGATAATCTCTCGAACTCCTCCATTATTATAATTAAAACAAGTATTTAAATAAAGAATTTATTATATAATGAACCATTGCAAATGGCTTATGATAGGATCAGTAACCGCATGTAACAAATCATACATAAAGGAATTCTGTGGATATCATATGCAAAGTGTTCGTAACGGAAGTTATGGGCCCTTACCTTGCATACAATGTGGGGTAGGTGTGAGAGGAAAATCGCAATTATGTCTGAGTTGCGGTGATAAGCGATATAGAGAGATGAAGCGTTTTTACGATAAACGAATTAAGAATTCTATCAATGACTCTGACAAAATCATAAGAACACCTCAAGACTACATTGGAAGATTTCAAAATAATGTAACAATTAAACCAAACAATCAATTAGACAAATAGTATTATATATAAATGGACCAAAAATTCCAGCCACATCCTACGATCAGCGATTATGAAGCGTCTCGTGACGGTATTGTCAGAAACCGTAGACTGAAGAAACCAGTTGGTTTTGACAATGGTAAGGGATAACTTATGTTTACCGTTGGTGGAAATAAGAAATATTATAATCATCGTTTCGTGTATGAAGTATATAACGGATTGTTTAAGGATGGTCTTGTTATTGATCATATTGTTGGATGTCCTCAAAATAATAAATTGGATAATTTACGAGCTATTACACAGAGTGAGAATACTGTTGGGAAAAACTGGTACTTGTAAATCAATTGGGAAGAGACCCAACAAATCATTTAATACGGTAACTAACGAAGAAAAAACATTTAAATAAATGACTGAGGCTGTTAGATATTTTGATATTTGTATACCCTCCGTACGATATGTTGCAGAGGGAATAACCCGATCGGCCCTTTCTAAGCGTTTTAAAAACAGAATTCAATTCGTTTATGTATGAATTCTATTTTGTATTATGTGTATAACACCAAAGGGAGATAACTCGTGCGGGTATGTGTACGGCTTATTAAAGAGTTACCCTCAATGGATTTTTCTAATTAAATTCCATTAGTTGGTATTATGTCAGGCAAATTTTGTCTCAATTCGTGCCCCCTGCTGCTATGGGTTTAACACTAATAATTTAGGATAAAAGTCTTAAGATGAAAATCATTGTTGAAATTCGAAGAATTTTTACGACTTCACAAACACACTAATTTGTAATACCTCACCTCGTAAATCAATGAGATTATTGGAGTGATCAGTGAGTTTGAATTTAATTCTCGTTAACGAATCATTATGACATCGCATATAGACTGGATTAGTTGGATCCTCAATTATTAGAAACCCTGGAGGAGCTGTTGGTGCAAATGAGTATGACATATATCCCTGCTGAGCTTGATTTGATCCCTCGAGATTTATTTGATAGCTGCCTTCGATAACATCACATACTAAATGCTATCACCGAGGATATATTGACATTGAACGGAGCGATATGCCTACCACCACCATCTGGGTAATTAGTATGTTTGAGGATTGTTATTTGTTGTTTCCATTTGTTAAGTATCAGAGAAAAGTTTCCTTGAATAAGATCATTAACATATTTTTTTAGTTTATTTGCGTTATACCCAGGAAACCTGAAATCGGGTAAATCGGCTTCTGTTATATTGTAACCAGTTAGGAATTTTTGTTTATCTCCGCTCTTATCATTAATTATTACTTGAATTATTCGTTTGTTGATATATTCCATATCTGATACAAGTTAATTTAATATCCTAATGTGTTTTATGATCTCATCACGTGGCCTTGTTATATAAGAGAGATGCTATTGGAAGCTCCGTTGTAGTTGTTCTAGTTGTGTTATATGTAATTGATTAATCTCTTTCAAAAAATCAAAGATGTTAGTTAACGTAAATGTGATTGTAATGGATGAATCAGGAGTTTTCTCAAAAACAAAATACCATTGCATGGTATTGTTATCGATAAATGTAAACCTATCGGTTAATTTTCTATTTTTTATATCAGGTAAATACTCTTGATACGATGGGTTGATTTCATGATATGTTTGTACATCCGTGACATAATACGATTTTTTTGGTTCGGGTATTTGATAAGATGCCTCAGGTGGTATTTCAGGCCATCCTAGCACGGTTCTGATTGAGCTCTGATATATATTTACTACATACCCGGGTGAGTTTATCTCAATGGCAGATGACAATGTTGGTTCATGAACTGTTATAGCGATTTTCGATTCTGTTTTAGTAATGGATTTTATTCTACGTTGACATTCAGCATTGATTTGTTCGATTTGGTAAGACCCAGATGGTAGCGAAACAAAGTTCCAGTCTGGAGTGCCATCGGGTTTAATCTTATTTGCAAACATCAAGGAATTATTTGGTTGTTGACCACCAAATGCTACCGACCTAATGTTAGGCCAACTGTGATACACTCGTAATTTTGCTAACGCTATCTACGTAACTGGAATCGGAGTGGGGAAATTCACACTGAATTCAGGATTCGTTGATGTTATTGAGATCATGCTTGTTTTCACCGGGTTGGTATTTCCGCTATTCGTTGAAAGAGTTATTGCGGTGTTGTCATTGTTGTTGTTATTATACTCATGTTGTCACTCTAATTTTGACATCGCGGAATCATAAATACGTACAATCGCGCTGAACTAATTATCTGATATCAATGTATCATCGAGTGATGACGATATCATTGAGGATAATTGTGAGTAGGCGGTTGACATAATATGGAATTTAACCACGTAGTCTTGTAGTTTGTGCTGGCTGCATGATGCTATTTTTTTGTTATTATTGAAATAATTTCCGCGATAGTTGTTGCCGCTGCTATACAAATTGGAACGGCTATCGGAGCAATCATTGTTACCGAGGAGAGTATAATACCAGCTCTGGTGATTACACCACTCACCGAGTACACGGTAACATCAACTGCGGTGATTCTCCGTCTGTATTTTTTATTTTTACTTGAAACCCCTCAGTGAATGTTTTGAGATTAGTTTGAAATTCTCTGACCTGATCATAGCGGTATTGAGATACGGAAGGTATCGTCGGTGATGAAATCATTAGTGATGATGTATTATTTAATACAACAGATTTTATTTGAAACCACTAGTGGTTTAATTTTTTACTTAAATCCGCTACGAATTCCATATACCATGTTACTGAAACCCTATCCAAATTATTATCAGTCGTTGTTATCACGAATATTTCAATTATATCCTTGTCGATGATCGTTGATATTATATTGTTGACCACAGATGAACTCGTTGATGAAATATTAAACAGAGTCGTGATACTAGTGTTAATCGATAAATACCCTTGATGGTTGCAGTGATACTTAATATATTGTTTGTAGGTGTCCACGTAAATGATCCGTGTTAGATCGCGTACACATTATTTATGATATGTCTTTGTTCGTGAGGGAGTTTTATTTTTTCAATGATTGCTATCATCCTCGGAAAATCATCTTTGATTGCTTCAATGAAATTTTTCATATCTTCAATGGATTTTTTAATATCAGGAAGTTTTACGTCAATTTTATTCTACGTGGTTGCAAAAGATTTATCAATGATATTTTTACGAAATGATGTAAACTTTTCAACGTGATCTTCATATCTGGATTGAAGTGTTGCACACTCTAACACAGAAGTTTTTTATCTCTGTGAGCTTCGGTGTGGTCACTGGAGCATTACCCTAAAAGTCTAACACGGATTTATCAATATTGTCCGTGATGGATTTTTGTAAACTAGTAAATTCATTAAATGCATTTAAATGATCTTCATACTCTCTAACACGATCCGCGATTTCATTTTTAAATGTTACAAACTCTGATATAGAAGTTTTTATCTCTGCAAGATTTGGTACGGTCACTGGAGGATGTCCAAAAAATTCTAATAGTGGTTTATCAATATTGGTCATGATGAATTTTTGTAAACTAGTAAATTTATTAAATGTATTTATATGATCGTCATACTTATCATTGAGTGATTTCAATGAATTCACCAAGGATATATAATTGTTATCGAGTGTTAATATTGTATCTGTGATTGTTGAAACATGTGCAGAGAATGTGATCTGAACACCTTTTTTATCTTTGAAAGCATCATTGAAATGTTTGATTTGACGAGTTGTCAATGATAATTTATTCTGACCACCAGACATCTGATTGTGTTTCAGCGTTATCGTGGTTCCACATTTTTTAGCTGATTCAGATTGTAATTTTTTAATCTGACCAGAAGTTAACTTAACACTAATATGACTATATGACATTATTAAAACTACTAGTAGTTTAAAAAACAGATTGATCTAATTGTTACATTGGAAAAATTTGAAAGATTTTCAATCATAGATTTTCAATTACATATTTTCCACTGGTGCATCGATTACTCTCATTCTTCCACCAACACCTTCGAGTAGCATTGATTTATCGCTGACAATGACATCAACCGCTCTATAATTCGGGATAAGGATAACATCACCTGCTGCATTAGTTGGACGGGTTACAAGAGCTCTAAAGTGTATATCAACGACGGATTGTCTTGTTAAATCAAGATGTTCCAGTGAAAAGTAATAAATCAGATACAGATTTTTAAAATCCAACTGTGATATTTGCAGACCAGTATCGACATTTTGATCGCGTCCCATATATGACAACAGACGATTATACACACGTGCTATTTGGTTCGTATTGTAATCAAGTAGTATATCCTCGGATGGTTCCTGCTGTTTATTCTCAGCGAGACTTCATTACACCCATTTTGATCAAATATCATATGGCTGCGTTCTTGATTACCAACTCGCGCAGTATTCTGTAACGCAATAAATATATGACGTGGAGCTGAAATACATTGTTTTGATGCCAGTTGCCATGTAAGTGTACCATCAATATTAGAATTCATGGTATCTGTGGTCACTGATAACCAACTTAACAATGATTTTCCTCCATGATCCATAAATGATAGTAGCCGCCCTTCTGTTGTGATTGATGGAGTCATTACTGGCATCCACAGTGATAGTTTTGTTAAAATGACTTTACCCTCGGGAACATTAGCGCCACGCCAGATTGCGTCATTGTCAGTACCTTTTCGCACGAGTACTACTGTATGCTTCGCTCCATAGTTAACTTTTCTAACATTTCTACAGAATCCAAATATATGATTCAGTGGAATCGCGCATGAAAACTGTCGACGAGGCCTCTTCAATGTTGCTACACGTGTTGCAAATCCTAGATTGTAATTAAGATTAGTATTTTTTATAATATCAAAGGCAGCACCTGGTCTTGGTTCTTGTTCAAACGTATCATCTGGTTGATCAGCAACTCCAGTTGCTACTGGTGTCTGTAATTTAAGATACTGAATGTGTTCAGCGTTATCGGTAATATCCTTAGAAAACATCATAGATGGACCTGCCGATCTTGTATAATCATCAGAATATCTTGCTAACCCTACTATTGTTGTTGCAATATCAACCTCACGTTCAATAGATTCAATTTCTCTTCCATTAATCATATATCTAGCACTTTCAAATAACGCCATGATACCGTTATTAAGAAAACCAACTCGGATATTTTGGTGATCTGTGTATGCTGTATTAGCTGCAAGATTTGTTACAAGTTCTCCTTCTACTTCAATAAATGCTGCAACGGGTAGAAAGAATTTACTGGTATCATGAACTTGAAGTTCGATTCTTGATCAAAGATTAAGTTGTACTGCATGATAAGAATAATATTGATAATCACGTACAGAATCATCTTTACGCACTGGGGCTTCCATATCAAAGGCAGGAACAAGTGTCTGTTTGAACATTTTATTATATATTCCTTGATCTAAATCGTGGTTTTCGTCGTGGTTTTAAGCCACTTCCCGCTATCATATTTGTGGTAATATTATCTTGGTTGATGGTCACCAACGATGCTAATTTTTGATTTACTGCGTTATTTATTATTTTGCTAACATTTGTAGGCATTACTTGTGTAGATGGTAAAGCCAATGACGAAGTCATCGGTTTCTTTCTTCGTCGAACTAGCGACATTAATTTATCCTTTGCATCTCCAACAGCGCTAATACCCTTATCACGAATAACATCAATAGCTTTCATTGATAATTGTTTTGCGATTGGCGCTATTTTTGGAGCCATTCTTGCAAATAACCCTGTAATGGCATTGCCGAGACCATCACCATATTACGCTTTGTAAACAGGCAATCGTGAATTTACTACATAGACGCTGGTTGGTTTATCATGGTTGTAGTGTATGATCATCTTATTATAAAAACACTAGTGTTTTCTAAATGAATATTTATCTAATGTCGAAATTGCTAGTAATTTCAGTGACAATTTCGGTAATTAGTCACCGGTAACATTAGTCACTATGATAACCGTGATGATCGGCTAACTCATCAATAAAATCTCGATATGTTTTGATATCCATGATGCCACCTTGAAATAACCGCATGCAGATATCAGCTTCTTTATCAATTATTTCCGGTGAGTTATTTCCAGCTCGTTTTCCTCCTATGAGAACCTCTAATCGTGTTATAACAGTAAGAATATTACCGGGACAACGAATAAGACCACTACCTGAAATCCCACTTGGACCACTCTGAGAAAATCCTTCTCCGCTTGATTCTTTAGTGATACCAGTTGCACACGCAGAATCAGCTTCTTCTTCCATTATTTATATTTCCTGGGTTAGGTATGTATACCCTACCCTCTCTTTACTTCAGATATAAATTTAGGAAAATCACTGAATTTTTGTATTATTCTATCTCTGCCGTGTTTTGCCAAATATACTTTCCTTGCCCAGGTATCAATGCTTTTTACAAAATATCTAGACCTCTCATCTTTTAAATAAGTATTTCTTATATCCTTTCTAAAATATTCTCTAGTAAAATTAGCTAATTCAGAGTCTGTTCTGATTTCTCTAATTATATTTCACGCATCAACTGTAAATAATTGTTCTGGTGAATAGTCCTTTCTTTCACTTTCTTTTTCGTTAAATTCTCGTTGTTCTTGTTCAATTTCTTCAAGTGGTTCGACTTCTCTTTGAGTTAATATATTACCATGGATGTTATCTAAAGACTTTTGTGTTTTTTCAGTTTCTTCTTCTATTTTTTCAAGTACAGTTTATCC
Source organism: Unio pictorum (assembly GCA_030141615.1). Taxonomy (NCBI): domain Eukaryota; kingdom Metazoa; phylum Mollusca; class Bivalvia; order Unionida; family Unionidae; genus Unio; species Unio pictorum. The sequence goes on from JARLTB010000224.1 coordinate 2,728,185, forward strand.
TTGTTCCTTCCTTGGGGATATCTCCGTATATTGCTCGCTCGGTGGCTGATATTACCCCCTTCGTTGCTGTGGTTACTGGTTTAAACAGATCTTCAGTTCCTGTTACAAATCAGTCTGTAAACTATGTCTCGCTTGTAGTTTTTCTCTAACAGAATCACGGATTGCTATGAATTTCTTAATTGCGCTTAATATTTCACGCGCTAATCTAGTCGTTAGTGTTTCGTTTACCATTATATAGAACGAAAAATTGTCTTGTTAAATATACGATAAAACGACATATTGTCTTGTTAAATGCAACAAAAATGACCAAAAGTCAATGAAAAATGCAACAAAAATGACCAAAAATCAAAAAAAAATCTACAAACAGCTCTATTAATGATGGAGAAACTTCTGATTTCCTTAATAAATAATAATTATTAAACTATTGTATATGTCGATCCATGGTTAGAACGTACTCTGTTGAGGTTATCAAGGGAGAATCTTCGGTTTTGCGGATAAAATATCTCTTATTGTTTTAACCCTCAAATTAATTGTGCATTTGATTTCATATTGCTGTCTCAATTCTTTTCTGATTTTTTCGACAACAGTGAATAACGGGACAAACTTACTGACGTCGTTACAGAATGCAAGGGAGTCGCTAATCGCATTCTGGATTTTCTTTATAAAAGCGTACCCTCTTGGTAATACCTATTTATTATTTATAGCGTTGTATTCAAAATCTTGAAAAGCAGAAAGAATCTGATCACAATTTAATCGATCTGATAGTTGAATTCCTTTATTTTTCAAATTTGAAATCTCAGTTATGATCTCATTGATATTTTCAGAATTCATTAATACATAATAATATATATCTCTAATTTGGAAAATTGATATTGATATCTGTATCAAAAATATATAATAGCCATGATGATGATGAGCGATTATCATTCACACTGGGTAGCCGTTGTGTCTTTTCATAGGGTTCACAATTCCATTCGAGTGTTATGGCAATTGTATAATAAAAATACAGCACATTTGCATATATACAATTCCATTCGAGTGTTATGGCAATTGTATAATAATGGACAGCACATTTACATATATACAATTCCATTCGAGTGTTATGGCAATTGTATAATAATAGACAGCATATTTAAATATATACAATACAATTCCATTCGAGTGTTATGGCAATTGTATACAAATGGACAGCACATTTACATATATACAATACAATTCCATTCGAGTGTTATGGCAATTGTATAATAATGGACAGCACATTTACATATATACAATACAATTCCATTCGAGTGTGACGGCAATTGTATATTATGGACAGCACATTTACATATATACAATACAATTCCATTCGACTGTTATGGCAATTTTATACTAATGGACAGCATATTTACATATATACAATACAATTCCATTCGAGTGTTATGGCAATTGTATACTAATGGACAGCACATTTACATATATACAATACAATTCCATTCGAATGCTATGGCAATTGTATAATAATGGACAGCACATTTACATATATAATACAATTCCATTCGAGTGTTATGGCAATTGTATAATAAATAGACAGCACATTTACATATATACAATACAATTCCATTCGAGTGTTATGGCAATTGTATATTAATGGAAAGCACATTTACATATATACAATACAATTCCATTCGAGTGTTATGGCAATTGTATTATAATGGACAACACATTTACATACAATACAATTCCATTCGAGTGTTATGGCAATTGTATAATAATGGATAGCACATTTACATATATACAATACAATTCCATTCGAGTGTTATGGCAATTGTATAATAATGGATAGCACATTTGCATATATACAATACAATTCCATTCGAGTGTTATGGCAATTGTATAATAATGGACAGCACATTTACATATATACAATACAATTCCATTCGAGTGTTATGGCAATTGTATAATAATGGATAGCACATTTACATATATACAATACAATTCCATTCGAGTGTTATTCCAATAGTATAATAATGGACAACACATTATATATATATATATATATATATATATATATATATATATATATATATATATATATATATATATATATATATATATATACAGTACAATTCCATTCGAGTGTTATGGCAATTGTATAATAATGGACAGCACATTTACATATATACAATACAATTCCATTCGAGTGTTATGAAAATTGTATAATAATGGACAACACATTTACATATACAATACAACTCAATTCGAGTGTTCTTAATTATCCTGTGAAGGTTACCCTAGTGTGTGACGTAGAGCTTTAGCATCCATGCTATTATATATTTTGGGGGCGCCCATAGACATATCTCCAGTGAATTTTCTAAGCGAAACGAAATGTTAGAATATTCAGAAGACTGTATATGTATTTTTTCTACACCTCCCCCCAAGAATTAATTTCCCGGGGGTGTATAAAAATCACACCGGAGGTGTACATGAAGTAACTTTGGGCTGGCGCCCCCAATCATATTGAAAAAAGATTTATTCCATAGCTTCCTTCGATAACATCACATACTAAATTCAATGCAATCACCGAGGATATATTCACATTTTGAGGAGCAATATGTCTAACACCGCCGTCTGGGTCATTATTATATCTGAGGATTGTTGTTTGTGATTTCCGATTGGCGAGTATCAGAGAAAAGCTTTCTTGAATAAGATCGTTAACAATTTTTTTTAGTTCATTTGCGTTATACCCAGGAAACATGAAATCAGGTAAATCGGCCTCTGTTATATTGTAACCAGTAGGGAATTTTTTTATCTCCGTTCTTATCATTAATTATTTTTTGAATTATTCGTTTGTTAATATATTCCATGTCAAATACAAGTTGATTTAATATCTCAACATATTTTATGATCTCATTACGTGGTTTTGTAATATCAAGTTCAGCAGGGATATATTTTATATTCATTTGCACCAACAGCCCCTCCTGGGTTTCTAATTATTGAGGATCCAACTAATCTAGTCTTTATACGGTGTCATAATAATTCGTTAACGAGAATTAATTTCAAACTCACCGACCAATCCAATAATCTAATTGATTTACGAGGTGAGGTTTTACAAATTAGTCTGTTTGTGAAATCCTAACAAGAATTGTTAACCCATAGCAGCAGAGGGGGCGCGACAACGACATTGGCGTCTTTTTTTTTCGATCCTGTTTTGCCGAATGGACGCTTCTATTAAGCATTTAAGAGGAAGCCTCAGTTTTCCGAATCGACGCCTAAAATTGTTGTCCGATTCCAACCTCCCCCTCTGCTGCTAAGCCACTTTGAAAACGGTTGAGCATGCATATTATGCAAAATATTCACTTTTTTCTTAACATATCATTGTTTTATATGTAAACGACATCTTGAACATTTTTCTGAACATTTTTCTGAACATCCATTCATTGTTTCATATCTATAAATACTTTTTTTTTATTTAAAAGCACGCCACTTTTTTTAAAGAAGAAATTTCTTTTCTAACTTTTGTGTAAACTAAAACTACTTTGAAAAGGCGTTTTTTTGCTGAACATATTATTGTTTTATATGTAAACGACATCCTGAACATTTTTCTGAACATTCATTCATTGTTTTATATTTATAACTACTTTTCTTTTTTATTTAAAAGCACGTGACTTTTTTTAAAGAAGTAACTTCTTTTCTAACTTTTGTGTAAATTAAAGCCACTTTGAAAAGGCTTGAGCATGCAAATTTATGCAAAATATTCACATTTTTTATGAACATATTATTGTTTTGTATTTCGAAATACATTTGTTTTTCATTTAAAAGCACGTTAATTTTTATCAAGAAGCCTTTTCTAACTTTTATGTAAATTAAAACATTTAAATAAAAGCTTGAAAATGCAAATTTATGCAAATAATAAACATTTTTTAATGAACATATTCTTGATAGTATTTAAAAATGCATTTTTTTTCATTTAAAAGCACGTTAGTTGTGTTTTTACAAAAGAAGTTATTTGTACCTTTTATGTAAAATAAATCTTCTTGAAAACGCAAATTTATGCACAATATGCACATTTGTTTGAGAATATTATTGTATTGTATATAAAAATACTTTTCCGATTTAAAAGCACGTTAATTTTGTAATTTTACTAAGGAAGTAATTTCTAACTTTTGTATAAATAAAAAACTCTTTCAAAAGGCTTGATAATGTAAATTTATGCAAAAGATGCACATTTTTTATGAACATATTATTGTTTTGTATTTAAAACTACATTTTTTTTTCTTTTAAAAGCACGTTGATTTCTGCTTTTACAAGATAACTTAATTTTAAATTGATATGTAACTTAAGGCCTTATTTGAAAATTCACATTTATGTAAAATCATCTTAGAACCAAAATTAAACTGATGTGTTAAAAGATTTCTGATTCGAAATGTATTCTTTTAGACAATCCTTTTGCGACTGAATAGTTGTAGGGGGAGGAATATACAGGGACCCGGTCCTTTGTTTTGGCCATGAACCTGTATATGCCATGTTATGATTTTTCAAGAACTCTACTGCTGTTAGATTATTATTTTTGTGGTTTTCTAGACCGATAAAATTAATTATCATTGTTAATGGATTGCGAATCACTTCTGCAATAAAGATTGCATTTACGCAAGTCACTATCGGAATATCTAGTTCAAACGAAACAAAATCGTGATCTCCGAAGAGTACAGCTGTAGCAACATCAAAAAATGTCTGGCTGTTATTGCCACTTTGAAATTCAATTAAACCTTTTTTAATTTCACCATTTGTTTCTGGGTAAGTGTTGTAATGGAATACTTCAGAATCAGATGGATTTCGAGGATTGTTGTTTTCTTGCCAAGGCCAAAAGTTTTTTAAAATGCCCCCAAAATTAAAATAGAAAGTATTGAGATTCATATTGTAAACAAAGTCTCCACATCGTGAAAAGATAAATGCCTCTTTGTTCCTTAAAGTGCCAAGAGCACTGAACAAGCAAATAAATTCAACATATTGCGGAAACGATGTCAATGTATAGACTTTCTGAATTTTAGTATTTTCTTTATGTGTCACAGTAATCCATGTTGGTGCTGCAATTTTTATATCACTGAACTTGAATTTCATATGTATTAATATATCACATACAAAATATATATCTTTTACATGTAAAATGTGAAATTCATGTGATTTGTCACGTTCTCCACTATAGCCCAAATTTATATCTGACATATTAGCATATTTACCATTTAATGTGATAATTTTTTTATGATTAAATTGAATCTTTGATTCTGAATTTAGACTTATTCCTAGATGTGATAATTCTTTAAAATTTGAAGCATTAGTTTCGTAGTATAATTTTGTGGATTTTTTTACCATGGTCACTTTAATCATTTGTTCGTCATGAGAAAAATCTTGCATTAAAAAGCCTTTTTTTCTTAGGTTAACCAATAGTTCTATTTTGTTTCTTATTTCCATGCTACAATAATTTGTTTCTAGAAATTTCATAAAATGCTCATTTAAATCATTGAATTTATCGTTCTCTATTAGTTTGAACTGACTGTCTTGATCGCTGACAGGCATTTTACTTAAATAAGTGGACAAAAATTGTGTTACGCAAGAGTTTGAAAAATGTGCAATCTTACCTGAGAGGTTTACTCTATTCCGCGGAATAGGTAACAAATCCGAGTCAACGTCTTGCTCCATAATTAATGAATGGTCCCAGCACACCAGTCTATATTTATACTGTTAATTAGAATTGACACGCCTGTTTTAACGTCAATCACTTTTTAAAAACCCCCAATCTAACGGGTGAATGTCAATATGTTCGTTGTGTATTTTAAACTGAAATATAATATGTCAGCAGCGGTAGAAAAGAAGCATTCCATATACCTGTGCATTGGATAATGACTATATAAATATGCTGACGAATGGCTCAGACTGCTGGGTCGCTAGTATTTCCTTTTCTACAATGCCTCTATAATTATTATGAGGCAGGTATCAGTGGAAGAACCTTAAAAATGCTTTTTAATGTTACTGTAGATACAAACTAAACGAGTATAGTAAAAGAAACGTGGTACTCCAAATCAAATATCCATCGTATTTTAGTCCTTGAACCTTTAGATTATTTCTGTTCCATAACAGTCTCAGATTTATGTTACATATACCGTATTGTTTCCGAGTGAGTACTAATGTTGTGGGGTACATTTGTACTAGCAATGAAATCAGCAACCTTGTACCACTGTGTTAGTTACAAACAATTTGAAAAGTCAATACATAGTTGTAAGTCATTGCATATTTGCTGTTTTCATGTTCGACGATTATATGGTCCTTTATTCATCGTCCTTGTGGAGGCTCGTGACTTTCATTAAAAAAAATTATTTGTTCCTGTTGGAAGAATGTACCGTAACTGAGCTATTGAATTGTAGTCGCTATCAAGACATATAGTCTCTTAACTACATTTACATCATTTCGGCGACGATATTTCGTATTTTGATAAATGATCAGCATAGTATAATGCATCCATCAAGTCAGGCCTTGGTATATTCACTCGTGTCTATGAATATGTCTTCTCTGTATCGTCTGACTTTTTGGATCATGTTAGGGGAGAATGGGACTTTCTCATTATTCAACGTGTGACTACGTGACGCTCACAGGCTGCCATGTTAATATATTCTCGGAGTTGAAGTTAGCTAATACACAACAAGATAGGTTTCAATATATTATCACTATTGTCTGAAAGAAAACATATTTTCTGGTAGCAGGTATTATTATACAATAGTTGGCTTATTATAATATTCTCGATATTTTTAAAGTTTTTTGTAAAAAGTACAAAAAGTACAAAAATCAAATGAAACTTGTTTGGTTATTTGTTCGGATAAAACACTATTTGACATTTGATGAAGCATCAATGAATATTTACATCTAACAGAGAATATGTTTTCTTTTGATTAACCTTTCTTCTACTACTGTCATGTGTATTCTTCAACAGCAAGGGGAGGTTCTAATACCCACTCCCTGATTTGTTTGGGGATGGCCCTTATTAAGGCAACGTTTTTTCTAAAACTTAATCTAAATTATTTCGGCTATAATATTTCGTATTTTTGATCAATGATCAGCATGGTATAAATTATCAAATAATTCAGTTATTGGTATACTCATTTCTGTCTATGAACGTATCTTCTCTATACCGTCATAACTATTGGGATCATTTTTGAGAGAATGGGACTTTCTCATTATTCAACCTGAGTCTATGTGAGGCACACAGGCCGCAATGTAAACTATATATATGTAAACTGTATTCTAGTTAGCTAGAATACAAGATAGGTTTCAATATATTATCACTTTGTCTGAAAGGACAAAAACCTTCTCGTAGAAGTTATTATTTTAAAATAGTGGGTTTATTATAATATTCTCGATATTTTTAACGTTTTTCGTATAAAGTGAAAAAGTACAAAACTCGAATGAAAATTGTTTGGTTATTTATTTGAAAACAAAGTAATATTTAACATATAACTGAAGCATCAATGAATATTTATATCTGACAGAGAACATTTCTTTTGGATTAACCTTTTTCCTACTAATGTCATGTGTATACTTCAGCAGCAAGGGTATTTACTACCCTCTCCTCCCATTTGTTTGCAAAATGCCCTTTTGAGGGGAATTTTTTGGCAAAATAGGTGCTAAAAAGTGTTTTTTTAGACACGTAGTATTAACTCAATAACTTATTTCAAAGGCCAGTCTGAGACTTGTATTCATGAGTACACTACAGCGTGCGGGTGGTTGGGGGGGACCGAAATAAATTCGTGGGTTCCCTCTAGTATAATATCATCTGTTGCAAACGGTGACAATATGTCTATAATATTTTCCTTTTTTGGACTTGAAGCCTTTACTTTGTTCCCACAAGTTGATCAAACGGTTGTCTGTACGGCTTAACCACCTAACTCACTGTCTCATTTAATGGAGACAAAAACCTCCACATGCATAATTTGATTGAAAATAGAAGGATATTTAATAGTTTGTGTATATAATCTAATCAGACCATTTTTTTTTAAAATTTGCATCTATTGTATTTGTACCTATATTTCATACCAAATACTGTTCTGTATTCCGAGATCAACGGAAAGACCATGCTGAGAATGTGTTAGCTCCCGTGCATACAAACAGGATGTGACGTCATTTGAGACGATTAACGTATTAAAGTGGTATTCAGTTTGTGCAGCAAAGTGAAGTGTCAAGTAGAAACAAGAAGGTTCAATACGCAGATCTAAATTGTGTGAATACAATATATAAGTTATCTGTCTCTCAATATGCCATGCCAATTAATCTTTCAGGAAGAAAAAAACCAGAAACATAAAAACTTGTATGGACCCGAACTCGAGCAGTCAAACTCAATATGAATTAAATAGACAATGTGTAGAACGACCCCGACAAAGTACAAGCATTAAAATAATAAGTTTCGTTTTCTTTTCCTAAATAAAGATAGCACACCGTACTTCGCTCAAAATTAAAAATCAAATAAATGAATATAAAAAATTTCTGCCAAGAAAAAAAATCTTTTAAGGATTAAATGCCTATATAGGATAACTGGGACAAATTGGAAGATAGCAGGCTATCTCTAATAAAACAATATATATATATATATATGTGTGTGTGTGTGTGTGTGTGTGTGTGTGTGTGTGTGTGTGTGTGTGTGACTTCTAGCCAATGTCGAGAAAATGAACTAGGGAAGAAATTTCGAGATTAAGTGAATAGAACCTACTCGGATGATCAACTGTATAGACACGCTCAGGATAAAATACCCCATCAAAGTGTAACTATCATGTAAGGTTGGATGTTAATTTAATATTCTACTTCGGGAAAGTCATCTACATCACTGTCATCACTGACATTCGCCATAATTTAAACATTCAAGCACAGCCATCTCATAGAACGATTGAAGACATTATCAATGGTATATGGAGATCTCGCCCCAGCGCATATGGATAAGTCGCCCCAGAGTGGTTGGAGAACTCGACCCAAATGGTTGGAAAAGTCATCCCAAAATTTCCAGAAAACCTATTTAATATTTATCTGTGAAATAAATAAAGTATTTAAGAGATAGAAATGTGTACCTTAGAACTATACTGTTATCAAGACAGATAGTGCCACGTGGTAGTTACCGCATTATGCACGAATCTTATTATCAGGTATTAGCTCTCCTGTACAAGGAAGCAAACTCCACACATATGCAACTTAGAAGGTTTTGGAAGGGAAACTGAATTGAAGTCAGACCGGAAAAAGAAAAGAACAAAGAAAAATATTTCACTTGTGAGAAGTGTTCACAAACGAAAAACTAATTTTATGTGCATTGTTGAATAGCTGTTTCTAGATTATATCTTGTTTGTGTAATGTCGATACTAGAACAAAACCTCATATAATCTCGTTAGATTTCTTATAACAACAGAAGCCCGAACACCACGATTAAAAATGAAACAAATGTTGCTGTTAACTTTCTTGATTAGTACAAATATTATACTATCATTATTCATTAATGTGGTAATTACTCTCAAACTCGGACCCAGCTGATTCGGTACAAATTGCTGACTGATTCGTTGTTAAAGATGACTTTATCATAATGTCCCAAGTAGGTCGAGCAGTTCAAATACGTATTTAGAGTGTTGTCATATATAATAAAATAATGTAAACCTTATTATTTTGCAGAGACAATTTAGTTGTGAAATATTTAAATAGTTCGTTTTATTGAGAAATAATAAAATTACGAACACTAACATATAAGAAGAAATAAACTAAACGATGTTGAACTCAGTAGCGACCGCATTTCCTGAGTAGGCGTCAATGATGCTTTTTATCGAGTTCAATAATCATTCATTATGACGTTGGAGTACTTTCATATATACAACTGCAGACGTCACATCAAGCTTACAGTCGCTTTATATCTTCTAATGATTCTAAGAACAGTGCAAAAGGGACATATAAGATGTGGGTTATTTATGTGTTAAGTACAGAAGTTGAGTTGATCAAATTGAAAAGTTGCACATTTTATAGATTTAAAAAGTTATTAAGCTGACGAAAGATAACAATACAAGAAACCTTAACAACCATGTGGCGACATCTCTGTAGGCTAATTCTCCATAATTCATTATCAACAATGCCGGTGTCTACGCAGTGTCTTAAATGACGTCACGTCCGCTATTTTTGAGGGGGGAGGGAATCGCGTTGTTATATTCAAGACGGATCCAGAGATATCATTGGTTTCTCATTAATTTTGTTTGTAAGAATGAATATTAGAAATTTTCAGGAAATGAATCATATGCATATAGCAAATTAAATGTAAAATTTGCGCGAATTTTAGTTTGGCATGTTTGTCCACTTTAAGAATATACAATAACATAATTTATATAAGCATACGCTTACTGCACAGACAGACGGACAAACAATACACATTAAACATGCACACTTATTCTAATCATATGTTATTTTTATTTAATTTAACAGGTATATTTCTATATAAAGAGTACGCTAAATGATTTTTACCTCTGCAAATTCAAGTAGCGAAATCAATCACATGACCGGGGCACAATATAAATATATTGTATGCCCTGCGGGCTATTAATATGGCATATATATTTTTAGGACAAATATCTGACCAGGGCAATGTCTAAACTGTGAGTTTAATTGTGATCAGGCAAGTCATTATAGTTAGGAACAAATACGTTACGTTACAGGATGTATAGCAATTGTATATTTGAACAAACTGTTTTGATTTAACTCAGTTACAGAATTTACAACACACTGTACTACATTGTGGATGACTATCAAGATATTTACTAGCAGAGTACATTTAATTAAATTCTATTGTTTCACATGTATCAAGATTGATGGATTTTTCTGTTCGCAGATGGGTTTGTATTTTATCACGCTTTGTAGCTTTTCCATGTCTCGTATATGCACCTGGTGTAATTGCACGTACATTTTTATGGGTGGTTGTCTTTCTTGAAATAATATCACCAACAACAAAACCTTTATGGATAATGTCATTGAAGCATTTATATACCCAAATATGCGCGTAATACATTTTTAGCTTTTATCGCCGGCGATCCGGAGAAAAGCTCTTTACACGCAGTGATAAGTCGCAGAGAGATAGTTGGGACAGTTTCACACGCAGTGAGAAGTCTGCAGATATATGTTTGAGACATCTTCAGACGCATTGAGAACTCTACATATCGACATGTCGGCACAAAGAAGGGAGGTGAAACCACGATGAAGTCGGATAGAAAGGAAAACGGGAGGAATGAAGGAGTGAAAGGACAAATTGGAGGGAACCATCACATAGCAGGTTATGCACTCGCACACGGCAACGATTTCGACTGTTTACTCGATCGTATGATGAGCAATAAATCCTATCTGTAAACAGATTGGATATTTGTTTAATATTTCTATATCAATCAAATCGTGTCTTAAAGGGTTCGAAGACAGCTTTATTCTAAATGAAGTTAATATTTCTAATGAATTGCATTGTTTTTTCATTGTTTGTAATTGATTAAATTTTTTTCTTTTGTATATGGTAGCTTGAGGCATTCTGTTCTAAATATCTACTCAGATTCCTACTTATTCAACCTGTAAGTTTACTCGAACCAGGCGAATTATATCGAGGGCGGTCATCTCCATGATACCGAGTACCAAACTAGGTGATAAATATAAAAACATGATATACACCACCCCATAACAATTAGGGTTATCAAAATAGAGTATGCTATTGTACCACAAGTCTGCATATAAAGATAACAATGTATTGGAAAAGAACGACGATGAAACGTGTATCGGTCCTTTTACCTATACGTTTTAAGAGTTAAAAACTGATATTCTTAATCAACAACAGTTCCGATTTAACAGTTATAGCTACGTTCAATTTCAAAGTTACGGATGAATACATAGCTTTTGAAACAAACCAATATCCGTTACAATATTAATGTGAAACAAAGAGATTTATGTTGGCTGCTTATGTTCTGTCAAACTCACGACCGAAGTGAATTCTCTCTAAGTTCATCCAAATGCCATTTTAAGCATAATGTAATGCAAATAGAGCTTGGTACTCTTCCTAACAAAACTATTTACTAGAAGCTACATTTATTCATCTGAATAGATGAACATTCCAGTAGTCAGCTGCAGTGATAGTTAAAATGTCCAAACTTGTATACTGTGTTATTATTGAAATCGGATTTAATGAATATTTCTGGAACTGTATAACCACACGGTTTCATTTTGTCACCAGTACATATGCAATACATATTTGGAGATGAACATTCAAAGTTACTGCCTCAACTCATTAAAATTACGTGAATTAAGTATTCTCACGTTATTGATGTTTTAGCATTGAAAGACAGAAGGGTGTATGCAGGAAAGTGGCAATCTAGGTATGAAATGGTAAGTAGATTTAACAACAACACAAACGGATGACAGAAAATAAAATGTACAAATTAATTATTGTACACACTAAGATATGTTAGATGATTATATAAATAGTATATTGTCAGGAATGTGTAAATAAAGAAAACTATAGTGCATGTAAATATATCGTGAATTACTATGTGTTACTAAGTGTCGCTTAAAGCTTTGTCTGAAAAGAAAATGACAGAAGCCGGGCACAAGGTTGATTTCAGTACAAACGCCATTGCACTACATGCATCAAAAACGCGAGAAATGAAACCCGATTGTTTTTTTTTTACGTTTTTTGTATTTGCTTGATCCATTTCATTCTGTATTTAATTTGTCATGTTTTATTGTTTGTGAATAGGACCAAGTGCTTTCAGAAACCCTGGTACCTTGAGAGTTTATTATTGACACGCTCTCTTTGAATGTAGATGAATAATATTACAAAATGATGTTTATTCAGGAGCATTGAACATCCTGATCAAATACATAAATTATCCGGTGCAATGTTTGGTAGTACTAATAATATTAATACTTTTCATTCCAGATTCCCAATCGTTTCTTCAACTTAGTCACTAGAAAAAATATATTTTTGCTTAATAAGAAACAAACTGTTACATTCCAAATACTGTATTACTTATATACGTATCCTTTGCCTTGCTAACCTAATACCATCCACACCGACCCAAGGCCATGTTTTACAGTATAAGTACACGTCATGACAGGAAAGTTAGCATACATACAAATATTAACAATTAATGTAAAATAACCGTTCAATACAATCGACGACAGTTTCTTTTAAAAAACCATATCTAACACAATTATAGATCAACTATACGATTGCACAACCTCTCTGCATATCCCCTAACTAAAAGTCAAAGGACGGCACTTGGTATTGATTCTTTAATTAATCACTTAGTACTTAGTTGCGCCTGATACAAAGAAATGGGTTCGTGTCTCGGGCTAATCCAATGTGGGTATGTGAGAAACTTGAGAGTAGCTTCCAGTGGATCGGTAGTTTGAACCGGGTGTTTTGCGGGTTCTTCCTCCATTCGTTATACCGGGGGACATCTATCATGTTAGACATACTATTCTTTGTTTTGCTTCGCACCACATTCCACAAGGACTTGTGTAATAATTATTATTTCCGGTTCAGTAAGCATGAATGTCATTGCAGTCTACTTTATATTATCCTAGCAGTGTTGGAGTCATGCATTCGGTAGATCTAGGCATTGTTGGTATTGATTTAAATGAAATTGTTTACTATTTATATTATGAACGTTACGAAGCAGTTACACCCAGTCTCATAAACAAATACCGGTTAACTAATTACAAACGTTTCACAATCAATTCATTTTTGACAATGCTTTAGATTAACATATGCTATATCCGGAGTTTGGACACACTCAAAATATCAGTAATGACAAACAAATGTAAGTGCTATATAGTAGATCTATATTACGTATGTTATCATTCCTTATTATTCTTAGTAAAGGTCCATTAATCAATGACACTTTAATGCTAGTTTTCTAAGTGAAAACCTTGTGTTGTAGATGAAGCATTATATTAGATCAAATAGCAAGTTCCTAGGTTGAGTCAAGTTTAACATCACGTGATCTGAAGGAAAGTTGTGAGCTTTTGGAACAGGGTAGGAAGATGTATTCTTGATTAGACAGTGTAAATAGTTTTTCATGTCCACTTAGCAAAAAAGCTAGTCTTTGCGCATATGATATAACACTGTCTATAGTATCAATGTTGTTATGTTAATTAAATAATTACGTTAATTCTTAGTTTTAGTCGAGACTTTAGACTGTGTAATATGTCACTTCCCTCCATTATCGTTGATGATACTCTTTACACGTGTTGTCACAAAAATGCCCTTCCTTAGTGTTAATTGACATTTTAGAACGTTGACGTATATAAGTACAATTGTCTTTGGTGTAAAGTTGTCTCCATTTCCAATGATTTGGTTAAATGGTGTGTCCTCAGTCTAAGTTATGATCTTACTGCCCTTTATGGTCCATTGTTAACAGACACAGTCTTTAGCACATTATTATTTAACGAGGTTAATATTCAAAAGCTGCGAGAAAGACTTGTCCATTCACGCTTAAAATTGTTTTGGAATAAGAAATAGAGTAACGCGATACTATGCCCTTATTAATGTATCTTAGCCTATTATATAAATATACTTACTGCCTACAAATTCACATGATTTTGTGCAACTAAATTTGGACAATAATCAATATCAATGTTAAAATTTGAAATGACAAGTTGCGGATGAAAACAGTGTGTACTGGTCAACATTCTTTTACTACCACGTTCTCTGTTAAAGATTTGTTACTTTGATTTTGGTACGGTCATTAAATAACTAAACATTGAATGCATGCTACAACCTCTGTCCTGATTAGAGATTTGGGGTAAGGTCCGAACAGCATATGGCATTTTGAATCGAATCAATTGTTTCACAGCACTTTTGCAGTGAATGAATCTTACTCTCTATAGACGTACAAATATGGGAAAACATGTATATTGAAGAATGCATATAATTTGTTACGGTACTATTAGGTCTGAACTTCACAACCAGTTTTTCAAAATGTATTCTTAGGTTAATGCTTGTATACAATATTTTATAGCTTTAATGAACCCACCACTTTCTAGAAGGTCCCATTTATAAACTAAATCATCGCCCCTCTGGTGCTTATATATATATATATATATATATATATATATATATATATATATATATATATATATATATATATATATATATATATATATATGCTTTGTCTTCAGAATTATCGACATAATTTGTTACTGTACTATTAGGTATGAAATTCACCAACTGTTTTTAAAAAACTATTAATAGGTTAATGCTTGTATATTAAGGAATATTGTATAGCTTTAATGATCCCACCACTTTTTAGAGGGTTCACTTTGAAAACTAAAGATAGATAGATAGATAGATAGATAGATAGATAGATAGATAGATAGATAGATAGATAGATAGATAGAATCAGAAAGCATGCTCACTATCTTCAACGCTTATACAAAATCTATTTCGCAATGCCACTAAATGGAGTATGCATTAGTATCAATAGCATTTCATTTTCATTACATACACACTAAATGTGAAGTATTTTTATTAAGTTATTCTTTAACATACACACTCATAAATGTTGCATGATACTTTATTGACAGAAATGTGAGGTTACTATTTACAGAAATGTGAGGTTACTATTTACAATCAAAATACCACCTCCTACCACCTCCTACTCACCTGCACTAATAGATTAATAACCTTGAA
The DNA here is from genome assembly GCA_030141615.1 of Unio pictorum. NCBI lineage: Eukaryota > Metazoa > Mollusca > Bivalvia > Unionida > Unionidae > Unio > Unio pictorum. The sequence goes on from JARLTB010000224.1 coordinate 2,743,894, forward strand.
GGCTGTTAGTAAGTGTAACAGGGGATTTTGATTTTGAATGTTAAGTGAAATAGATCAAGGGATTAAGATAGTACTGAGCTATTTCAATGTAGGTATTTTGTTGCATGACGAATAATCAAGATGCAACAACTGTTAAATTTGGCATATGTATTGGGTCTTGCGTACATGATGGTCTTCTCACAGTCAACCCGGTCACATTACTGAGTCCTATTATACGCAAACCTGTTGGCCGATGTCTATCAAACTTTTCATGTTGAACATTCAGTTGTGGTATCGAAACTTTAAAAAGAGAAGAATTACAAAATTTTTTGAAAATGCTTACTATGAAAGGTCTATTTTATTGTTTCCATTTAATTATTTTATTTCTACTTTCATCAATTATAATGTTGTAGATGTATGTCTGCCGATGTTTATATCATTCGGCGTTATCAGTCCTTATTTCGTAACACCTGTCTAAAGATAATGAGTAGTGCTTGACATCAGCTAGTTGTCCTATAAAAGTCTTATTTGTCTACATAATTATAATATAAATTGATAGTGCTTGTAAGTATGAGAATTATTGGTGTTACATGTAACATGTATTCATGCATATATATACATGTGGATCTCTACAGCGGATTATACAGGTGTGGTGAATAGGTCACTTGAGATGACGCTTATTTGTACACTTAGTTGCGTACATAATATTAGTGATTTGTGACATGTTTCGGGGCTTTTGATACAAAGTTATTAATATTATTTTGTCATTTGAAAACACCTGGTATGATCCATATCTTTAGAACTATACAATGACGAGATTTAATATGGATTGTGTTCAACATAATGGGAAAATGAGAGACTAAAGTCTACTAATTTGTATCATTTGTCTTAGGCCCATTACAATGATACCATCAAAGTGATTACAAATTAATATGCAAGTCAATTTCAATCAATAACATACAGAAAAAAAATTACCAATTGTGGTAGAATAGATGTACATGAAATCTATATTTATGACAATTTACAGGTACAATTTTTTCGTCGCATTCCCCATACAATATTGCTTATTGGCATTACGTTACTCCCGAAATTATTTTAGGAATTACTATTTATGTTTTTAAGTATGACAAACATATATATATTTTCAAAAATATTTAAGGCTATTTTTAATAGCTGTAAAACTGTAGTCATGCAAACCTAATTTGGGCTTGTTCGGCCTGAAAATACCAATAGCATTCCTTCTCAGTGTTACGAAGAAATAAAACTGAAACTAGAGCTCAGTTTTGGGAATTCCCACAATCTAATTCTTGGAGGAACCGACATTTCCATTGGGAAAACCTATGACATATATCATCGTCATTTATTTATAAATATATATATTACAAGGAATATATATATACAAGCAGGACTTGTGTTTTTATGATGTCAAATGGGCAGGTAATTAATGTAAACAGCACATCTATTTTTATATCCATGCAAACGCACCCGGAGTGTCTCTACCGATACTTGCGTGTAACCAACTGTAAAGTGATTAACAATGATTTTATATTTGAACACGGGTCCTGATCGCGCATAGGATTTTAAAGACATGAATCATAAATACCTGCTCCGAAACCGACCTAAAGCGAAACACTGATACAAAGCATTGTGCAGAAATCTGACCTAAATAAAATGTTGAGCAGCAGAACAAAAATAAAATTCGGAACAATTAAATTTTCATAGTGGTGGTGAGATGGGGTCTGGGATTTTCTTTCAAAACGGGATATTGCTTTTTCACCTTAAGATTATTAATTCTTATTATAAGTAAATAAAATGGGCATAGTGAATTCTTTCTTTTCACAAAATGATGCAAGACTTTCTGTTACGTTATCTGAGGGTCGGAATTTTTCCCTAAAAGCATAGCCCCACCACCACCACCTTATCTCCAAACGTTAGCTTGCCAGAATATTATTCATGCCATTAGACGTATTTCGTGATTGAATGATTATTTACGATTCAAAATTATTTTGCAGTATAATACATATTTTTAAAGTTATCCGAATTCTAAAATTTTGAGATGAAAACACAAGAATGTATTTTTTTAATTGTTTATTTTTTTTCCTTAGAAGCAAGCTAACAACGGTCAAAGCGTATATGTCGTTTCAAACGTCATCAAACGTCATTAGCGCGACAGTCGCTACGACCTTATACTTATGACGTTCGTGATTTTCGTTACATAAATTTGCGTAGTTTAAGGGGAGTAACTAGACGAGTGTATGATCCATTACCTAAAGACTAAACTCTTTCAATAACTGCATGCAGCTGTCATATATATCCTAATGTGCGTTTGTAATTTGTTTCTGTGACAATAAATTAAGCCTTGTTATGGAGAGGAAAAGATTGTAACGAATTTAACTGAACGCAAATTTACGGAATTTTATTTTGCATCGGAAATCATCCAAGTAATACTATTTGTCTGGAATTCTTTATTAGTGAATCGATTTGCTGTAATGCATGTTTAGATACATCACATATACAATTCACGATGTCGCGCTGCACAAACTGTCGGTAGCTATCTGAATAGATCATTAATATGCAAAACAATCATTCTCTTGTGACAATTTGTAAGCTTCTACAAAATGAGACTGACGATTATATGTTGACGTGTTTAATAGGAAATATTCTTATGTTAAGGTTCGGCGGGAGCTTTGTCAAAACCAGAAATTTATAATATTGTTAGATTACAAAAAATTATTTTTCTACCTCAGCAATCAATTTGTAAAAGGCGGGGATCGGGTGTTGATCCATTTTGATTTGTGAGGGTGGTGGCAATACAATTGTCTGGACAATAATTTTAATGATCTTTTTTCTCTATTTTTTAAATTTATAAATGATTATACAAATGTGTCATCTGATCTTTTGGTCCTTAGTTCAAATTCGTCTATTGAATTGGAACAAGCTGAGTTTACGATGTAATCAGCAAGCTGTGTACATACATTTATATGTATTATCTATATAAATTGTAAAAGTTCCAAAACGGCCTGATTTTTTCCGTTGGGAAATTATTTAACCTATAACAAATATGCTGGTGAATTTGCAAGTGCATTTTACGCAGCTAATTTGTTTTCATAGTATGATGCAAACAGTCAGTTTATTTTCCAATTCAAGTAAAGTTACCAGGGGTACGTTTTTGGCTTATCTCTGACCTATTTCAGCAGCGCCTTTCCCCCACCCCTATAATGGCATACAGAGCTACATCTATTGATCCTTTTGTTTCCTTTCATGGTTAATGGGACTGATGTAACAATATGTGCTCTTTTGAAGTCATATTATCAAATTACCTGGTATAATATAAAAAAGTGCACATAAACAGTATACTTTTGAGTTCGAGCGACGTCCCTTACGGAAAAACTTCCTCAGGTGTATAAGAAATATTCCATCTAAATATTTTTCAATATGCGGATTAAACTGTGTCCTAAATGATACAATTTCAATAACTATTTGAGGCTATTTTTAACAGTTATAAAGCTATTTAAACCATAAGATTTGTCATGCACGCATGTACTAATGCATATAATCGGCATAATTCGTTATCTCATTTGGACTCGTTCGTTCTTAAAATACAGAATGGCATTTATTCTCTGTGTTTAATGAAACTGAAACTAGACCTCAGTTTTGGGAATACCCATGTTCTAATTCTAGGATGAACGAATATTTTCGCTGGGAATCTATGACTTATATCAATTGTCATTTATTGATAAATACATATACATATACACGTTGGACTGGTCGATTCATGGTCTAAGTGCGCAAGTGATAACTGAAAATAGTACGACTATTTATAGATCCAAGCAAACGAGTGAACTATTCAATTTTCATTGTGATGATGAGATGTGGTCTGGGATTTTCTTTCGAAACGGGATATTGCTTTTTTCTATATCAATATAATTAATTTTCATCAAGTAATATAATGGATATAGTCAATTCGTCCTTTCTCAAATCGGTGAAAGACTTCTTATTTTAGGTTGTCTGAGGGTCGACATTTTCCAACTAAACGCCTAGCCACCACCCCATCCCCACCCCTATTATCTCTGTATGTTAATTTGTCAGTATTTTATTTATTAATAGCTATTGAGATGGAACAACTTAAGTTTACGATGTAATCAGCCAGCTTTGTACATACATTTATATGTATTATCTACAAACATTGTGCAAGACGTTATAATATGACATCCATTGGTGCTTGTTTTTCATAACAATATAGATAATGTGCATTGGAATGGTAAGGGATATTTTTTATTGGAACTAGGTCCAGCGGTTTTGGAACATCCACGATATAATTTTAATATAGCCTGATATTTCCACTGGGAAATCATTTAATGTAAACCCAACAAGCTCGTGTATTTGCAAAAGCATTTTCACTAAGGTAATTTATTTTCATGCTATGATATACACAGTCCGTTTATTTTCTAATTCGAGTAAAGTTACTAGCGGTAAGTTTTTGGAGTATCTCTGATCTAATTCAGCATCACCTTTCCACACACCCATAGTGGCATAAAGAGGTACATCTATTGATTGTTTTTTTTTTCCTTTCATGGGTAATGGGACTGATGTGGTCTTGTCGCGATAAAGATATGATATCCTCTCTTATTTGATTGGGGTGGGATAGGGTGAATGACGTCATATAATGATCGATAACATATGATCAGGAATCAAAGGTGCAGAGTCCTTCAAATACTGCTACCGAACGATCACCTCTCAGCAACAAGGCACTAGTAATATATTATTCACAAGTCACACTGTAAAGAAATGTAAGAAGAGGGCTATTGGCATTTATTTTAAAGATCAATGTGTGTAAAAATGTAGTACTAGTACTGAACATGTGTTGTTTTGGTGAGAGAGAGAGAGAGAGAGAGAGAGAGAGAGAGAGAGAGATATTAAAATATAAACAGAAACTACTTGGTGGACAAAATAGATGTAGTTGCATTGAACTTACTCGGAAATAAGTAGGTGCTTAATTTCATATTACAATTGGTATGGTCTTTATTTAGTGTGTGTGAGTGGGTTTGTTTTGTTGATTTTGATCCTTTGGCTACAAAAAATGTTCAAAAGAAATGTTGCATAAATTAGAATGTACAGATTTAGCTAGGTTTATTTGTCTCGGTTTTATGTTAGACATTCATTATGATCTTGTTATTTTCATACCAAGGTGATACTCTGTGTTTATGTGTGTGTGTGTGTGTGTGTGTGTGTGTGTGTGTGTGTGTGTGTTTGTGTGTGTGTGTGTTTGACTTTTAATATTGATTCAGTCATATAGCTACGATGTCTGTAATGTGACAGTTTATAATGATATCTAACACTGGGACATCAGTCCCATTCCGTCACATTATGCTGATTTCAGGCCGACCAGTCCTAACACTAACATCCTAATGCTGAGCTCCAAGCGAGGCAGCTGTTAGTACCGTCTCAGTCTTTAATGCCATGCATAATCACACGATAGTTCGCACACCGCCAGTATTTCTGATGGAGGGAAAACCTTTAAACCCACAAGGAACTACTGGCAAGTTTCAAACAAACTTATTTTGGCCAGGCCTGAGACTCGAATCCACCCGAAGATAGATGAGATGGTAGTGATCGATAATGGCGAGCGCTTTAGACCACACAGCCACCCGGCATCCCAATAAACATGTGCTTTGTTTCTAAATTGCTGAAGTTACGCATTACATGAACTTTTTCTTTCCATTTAAATTGATTTGCCATAAAATATAAAAACATGCCGGTATATATTGCACACAATCTAAAGTATCTAAATGACTGAAAAAAGGGATGAAGACAACCAAAATCTACTACAAAGTTAATTAAAATGCGAAATAACGATAAACATTAATAAGTCTTTAATCTATTTAATAGCTATATGCTGGGACAAATGTACTCTCCTCTCTCTCTCTCTCTCTCTCTCTCTCTCTCTCTCTCTCTCTCTCTCTCTCTCTCTCTGTCTCTCACGTGACCAATCAAACATGTATGCAGTGTTTGGATATTCTAGTCATCTGGCTTTGTCAAGGTGTGAAATGATTCATTTTTTTTTTCATCAATGTTGTGTTAAAAAAAAATACTTTTACTATATATTTCAGAAAATAACATCTTAGTTTCCAGCACATTGGGACAAATTACAGTCGGTTTGATGTTGATAAATACAATTATCTGTTTAAATCTAAAATTAAAATACAGCTTGATAATATCATCCATTTTACAAGGCCAATCAACAACGATTCAAGCATAACAGAGCCATTATTAACTTAAAATAAACATTAGTTTAAACGAGATATCACGACTTAGTAAAGAAAGTAGTTGTTATTTTTTTTTAACCAAACAAATGGAAATAAGTTCTCAGCCACTGCCCTTCGTCAAAATGTGTGGATGGCTTGCAACATTGGCATGATAGAAAACATGAATTTATATTTCTCACATTGGGGCCATTTTAATATAAACTTGGACAATTGTTCTCTTTGAAGTTTCTATGAGTGGCTTTAGTCTTTACTAGTAGATCGATTATATATGTGCACTGAAACATTTTAAGTTCTGTTGGGTTTGCTCTCCTGGCATGCCACGAATAGTGTGTGTCGCACCCGAAGCTTGATGATTAATTAACGTAGCATTATTGTTACCAAGCTTGATACGCATCAAAAGCAATTTTTATTGAAGGACTCTTTTGCGGTAGTTCCGAAAGTTCCTGCTAACATCAGTCAAGAATTACAAGAGCTGTTTGTTGAGTGCTGCGAGTCAGGTATATGTACACCACGAGTGAGGTCAACATAATATTTCTTTCGATCTGTTTATCGATGTGTTTATACATGTGTGAACTTGCGTATATGCACTGAGTAATATATTACTAGTGCAATTCAACATTTCACATCCATCAGACAGTGGACAGGAGCAAAACACCATGGCAACGAGATGGGCACATCTGCTGCTTCGGATGGAGTACCATAGATCATTTACGGTGTACCTATTATATTTTGTACGTGTACGAGAGAGAGAGAGAGACAGAGAGAGAGAGATTTAAGTTAGCATGTATTATTGCATGTGATGGAATGCAATATCATTGTTACAATACAATAAGTGCTTGCTAATAATATATTTATTCGAAAGAAGCGATAAATACACAATGAATCTTCGTACATAAGAAGTTTGTAATTAAATTCAAAACATTAGTCAGACTTTAGCAGTAATTAATACATTGAACCAAAATGTTGTTTATCTCATGCTTTATACAACATTATTATCACAGTGTATAATAATTCAGACTGCTTGATCAAGGCTTTAGGATAGTATTTATCCCGTACCAAACATACACATAAAGTGTACGATCGATGCAAGTAAATAGCAGAATGGCATGGTGGCTAGAAAGTAGCTATTAACTACAGCCAGGTAGTTCTTCTTGTATTGGAGCAATTTCGCATTTGGTGTTGTATGTACCGCATTGATAAGAACCACTGACGGCAACTTTAAGGCATATAAAGCAAAACTTTTGCCCACATCTGCATGTCATGTGCTTGCATGCTTTCTCATGCTCGATAAGAGAGCCACACTTTGGACAAGCCCGAACAGATGGGCAATTCTTGACACCGACGATCTCCTTATTGCAGGCCTTTTTCAGGATCTTTAGTCGAGGGTCCTTGCCATCACACATAGGATTTCCGCATTCCTTGCTGCTCGGAGACAGCCAGGCTCTCAGGCAATACCAGCAAAAGTCGTAAGGGAACCTTTGTCCCTTGCTGCAAAGAATACATCTAACTCTAATTCTTGTAGTATCACGTCTTTCGCAAAAGGAACCGCATTTTGGGCAATCTTGAATTCCCATTGCTTTTCTAAGATAGTTCTCAGAAAGCTTTGTCTCGAAGTACTCTTGCTCTTTCTCTGTAAGCACGGCTAGTTTTCGAACTGTAATGTAATCCCATTGTTGCCCGCAGTAGGTTTGCTTGTTGTAGGGGCAGCGGAATTCGTATCTGCCAGCATCAAGAAGGCTTCTACAAAGAGCAGTAAGCGATTCTGGTCCTGAAATGTACACCATAAAAGACTCAGAACAAGATATCATTGTATGTAAGTAATTTGATTAATTCTACTGGATGATTTACTTGAAAACAAGAAGCAAGTTTGGTATATATTTTGTTGAATGGTTTACAAGATGTAAGACATTTTGAAAATGAACTTGGAATATGTCTGCTGCTAAGTGTTAAATATGGAGAAATAAATTGCGATATATCGAGTCTCATCCAATAAATTTAATTAAAGACTTAAGATGCTTATCCACGTTTCCGTCGAATATAGACCCTTCATTGTTAAAAAGAAGAACTCATCGAGCCCATTATAAAGTGTTAGGACTGGTCGGCCTGGTATCAGGATAATGTGACTGGGTGGGACATCATGCTACATGCCTGCGGCATGGTGCCCTAGTGTTATACATCACTATAAACTGCCTCACTGCAGACATCGTAGCGATATAACTAAACAATTGTTAAAGCTACTTGTAAAAACCTAATCAAACAAACAAACAAACAAACCAGTATAAAGTTAAACGTGATCTATTAACGACCTGTATATAGGGGTCAGCTATTTATATTAGCACTTTTTGTATTTTACCAGATTGTATGGTGTGAGCTTAACTGAAAAGTACAGGACGACTTTGTAGACTCATAACGTAAAAGCAAAGATACATTCCGCAATTTGCCAAACAATTTTGTACCTACTCCTTTAGAGTGGCAGCAGTTAGGACTGGAATAGGTACCACGTGTAATATGAGGGGTATCTTTTTGCAAAACATATAAAATGTAGTGTACAATTTAAGACAAAAGCGAATATATATATATATATATATATATATATATATATATATATATATATATATATATATATATATATATATATATATATATATATATGGAGAGAGAGAGAGAGAGAGAGAGAGAGAGGGAGAGGGAGGGAGGGAGGGAGGGAGAGAGGGATAGATCGATCGATAGATAGATAGATAGATTTGAGCATTTCATGGTGGATATAAACTGTTGTGATGATTGGGAAGTTAAGATTCACACTTCATCATTAATCTTCCATTTTCATATTATTCAGTACTATGCTAGCTTATGATTGCTAATGGTGTTGGGATGGAATTATTATTATATATATATATATATATAGAGAGAGAGAGAGAGAGAGAGACAGACAGAGACAGAGAGACAGACAGAGAGACAGACAGACAGACAGACAGACAGAGTTACCAATAGCGTGTCCGCACGGCATCTTTGCCCTTTGACTCTCTGGGTCATCATCCAGTGTAATCATGTCAGGGTCGTTTGTTAACTCTACGTCGTCGTCCAAGACTTTGGGTTCTTGTTCCTCGTTGTCCCATCCCCCAGGAAGCCTAAGGAGAACAAACAAAGTGGCATGTTTTCCAATCCCGTACTCTTTCAATGACATGGTGGTTCCGTTTACTTCCGACTGAAGCTGCTTTGCTGTAATTGTAGTACATTCAACAGTTAATGATTGCGTACATGTCGATCAATATTTCTCAGTCTGTCATCAAGTTATTTTTTCCACCTATGATACTGTAATATGACCAACAATACTGTAGCCAATTTTTTATATGAGAAGCTGCACGGTATACTACCTGTTATAGCTGAGTTATTTGTTAAATTGCTACAATTTATTTCATGCAGAAAAATAGACATATTGGACTGAATAGTGTGGTACACACAACAACATGTTGTTGGACATGGTGATGTTGTAGAGTTTAACGTAATTTTTTAGCACAATATAAGCTACATATGGCGGCCGGTAAAATTGATGGAGGAAGACCCCAAGAAAACACGGAAAGAACCACCGACCCACGAGAAGCTACTGGCAAGCATTTTCAAAAACCCACGAACCAGAGACTAGAACCCACGCAGACAAAGGTGAGATGGCACTGATCCGTAATGGTGAGCGCTTTAGATCACTCGGTCACTCGTGATCCACAAACTCATGTACGTATATACGTATGTATATATTCATTTCTTCAAATTTTGATGAGAGTGTAGATATTTTCCCGGATTCTTCTAATCCATGTAGCAGCTTTCTGAAGAGTACAGGTAGTTCAAATAGTTGTCATAGTGACAACGTTTAGATAGGTACAATGATTTATAGTTATATCAGTAAATGAGACATGATCTGGTGTAATTGCTGTTGATTACGACTTTAAATCAACAGGTGACATGCAGAAATAAAAAAAAAACAATGGCAGAACATCCAGTCTGATTATATATACTGTCAACAGGTACAAACACTCACTCACACATTTCTACATTATTAATGCACACATGCACATATAAAGAAAGGCAACACAACTTGACATAACTGGATCCAATTTAGGGACAGACTTTTACATTGATTTTGACAAATGTAAGGAATATAATACGGACATTTAATCTAAAACTTAAACATTCATGTATCCCTCATTTTCAGACTATATCAAAATCTCCGTCTCAGTCATATATCGGCACTTTATGTATTGCCTGTCGCCTGCATCGTGCAGGAGGCCCGGTGAGAAGACAAACACCGCACGACTATACCTGGAAAATCTGTCCAGACGGAGTCGCAGTTTTAGTTTTACTAGAATTATTTACTAGATGACCTTTCTACACTTGCTTCCTAACATTTGTTAAGATTAAATACACTATAACTGCTGTATTTACTTTCTCTACTGAAACTATTCACGATTATATAGACAAGAAGAAAAGTATGTTTCAAATATAGAACGCGCAAGTGCCACATTGAAACACTCTCTGTGAAGTCAGACGCTATCGGTCATTGTTAACTCATAAACAAAATTCTTGGCAAGTGATTAGTCACTTATTGAGACATGAGACACAGTATCTGTGTTAAACTTAGTATGTTAGGGAGTCAAATCTTTAAAAAGGTCATAACTCAATCATGATGACGACTACGAATAAGCAATTGACCTAATATATATATATATCACTAAGTGTGCTTCGTTTTGGTTTCGATTTATTCATCTTACTGAACCATTCTTACCAGCGTAAACAACTCGCATTTCATCTTTCTTGAGACCAGTTACTCTTGTGACATCGTCGAAGAGATCATCGATTGATGCATCCTAAAGACATGTAATGATAAAAGTAATTGCTTATATATATATATATGTATATATATATATATATATATATATATATATATATATATATATATATATATATATATATATATATATTATGTGATATACCACTATGTTATAGAACAAGATACAACCGCGTAGTTATTCCAACAGAAACTGACCAGGGGAGAGAAAGAAAAGACGGATAGACATTCTATTGAAATAGACAGTTAGACACATCGCACTTAATATTATACCGGGTAATTATGACATTGGCTTGAACATTTTGACTAAATATGTGAAACCGTTAAAAACGGATCCTTCACCCAAACATTGTTGGAGATTTGTATGTGTTTAGTAACCTAGTATCATCAGCGATATATGAAAATGTAGGTATTACTTGAAAACGTTTGTAAATATATACGGGCTAGATTAAACCATTCAAGTACAAACAAAATGAAAAAACTAATAAATTAGATAAGTAATGAATGGAAAAAAAATGAAGAAAAAAAACCTATCTAACCAAACGCTGATATCTGGATCAATAAATAATTGACATTTATAATGTTTTGGTTCAGGTGATTTCATACCATTGAACGTGCAATCACGTGAAGAAATATCATAACGCAGTTAACACCTTTGTTATGTTCTCCATTTTACCATTCATTCGGTAGATAACAAAATGTATGAATTTAAATACCAGTTTTATTGAACGACCAAGAAAGCACCGAAAGTAACACATGTAGACCTACCACTTTCTTTCACTTCGTAAACGATTCATGGTTGGATAGCAAATACATATACATTTAACAAATACATAAAAAGTGTAAATACGTACCTCGTCTATATCAATTGTGTGGGTTTTTGATTCAAGTCCCTTTAGGAATATTTGAAATTTATTCCCAGGCATTTTTGTTAGTCGTCTCTCTGTGTCAAGGAAGATGACTTCCGTGGAAACGGAAGAGCTGTACTACTTATATAGTGTATTTTCCTGAAATTCCCACATGATATGTATCTATAAATAACTTACTGATCTCACATCTATCAATAGCATTTGAATCTTTCCCTTTAAAGGGAGGGAATTTTTCACTTCCTAATTTGAAGAATGCACAACAAGAGTTCTTTAGCTGCTCGTAATTTCATTTAAACTTTATTCATATTAATTACTATATTATGTTTATGTATCTATGAACACACACAAATGCCATTTAATAATAACCGTGTTTAAATAATCTAGATGCAAGCATCGACGATGCAGTGTTTCATGTCAAGGACAATGATATCATGGCCGTTCGTTTATCGATCTTTAAGCATTGTCAGTCAGTACAAGCAAGAAACCTCAAACCAATGAAGGAACACGAATTAAGTAAACCCTGTTTATAATTTATTTATATCGTACGTGTCCAAACTTCTCTCTTCTCACTGATACTGATCGTCAGCTTCACTTTCCATAATTATAGATTTTGTTTGTGGTACCCCAGTATGAGAATTCAACTGTTGAAAAAGTTGACCCAGTTATAGTTCAACTCGTATAGCTGATGTACGCGCTCCGAGTCACTTTTTTCAGCTACAGGTGTAATTTGCAAGAATTGGAGTACACATATCTCTATATCTATCTTTATTTACTTTATTTTGCGCCTTGTTTACCTCAAAATTCCATCGACGATTATTGTACAGATTCATAGAAAACTGCTTAAAGGCCAATTCGTTGATACGGTACTTCGACGTTTCTAGGCGCAGTCAAGCAGTCAAACAAGCCATTGATCCAGATTAAGCCGGTTTTGTAACGCGCTATGATGTAAAAGTTGACGCACTTGCGGTCGGATAGAAGTTAACTAGAAATATAAAGCATAGACGAGACAATGTCGTCATTTATAAACAAAGCATTCGAAAATGGCACACAAGTCCAAAAAATTGGATGAAAATATTTAACTCCAATATAATATTCTATATGGCATGCTATGTCTTATATTTTGAATGTGCTTACATGACCAGTGTGACTTTTATTATAGGAATGCCATTTAGCTTCTATTGCAGGAGGCTTATGACTTACGTTTTATAACGTGACGCTTGATCACTAGAATCGGTTGCTAATGATATGATGCTGCTTTTTGGGAACTTAATATCTAATAGTTTGACACGATGCACTTCGAAACGAAAAATGTTTGTTGGAAGTATGGGTTTTATACATCATTACTCAGATGATTCGGGTTGCTCTGCTAATTGGAGTATATCTAATGTTGCGTATCAGTAGCTACTTATGGACTGTAATATTTTTGTCAGAACATTTTGAATCAATTGGGGAATGTTTTTGCCTCTAACGTTTGAATTAGACACCTACAAATGGTGTTTGCCATTTTCTTTTCTGTTTTCATTCTTGACTTTTAATTCTACAGATTAAACACTATTACGAGTCGTCCGTTCGATGTGGCATGTCCGTCCGTTCGCACAAATTTAGTATCCCTCCTCTTCCTGAACTACTTCGAGAATTGTCTTATAACTTTACATAACAATTCTTGTGGAACCTAACTGAGAATTTCAGCTCGGACATACAATATAGGAGCCGAAGTGGATTTGTTTAAAATCATGTAATCGCTATTCCTCATACTTACTTCTCATTCTAAGTTCTATGCAATCATCTCACATTTGCGGGTGCGTTGCTGACTCTTCAGTCCCAGTCTTGACTTGCATAACCGATGACAGATGGGACATTGGTAGTCATTTGTTGGGAACCGACGCTGATTTGTTGCTCCCGAGCTTCCTCCGTCTGCTTCAGGTCTTCGTTTCTAGTACAGTTGACGTTTTGTAGGCGATGTAATAGAGGGAATACCAGCCAGTTCGGTACGGTGCTGTTTTCACTAGCGCAAATGGTTTGAGCCGTGCAACCTTAGACTGTCTTTCAGTGTGTCTTTGTATCATTTGCGTTGTCGGCTTGCTTTCCTCGGCCATGTGCATGTTCTTCAAACTAAGATCTGTTCGGCAAGCGAGTGCAATCCATTCTGATGAGATGACCTGACCAGCGAAGTTAAGCCTTTGTCAGCTTTGCCTCATTAGTCATTGGCTTTGCTTTGTCCATGATTTCGAGATTAGTAATGTTATCTTGCAATCGGATCATAAGGTAAGAGCGGATATTTTCTTCAGCTTCTTGATGTGACTGCATTATACAGTCAAGGACACACAACCATAGAGCAAAGAGCTGATAACCACTGCGTTATGTCCATTAAACTTGGCGGACACAGAAACATTAGGATGGTCGAGTAATCTGTTGAAAAGCCTTCAAAGTGACTGACGTACTTTACTAATTATTGAAGAGATCTCCATACCAAGTGAACAATTGTTGGAGATGACTACCTACCTACGTATTTGCAGCTGTCCACAGTTTTCAGCTGAGTGACGTATATGGCGATAACTTGCTGTTGCGTAATGATGATGGGGCTGGCAAGAAAAAATGTCAGTTTTTTCCAATGGTAATTCGGAGGTTGAATAACTGTTTGGAGGCTTCAGAAAATGTTTTAAAAGCATTGTTTGTTGGTCACTTCTCTTGTATATCCGCAGTCATCAGCAAAGAGGGCTTCCGCCATGAAAGATTCCAGCGTCACATTTTGCAATGAATCGCAGGTCAAGGAGTGAAACATCAGGCCGGTATCAGATATATGCTCACGCTTGCAAATCCGGTGCGGTATCGATGAGGACATTGGCAAAATAATGTTTAACAGACCTAGCGATACGACACAACCCTGTATTACCGCATTAGAGATCCGACATGGTTCAGAAAGGTCGCAATTTGAGAGGACCCGTCTTTTAATACCATCGTGGAAGAGTCAGATGATCTTGACAACTTTACGCGAGCAGCCAAGGTTTACTATTACATACCAAAGGGCATCCCAATTAAATCCATTTAAAGTATAAGTCGTTACGGACGGTATATGGGTCCAGTTTGTATCGATGTATTTCTCTGGGACCAGTCTAATAGTGAAGATTATGTCCAGTACCTACGTCCTAAACGAAATTGTCACTGAGCTTCAGGAGATAAGCATCTGAAACAATAATTATCGGTTACTCGGGGAAAAATCTTGCCAGCGCTGGAAAGGATTAAAATGCCCCTTTATTTGCCATAGTCAGGTTTGCAACATTTTAATTTTAAAAAAGGAGATAATCAAGACATGAAGAAAGTCTTTATTGATCGCTTCTTGTCCAAGTATGCTCTAGAATATATTATGCAAAACATCAATTGCAACGGGTCAAATTGCTTTGCAACCTTTCATTGCGATTCCTTGTTCCCAGAAGCCCTGACCGAGTTCATATGCTAGGTTGAACACCATTACATGTTTTTGATCAAACCTAGGAAACCCCAAGCACAACAAACATTTGTTCAACATTTTGAGAATCCAGCTTCAGTGAGATGATAGTGGTCATAACTGAAAGAAAGATTGCATCAAGAAAACGTCAGATGCGCTCGCGCTAAGGTTAAGGGAAGCATGGGGACAACATAATATATTTGATAAATATTTAACAAAATGGAAAATATATGAAATTGTATTAGAGAAAGTACAAAATACAGCAAAATCTAAGAAAACATACGCAGGTAAAAGAACATAAATAAATAGAGAGGAATTCTTTGACTTCCAGTTAGAAAGGAGAGGGTGGGAGCAAAAGATGCAGATATAATCCAATAGAACAATGTTTTAAATAAGTACTAAAGACTTATACAAATGTAACTGGCAGTGCCTCGAATAGGCCTCAGCATTATGAGGTTATTGTTAGGACTGGTCGGTTTGTCAGGAGAACTTGACTAGGTGAACAAGGTGCTACATGTCGACGGCATGATGCCCCGTTGCTAGACATCACTATAAAGTCCCACATTGCAGACATCGTAACGATATGACAAAATTGTTGTAAAAGCTACGGTAACAATCCATGTCACACACTCACTCCATTTCAGAGTACGAGATAATACAAGTCAGAAGCTGATGAATATAACTATTGGAATATACAGATTTGCTCGTATTAATATTTGTGGACCAAATAGAAACTATCGATCTTTCTACCTTGAGATAAAAAAATATGTATTCCATGTTTACAATGATTTTGTTTTAAATGGGGGAGATTTCAGTCTTGTGAGAGATCAGCATAAAGATGTTGTTAAACGTTGTCTTAGATATATAAGACAACATATACTTTGCTACGAATTTTTAAAAAAAAATCAGAATTATTTCAGGTGAACTCAATTCTTTCTGTACCTTGCAGCACAGACGATATTTTATATTTTCTGGTATTGTCTAAAACTGAGATATTTTAAAAACGATAATTTACAATAGCTGAATGGTACTTGTAGTCACAGAAATAATTTACAATTAAAAGATGATGTATTTGGGAATTAGAAACCTCACTCAGACAGGCAAACAGACAGAAGTCATTATTCCCTTAGTTGAAAAAGATTGCCATTTGTAACTTTAATGTGGAAAACAATATGTTTATGGAAACTGCAAATGGGAACCATTGTTCAAAAGATTGTTATAAAGTTTAGTTGTAAAGTTGCTATTCACTTTTTATTCAGGTCTTTTTATTTTCCGCCTGTTATCAGAATTTGCACATTGGCTAGAAAATACATGCTCTTTAATGTATAATGCCAGATACAAAACTGGAATCTGTTCGATGTTGTTAGAGATACGTTCATGGTGTGTATGTGAATTAGCATAGCAGCCTGCTAATATATTTAGTTTGTTGAAATAGCTTCCATTTATGTGCATTATTACCTTTATTTCATAAATATGTAAATATACAATACAGCCTTTTGTTTCCTTTTCCTATCTCTCTATTTCATTAGCTTTTATCTTTAAGCTTACAGTGAAACAAAGCCATCATCTACAACTGCATAGTGTATTAATCGTGTTGAAAACCACTCTTAAGATACTTAACCGATCATATTTACATTTGATATTCTTCAGATCAACAAAAATAGTTAAATACTATTGTATGTTTTAGCACTTCTACTCTTATATACTGTGCTTCTGTATACAGATTTCGAGATGGGTGTGAAATAGGGAATGTTGGCGATAGAACGGGCAAGAAAATTGACTTTAATCAATTTGCATGTATCTCAGACACCCGTATATTCTTACTCATCCTCCGTCTAAAACAAACATGAACCTTCAATAAGAACGTTTTGCACCTGCGTACAGCAGGACGGTGCAGTCACATTAACATCATGTATCTGTCTTTTGATCTGCTAATGAGCATTAACTATTTAGAAAACTACATTTTCCAAAGCTTTCGTGACAGAAAATCTGGATTTCACATTTTCAGTTATCTGTAGTTAATAGCGTTTGACATTTTTGTCAGCAATCAAGCTTCAACTACCACTTAACATCAATAAGGAATCTAAAAATACAGGTCACATTTACATTTGGGATTACAAAGAAGTGAAAGGGAAACTAGATTGATATAATCGTTGTTACTCTGTCCTTACCATCCAGTATCGTCGGAATAAATAAGAAAATCAGTCTATCAACTCAACAATATATCCACCTTTTTCAACTTTGTCTATATATACTTGCTAAAATCGGGACAGGAATATACATTTTAAATACAATATTAAGGGGATTTGTGCGATTTTTATCCAGTACTCTAAAGAAGAGAATGAATGCTTGTATGTGTCTTTGAGGGCCTGGATGTGTGTGTGTGTGTTGGAACTGGCTGTCATAAAACAAAGGTCATAGAGCGATAGAGAATGGGTAATCGAGTTCATAGATCTATTGATACATGATCAAGTAAGCACATACACACACATCCCCCAGCTTCAGTTATCTGCTGTCACTAGGATTAGTGCGATATGAGTTTGAAGCTGTGACATGCGCTTGACTTGGATTAAAGTGAGTAAAGTGAAGAAGAACTGTGTAGATCATCCGACTCACTCTGTCGTCCTGACCAATCTAGATCCAGTAGCAAGACCAGCTGCTAATTCAGACATTACAATCAAAACCCAGAGCATACTTAATTGTTCATATCTCACATTTAGACATACATTTAAATATAGACGCTCATTATGAAGTCTTACACAGATAATCATCAGAAAAGTCCGTATCGTTTCAGAGCAGCTTTAAGAGCTGACCAATCACCCCATTTGTAGGTTTGCTATTTTCCTCTTGTTTATTTTGTTTTGGTAGGGATTGCACAATACATCAACAAAGTGAAATAAATGTATGAATTTTTTATCAGTACTGTACATGTTATGACAATTTATGCCACTGAAGCGCTGTGCTATTTCATGCAATAGATATTTTAGGTGATTCCGGATGGTGTTGGAGGGTGGGATAGGATTGTTTTAACATCATATTATCACTCACACTTTGCATGCAAAAGGCTTTTTTGTCTCTAATAGACTTCTCTGTTCTTGCCAAAATGTCGAACTCTCAGCTGAACACCACAGTCATCTAAATTCTACTCCTTGTAGGTGTGCTTCTATTTGTATCTCTTGCAATATATGCTACATAATTTGATGTGGAGTATTGAAACCCCCTGGGATTCTAAATATACCCAAACGTTTCAGTCTGTTAATATGAGAACAGCGGATGGAATAAATGACCACAGTGGATGGAATAAAATACAACATTGACCTTACCATAATGGCCTTCGATTCGGACAGTTTCGTCATATATCTGAAACTACTCATAACATCACTCAATAACGTGATGCAGTGTTACAGGGCATGACAGTGAAAGTTCGATATTTATAAGGCATGAAACATTTGAATTATGGGGGTCACTAAACCAATAACTACCACAAGATACTTTCCAAACTCACATTTACATGACTGAATTTGCAAAAGCGAAATACATGTTTACATGTTGATCAGGTTCACAAATGGGAATTGGGACTGTCACGTGTTGTTTAATGCTTTGAAGCCATTCATTTTTAATTAAGGGTTCTATCTTTTTCTGTTTAGCAGTCTGATTGCTGTTTCCATACTAGCAGAAAGTTTTATGAAATTAAGGAAATTTTCCAATCAACTAACTCAGCAACGTTAAATATTAACTTGCTCAAAATCACTTGTAAATTTATTTTTCCAATTTAAAACAATGAAATGACTTATATCCGGTTTTCTTAAGTGGAGTATAGGTATCCACGAACGTTATATAAACTCATATGCATATGTATTCATCAAACATTGAAACTAAACCAGAAAACAATTACATTAACCAAATTATATTCGTTTTAAAACTGTGAACTGATAAAATAAAATAACTAATACATTTCACTGAATCTGTAATGTATTAGGATAGAAAATGTACTGAAACGAGGTAGAAGAAAATCAGATGTATTTAATATATATGAATTATGTCGGTAAAGATTAAATACTCATTTTTACATACAACATTCAAATTTAAATGCATAAATTCCATTTCCATGTTTTATTCCTGAAATTCAATTGCATGAATTGAACAATGCAAGTGTTGAAGTTGAAATTGTTCCTTTACGTTTTTATATAACAAACGTGTACCCCTCTGCTTACATATAATAAATTGGCCATTGTGCAAGACATATCCTTCTGTATGGGAAAGATTTAATATTACCTGCGAATGACATCAGTTTCCATCGAATTTGTGTTGCACTGGAGCAACATTACATGTTGTGCTACATTGGAAATTTCCGTTGATAGCTAATGTAAGACAAACAAAGCAAAATTTTTGACCGCATCTACAGCTCATTTGCTTGCAACCCTCTGTATGTTCAATAAGATAGCCACATGCTGGGCATGCTCGCATAGATGGGCATTTTACTCCGTTAATATCCTTAATTCCCGCTGACTTTAAATATCGGAGGCGAAGGTCAATTACGTCGCATGCGGAATTACCACAGTCAGTGTTGTCAGAAGTTGACCACACTCCCCGGCAATACCAGCAAAATTCGTATGGATGCCTTTGTCCCAATTGGCACAACATACATATCACGCGGAAATTGTTCCCATTAGGCCGAAGAGAAAGGGAGCTGCAGTTTGGACAATCCTTAGTTCGCATGGTCGCCTTAAGAAAGGTTTCAGACATTTTTTCCTCAAAATAATTTTGTTCATCCTTTGTCAACACAGCCAGCTTTCGAACTGTAATATAGTCCCAAATTTGTCCGCAGCAAGGGTCGCGGGAAGGACATCCAAATTCGTATTTGCCTTCATCTAAAATTCTTCTGCAATATTCTTTGAGAGACTCTTGTCCTGCAAGTGAAACATCATCAACATTATTAACCTTCAGCTGTAGACGAAACGAAATGTCGGTATTTCATATGATCTGGTCAGTGTCATATAATTTGTTGTCTTTTGTATTATATGTATATGCATATGTATATCTGACGATAAAAATGATTATGCATAATTGCTGACATAATTTCAAACTGGTTGATGATTACTTGCAGCCTGCTAGCTATTATTCCCCGAATCGTCACAAGGTCATAATCCATTTCATATAAATTTTGCATTAATTACGAGCCAACAAGTAAGTGTATTACGTTTTAATGAATTCCATACATTTTGGTCAACTGAAATTACATGAGCAAGAGCTGTCTCGTTATTGTTGTTTAAATTTGTAGACTTTATTGAACTGATAAATTTCAGCGTAAGTTGTGTCTTACAACGCAACTGCCCGGAATGCCATAATATATGCCATCTCGACGTATCAGTCTCAAACCCTCCACCTATATTCGCTACTAAGAGAAACCTCCGTATGTTAAATAGAACTAAATTAATACATGCCACCCAAGAAAATCTAACAACTTACTTACATCCTACAGCAGAACACAAAACTACATAGCGGCCTGCGTTCATCGCTTGATAAACATGTCCCAGCCACCCAGTGCAGAGTGTCAATAAAACAAAGTGTTCTCCGTGGTATAGCAGTGTTAGTAATTAGCTTTGCACTGCTAAAAGACATCGCCGTAAAGCAAAGAGGCTTTGGCTTTCCACCAGACACACTATTCATAAACAAATCTATGAAGCCGCTAACAAGAACGTCACAAACATAGTCCATTTAGCCCAATTATCCCACTACAGTAATAACATCACGGAGAATTCCAGCTACAAAGAGCTCTTCAAGATAACTAACAAACTAATGTACAACAAACAAGTGTACACCACCTCCAACTACCTTCTCTCCACTAGACCTTCCGGACCTATTTGCAAATTTATTCCCTGACCAAGTTCAAACCATTAGCGATTCGCTTGACAACACAATTTCAATTGTCTCGTCACCATATAGTTATGATACAGAATTTCAGCGACCACCATTAGGAGTATTTGAACCTGTCTCTATGGATTTAGTACGGACACTCGTGATGAAGAGTGCACCAAACTCATGTGAACTTGATACAATTCCAACATCACTGATGCTTGAGTGCTTAGACCTAATATTGCCTTCACTAACTGATGTTATTAATTTATCTCTCTCATCGTGGGAATTGTCATCATTTTCAAAAACTGCCAACGTAAAGCCTCTGCTGAAGAAACCAACACTCGACCATAACGATTCAAAGAACTACCGCCCAGATTCTAATCTCCCCTTCATATAACAAATCTTAGAAAAAGTTATTCGTTACCCAACTTGTATCTCATTTGAATTCAGAAATGATTTTTTGGCAATGTACAGTCTGCATATCGCCATTGCCACAGTACTGAAACTACTCTTCTGAAAGTATTTAATGACATTCTCTCTGCTTTGGACAGTGGAAAGATTACAGTCCTCACCCTCCTTGATATATCTGCAGCATTTGACACAATAGACCATAATATATTACTTCACCGTCTCCAGCATGTATTTGGCATTCAGAATTTAGCCTTACAGTGGTTCAAGTCCTACTTAGTCAACAGGACACAAATTGTATCTGCAAATGGAATACATTGCAGCTCAGTTGATCTATGTTGTGGTGTTCCACAGAGGTCTGTTCTTAGACCTGTTCTCTTCATTCTATACACTCAGCCACTTTCAAGTGTCATAGATCATCACCCAGTGTCCCACCAATTGTACATTGATGACACCCAAATATATAAGTCTAGCCACCCAACTGAAGTTGATGTTACCATCCATGGGGTAAAGAGGTGCATTGCTGATGTGAAATCATGGATGACATGTAACAAGCTGCAGATGAATGAGGATCGCAACACAAAGACGTTCTCATTCACATCCTTTACCTCAGACAATAAATATCAGCATCACCAACATTAAATTCTCACAGTCAGTACGATACTTACGTGCTACTCTGGACAGTACTCTCACATTGCACCAACATGTCATGAACATATTCAAGGCTGCATATCTTGAACTGAGACGCATCAGTTCAATTCGCAAATATATTTCAGTTGATGCTACTAAAACACTTGTGTGTTCATTAGTGCTTTCAAGACTGGACTATTGTAACTCAGGTATGTCTGGTTCGTCACAATATTTACTCCGGAAACTTCAAAATGTTAAAAACACAGCTGCTCGAATCATCTTTAGAATACCTCGATCACAGCACATCTCACCACTGCTCTGTACCCTATACTGGTTATAAATTTGATACAGAATGAAATACAAAATTTGTTCTCGGTGCTATGTTTCACTGACAGACGCCAGTCTAACATACCTATCTGGCCTCACCCATGTGTATATACCAGCAAGATACTTACGCTCTTCTTCTGATAATCGTATACTCATTGTTCCCACTATGAACACGAAGTCATATGAACAACGTTCTTTTGCATACCAGGGCCCGGCGATGTAGAACGAATTGCATATTGAAATTAGACACAAAGACATAGTGGTCCTTTTGAAGAGTGCTCCTAAAACTCACCTTTTTCGACTGCAGGAACAGACTTAGAGACCTAATAATGTTTTGTATCTTATATGTTTTCAGCATGTTTTTATGTTTTCCAATTTCATGGTTTTTGTAATTTGTTTTTCTGAAGTGTAGTCATATCATTATAGATGTTGTAAATCGCTTATAGCTTCTAAAGATTAGGCGCTATACAAAGTCATCATCATCATCATCATTATTATTATTATTATTATTATTATTATTATTATTATTATTATTATTATTATTATTATTATTATTATTTTGCAAACAGGGAATAACCTTACAATGGAGTCCGTATATAGCTAATCACCAAACTTTGAAATTAGATATTGGATAGGTTAAGTCTTTTATACTAATTTCTAATTGTGTTTTTGAAAATATCACAACCTGCTGTGTATAAAGATCTTAGTAACCTAACCGCCATCTGTTGCTAAGACACGCTTATCATTCTAAGTTAAATGAGCACTAATGTTAAAAACTTTTTTTTCAAATAGCGTTTTGATTGGTGGTGTAAACACCTAAAATAAGCATTTTTTTCAAAACAAAATGAAATATTAAATCAAATGATTGTGATGTGTTCATATAGAAAGAGTTCATCTATTTCAAGTATATATTGATCATGTTATGACAGAGAAAATAGATAAGTGGCTGATATTAAATTTTAAATCAGAATAGTAAAATAACACACATGCCAAATCTACTATTCATGAAAGCATACAAACACCTGATGCACTGAGTAAAAATAATAAATCTGGAAAGACATAACTATTGCGAAATAAGAACGGCAAAACGACAAAAAGGCTCCATTTGTCAAATAATGCAACAGAGACCATTGCCTTTGGCCAAACATCAATTCCCGACATACAGAGTCCACTTTAGCGTTTCGATTGAATGTATTTGGATACATACCAATTGCATGTCCGCACGGCATCTTTATTCTCGGTATGCTTTGGTCATCGTCAAGGGTCAACATATCAGGAGAGTTTGTAAATTCTACGACGCCATTTAAAGCTGTAGGCTTCTGCTCAACACTACTGACACCATCCTCTGTCAACATGATACAGCCAAAAAGGATTGCCTGGTTGCCAATGCCATAGTCTTGCAAAATCGTGGCATTCCCATTGATATTGGATCGAAGCTGCTTGGCTGCATTATAAACGTGAAAATATGTATGTATGTATGTATGTATGTATGTATGTATGTATGTATGTATGTATGTATGTATGTATGTATGTATGTATGTATGTATGTATGTATGTATGTATGTATGTATGTGTGTATGTATGTATGTAAAGCCTAAAACGGTGTAAGACTCGCGCCTGATATGTGATTGTGTTAATATGTTAAATTAACAGCATGAATAATGATTATAAATTTTAAAGCGGCTGATAAACAATTTTGTACATACATTTTGTTGATTTATATATTAATTACATGATGTAATATATGTTTTCTAAATATTTTTTTGCAAACAACATTTTGCCCTGATTAATGATTCAGCGTAACTGCATATTGGCATAAATAGGTCTATTATTATAATCATCTTTAATTGCGCCCTCATAACTATTACGCAGTGGTGCAATGACCACATGCTGTAAAAACAGATTTAACGATAAATTAAAAGCAAAAAAGAAAATGAAAGATTCAAACTATGTTTAACAGATTGTAGGATGCCAGAACCAATGAAATGATATAAATGTGGTCTGCCTCACGATGCTGTCTTGGAAGCTATTCTAAAAGATGAAAGAAAGACATGTTTTTTGAATGTGGAAGTTGCTCATACATGTCGGAATCACATCTTCTGCGTTATAATTATAGAGGTATTGATATAAGAGGATGGTTCGGAAGGTGTTTTAATTAGTTGGTTTCTTTGTTTTTATGGTTTAACGCCATTTTTAAGCACAAGATAGGCTATATATAGCGGCCAGTATTAATGGTGGAGGAAGAACTCGGAAAACCCTGGAAAGAACTTCCGACCCAAGAAAAGCTTTTGTATCAAGCCTTCTCACATGCCCACATTGGCCGAATCCGAGACTCGAACCCACGAAGAAAAGTGAGATTACAGTGATCAGTAAGGGACAGTGCAAGAAAACCACTTCATTCTGTATATCACAGTGATTGTTATGCATACTTGATTTGTATTATTTGTAAATTTAATGTATAGCTATATGTTATGTAGATTTGTAATTTAAAATTGGCATTAATCAAAAAATCAAGTTAACTTTGTACCTGTCAAGGAACATTGGTTTTATAATCAAAATGATACATATCTACAAATCAGATCATTATTAACGTAACCATGTTATCTTAACCAGAGTCTATGACATTGGAATTCCTCCATGACAAATATGGTCAACTTGAATAAATATTCAGGTCATTTGTAATGTAAACATGTTTATCTTAAGATGCTTATTGAACATTGGAATTGCCCTTTACAGTTCCGACCAGCCTAATTTTTACCATATTTTGTATACGTTTAGAATCAGGTTTAATCTTGCCGACAACTTAAAATTGTCTAGACATTATCTTTTGACTCTCATCATTGCTTTACTATAGTGTCTACGATTGTTAGCAGAATCTGTCAGATCTGCCTTTGGTATTTCGTGTGGGTGGAACTACTTATTTAAATTATTATTCACTAGAATTACAAAGCGGTCATCATTAATAGCATTCATGGACTGAACTAAACTTTTTGGATTATAGTTAATTCACACAAGGATTTTTTGGATTATTTTATTGTGACACATCAAAAGACTCTTAGAGCATAGCCATAGTCCAGGCTACTGACACATTCGCATATTCAAGACTACAGGCAAAGCAATACATTCAATATTGGAACGTATTTGAGATAGCACTGGAATTCAACTGACTGGAAACGTATACATGTTGACGTCTTGATGTCTTCTGATGTGCTTGTTCTAAAACCGAACAACAACAACAAATATATAACAAATCATATAAACTTAAAGGCCAATCCAACTTTCAGAACAAACAATATAATAACAGTTTGAGAGACAAAGACACACTCGTACATGTCGAAGTTTTTGGTATTATGTTAGTTTGTTCCACACAGCAGGGTCAATTTTATCCTATATGCCGACTTATCTCAGTACATTTTCAGGTCAGTGTCATTAAGTGTAGCTAAAGCAACTTAACTAGTTTTAAATATTTCGTGTGAAATAAATTATATACTGTTAGCTACATTTAAAGATGATGACCTGAAAATTGACTGTGCGAAAGATAAAATAAAATTATCAATGCTGTGTAAAATGAACTAGGACAGAACACACTGATCCATGCACATATACTATATACCTATACACTTCATAGCCTCCCGAATCTCATAAAAACTAAGGAAAGATTAGTAACCGTCAGAAATGCGTTATTTTAAACATGCTTTATTCTAATTTTGATAAGAACCCTCATTGTGCCCCAGTACAATCAAATATGTGTATGCAATATTTGATGACAAATAATGTACTTATCAGCCAGAGGGAGTCATTAAATCCATCCACACCTTTTTCCACAAACAAATTTTCCTATAGCAAATACTTCCACTGCTAATTACAACACTTGCCATATTTCCAAGAGAGAAAATATACATTTTTACAAGAAATCATGAATGTCAAACTTCATTACTTGGTTATCAGCTACGGTCTGTATTTGGAGGGTCTTTCATGCAGGGTGGTACTTGTACAGTCAGTATTAATTACAACACAAGTATATCACAAACAGTTTCACTTCTTCCTAAGCGAAGGAGAGTAATGTACGATAGTGACACTAGTCTATAATTACCCGTGAATAAACCAAGCACCGACACTCATATTGCATGTAACATTTCATTATAACAATAGCATATACACGAGAACAGATGTGTGGGTCCAATATCGTTTCATTATTTACAATATAATGTTCTAAATTGGAACTGATGAAAATGAAACATTTTCTTGTAATAAATATTATCCAATAGCATATACACGAGAACAGATGTGTGGGTCCAATATCGTTTCATTATTTACAATATAATTTTCTAAATTGGAACTGATGAAAATGAAACATTTTCTTGTAATAAATATTATCAATTTATTGTTAATGTCATATCACATCCATATATTAAATATGATAATACCTCAATACTATGCAACGTTTTATGTTGTCAGTTTTTGATATTCATGTGCCGCATGTAAACTTTGGGATGTGAACACCAGTCAAGAGTTCGTTTTATTTTACATTAGCAATTGCATTATTATATTTCATTCAAGTGCGGCGGATTGTGGGTGTTCGACAAACTATTTGCTTTATGCTGACTTTGCAGTATCAATTGAGAGACTTTGGTTTTTATGGTGTTATCAAAACTGAGGAGACTTTAAGTTACTTCATGAGTGAATTTCTTAGTTAAAATCTCCGTTTGGCACAACATAAGAATTCAATGGTTTCTTTTGAGAAGTAGTAACTAGCGCGTAAAGACAATGGCAGGCGATAGCCAGACTTAGATATAGGTAAAAAAAAGAATAGCAAAACAGACGCTTGGGAGTGGAAAATTTATCTCATAAACTATTTTATTTGTTGGTATATTTAATGATAGTTTCAGTTGGATGGTATAGATAAAGGTTCCTCAGTTTGCGCATTATGTAACAGGAACACGGTATAACGGGTAGTATCTACATCTAGCAGGTATCCCAACTAATCCCTGTGACCATCAGCTGTCTTTGTATTGCCGTGCAATCGCGATTTTCGGGGAAAGTACTTAAGGGTCCCAGACTGAGTTGTGTAGCCATGTCTCGGATCTGCATGAAACACTAATATTTGGATAATCTATGAAATACCACATGAAGATCTTCTTTTTAGCACTAATCACACTTTCGATGGTCTGAGTCGACAATATGTCTTTGTTTATCCGCAACTGTATTTATATACTTTAAACATTTGAGATAGTGTCGCTTTTACCTGACTCAGAAAGGCCACTGTTCTTTGTTGTATTAGGTCCTAACTCTTGGCTCCACAAAGAACAGACCTGTGTGTTTTTCAAAACGGTCTCCAATAGACGTAGTTTAAATGTTTGGCAAACCGCATTTACAAAAGATTAAGGTTGTATTTGGCCGGTATGCTTCATCATTAGTAACGCGTACAAAGACACACATGTCACGTTCGTAACAAAGCTTGATTTGTCTCCAGTAACAACCATTTTTACAAATATTACGTGGGTATTGATCGTCCTTCTGCACTGATAGTTGTAAGGCCTGGATTTACTTCCGTGTCTGACAAACGGATAACAATCGTGCATCTCAAAGAGAGTGATTTCTGTGTTTGAAGATCTTTGTTATAGCTGATATGTTCATTAAACGAGCATGTTTAAATGTTAATATGCAATGGTACTACTGAATGAGGAGAAATGGCCCGTCTGCAGAATTAATATCGTATAAATATGGACGAGTGGTGCATTTATCTTCACAACTAATACAAGGAATAGAGCAATATGCCAGTGGCAAAAGGCAAAGCGAAAACAATAATTATTAGTGGCGAAAGAAACATACATAAGTATAATTAGAATGGACAATAAAATGATCAAAGCAGTATTTTGTTGAGTTGCTCTTTTGTAGGAAAGGTCTCGTAGACCAATAATCCACACAGGAACTACACAGTTTCTGGTTTGAACTTCTTAAATTTTAAATTAGATTATCTGAATTCAAAGTTTTTGTTTCAATATATACTTTACAAAAGAGAAAAGTAACAAATTTACGCTAGATCAGAAGGCAGTTTGTAACGTTATGCAAGACTAATGTCACTGAATGGTCGAATGTTCATCTTTGCTGACTATAATATCATATTAGCTAGGATGTAGATGTCTCAGTAAAGTTATTGTACCTTTCATGTCACGTTATTGATTCCTTCAGGACATCATGTTGTTAATTCGTTCTCATAAAGAGGCATATAAACCATATATTTTGTAATATGTATTTAATGTATGTCGTGAGCTTGATATTTTTCATTAAGTGTTGGGTTTCAGCTTAGTAATTTTTGTCACTTGAAAGGTCGTTTACAAGGATTTTGGTTCAAAGCTATGTGCTCACTCGCAGCCTGACTATCAAAAAGAACAGACGTGGAGATCCGCTCAGGACTACTCCCCACGTGCAGCAGTAACCAGTTACCTGAATTCCGATTCACGCTAATCAAGCCGTCTACCCAACCCGTTTCCAGCCTCGCTGACTGAACAACTATATCCCTCAACCTAACTACAACAAGGATACCGGATTAAAGTTACTTCAATTATCAACGTTAATTAACAGGTATTTTATTAAGACTTCGGTTCAATTCAAACCTTGTACTGTTTGTGCCTTAACTAAGCTCCCTTCATTTAATTTGTCAAATTGTTACACTTTACAATCTCGTGTGACAATTCAAGCAAATTAAATAACTTCTTTATCTTGCTTTGAATTCTTCCTTTTGACGCTTGCCATAATTCCAACATTATTTGTAACTCAATATACTTCGGCTTAACAATGGAAAATAAATCCTGTAAACAAGCATTTAGATCTAGAAACCGTCTTGCATCTAACGGTAACATTCTCAAGAAGAGGGTTACTCAAATTAACATAAAATTGGATAAAGAATCCTTGACCAACCTTAGAATAGGGCAAATTGACTTTACCAGAAACACGCGAACAAAAGAGGTGCAAAAAACTCAAAGGTCATTTCTACACCAGACCTCAACCTAATCAAAAAAGAAGCAGAGAAACGTAATCCTCTCTCTCCAATTGAGTTTCAATTACATGATAAAACCAATAATGATGAAGCACTGGACGCCACTTTACTCCAAAGCGATTCCAGTGTAAACAATACACCAACCCCCCAATATTCCATCATGGCGCCTCCCCTACGATAAAACAAGTAGGAATCACTTTGTATAAGCCCACTTACGCTCAGGTCACTAACTCTAACGTGAATCATGTACGCCAGCTGAAGACAAAGGATCCCAAGGGAGTTCGCACTACGACTGAAGCACACAAGATCGCTAAAGCTACCGTAGTGCACTCAAGTCAAACACCAGGGCCGTCTTAATTACTGATAGAGGAAGATTTGATATATCCCTCTCATAACCCTATAAAACAACCCTCCTCACCAACCAATAGGAAGTCGAAGGTATGGAAAGGAATAGGTAAAGGCAAAGGACCGTTAAACCCTAAAAAAAAACGGCCCTCATTAAAAAAAACCAAAGAAACAACTAAATCGGCAAACGACAAATCAGGCATATACGGCAAACCCGCTATTGTATCACGGTACCAATTGGTACCGTTATACCTATAGCAAACCTTGATTTTTCCAATAATCTTTGAAATAGCTCGAGACTATATAAGTAACACATGTACCTAGTCTCGCTTGTCAAAAACAATTTTATGAGGTACTAAGCTATGTTTTATATGATTGTGTATAGAAATGTTATTGAGCTGTCTGAACTCTTGTTTTCATACCTTTGCTTCACTATCAAACTCATCTTTTGAAATTAAATGAATTCTTTTAACTATGAGTTGTGTTTTATTCATATTAGCACTTATCGAACTTCACTTTGGTGATAGGGGATAAATCACATTATGTCATATTTGTTAATAGTAAGGTCAAAGGTCAACGCACTAGTTAGCATGTACCATTTCTACTCTTATAGAGACTTATTTATCTAAAATAAAGGACTTATATTTGTTTCATGAACACAGAAAGTAACAACAGGGACAGGTGGACATGGTCCAATCTAATTATAAAGTCTTAGCTTTGAACACTTTACAGTGTCAGCATATGAATGAGGTCAGTAACCCCCAGTCATCACAAAAAGGTCAAGCTACCCAGCCTCTTTGTCATACAAATAGAAATCTTCCCTCCTTTGTGTAGTGAATACAGTTGATGTAATAAGCCAATCTGACACTAAATAAAGTAGGTAACAGCTTTCTAAGTGGTTATGTTGGATTTGGGGGTGAAAATGGGAACTAAAATACAGAAAAAGGCTCAAGTTTTACAATGAGTATAGTGAGTCCAATGGATTTAAAAACAGGAGGAAAGTGTGTATCTAAATGGGAGATGTAGCGTATGATAATGGAATTAAAGGAGACAAAAACAGCAATGAGAAAAATGAGAAGTGAGAGCTTCATAACATTATCTTAGAAAATATAGGGCGGCAGTGGACCATAGGTGCAAATACAATTCAAAGGCACCTGTGCTATAACATCCCTTACAGGCACCAAATGTCAGGTGACATGATGTTCATTCCTAGCTAATATAAAAGGGTGAATAATGTAGATAATATAGATGCGTATAAGTTATATTTCTTCTAAATAAGAAATTAACAATAATGGGCTCCTGTTAGACAGAAAATACCTAAACCAGACAAAGCATGTTTGATCAGTTTTCAAACTTTTAAACTTTACTGGGAGAAAATTATTAAAGTACTTCTAGTTCAATTTGCATCAAGACCATGGGCTAATATGATTCTTCACAAATCTTCTATTTATTTTCTTACACATTCACTTAAATTTTGGGTTTTATATCTATTGAAAATGTTGTCTGGTGTAAGGGAGATAACTTAATGATATACGTAAGGTGTGGTCTTTTTATTTCCTCCAATATATTATCCATGTAATATAGATGATTTCAAGAACACATGTATTAACTTCAATGCAATTAAATTATCCAAAAATGCATTACTGATAAAGTGAGAACCTAAATTCCAGGCTTCTATATGTAGTAGAGACCTCAAGAATGATTATCTAACTAAGGAATCGCATGTTCATTTTTCAAGGCGCAAAAGTTTACAACAAAAAAAAAGACAAATATAGCAGGACAATTCAAATCAAAAAAGGAAGGAATACCATATCTTTAATAAATTACCTAAAATACTCATACCAGAATATTCTTTATGATACAAGTGAACTATCTACAAGAGGACAAGTAGTGTCCTCTATCCTGGTATATTGCATGCTTTAGAGGAACAAGAGAGTTGTTTTTTATCCATGATTTTTCATCTTTTGCGCATAAAATAAACAATATTTGGCTAAAATTAACTAAATTAACTTTACATAACTTATTTTTTTTTTGCTTGTATGCTAATCTTGGAGCTGACTACACAGGCACAAAGCCATCAGTCTATATATGTTATATGTATAGTTACAAAAAACCCATTCCAAAGCTGTGTCTTATTTTCTGAAGATTTTATACATTTTCTATGTAAACGTCTGTCAATATTAGACAAAAACTTCACAATTTCCATTGTTGAACCAAATGACACTATCACAGTATATAAATGGTGGCTATGTATACTCGGTGATATGGATACACTGTGAAGCTGGTATTACCTTTTAAGTATCACGGTACCAATTGTTTTTCCATATACCTCAATGCTAATATTTGGAGAGATAAATATATTTTCTATCCTAATTTAGCATGCATCTCACACACTGTTATAGAGAACAATGTTAGATTGTCAATTTGATGATGACAAAACCAGGTACTCCATTGCATTTAAGAGAGATAACTCTGCTGGAACTAGACAGGGGTATGAGTTATCTAGTCACAACATACTTATTTTCAGTCATGTCTCTCACATTTTCAGAAAATCATAAAACATACAAAATATGATCTATATAGGAATTAGCATAAATTAACTTGTTGCCAAGAGGCTAAAAGTTTTTTAAAGCCTCACAGAAAGTACAACTTACATAATCCACCAATCATAGCTTGTGTTGTTGTTTATTTCTGAATGCAATCGACCCTACACCATAAGCTCCTCCCACCTGGACTTGCGCAATTGGTACCGTTATACCCTTTGGCTTCAACTTGTAGCAACACTGTATCCATCAACTCAACCTCAGATGTGAAACATAAAAATAAAACAAACTTTCACAGACTGGATCTGACGCTCTATCTCAAGAGTAAAACATCTAAATTTTACAAGTTAACCAATAACAGTTTGGCCAGAGCCATACTTAAAATTCACCCAGGACAGTGCAAATAATTAGGCCGAATCAACAATATATCATCCTGCATTGTTGTACAAGGGGCCAAGTAGCAAAATACCTTGAAATCCATGAGCTCTGTGGTATCCCAGTTACCGTATAACCCCATAAACAGCTCCAAAGCTCTATTAATGTTCATACTGACAACAAGAACCAAAAACCAAAGAAGGCCACCACCACCACAAATGAAATCACACAAAGGTGCACTTATAAATCAGTACTAACATTAACAGGTACATTAGGTGTACTAAACTATCAGGATATAGAGCACAAGTTAAAGGAAGGAGGAAACCAAATTAGGAAACAAACAAACCAAAACAAACATCACTGTACTGGAAACATCAACCCCACTGCCTACATTAATTAAATTAGGAAAAGTATGTACCAGATATAGGATCGAATCATACTTAAATAAACCAAGATTCTGCCCCAAGTGCCAACATCGGGGCCATTAAAAGGCCAAATATAAATTTGAGGCCAAGTGTAATAACTGCGGGGAGCCCCATAAAGGGCAATGTAAAATATATATCCCAAAATGTGCTAACTGTAGAGGCCCGCATTTACCGCAATCTCCTTCCTGTCCCTCTACAATACGAGAAACAGCCATAGTAGGTATAATGGACACAGATCATTGCAATTATAACACAACTAAAACCAAAATTGACAATGCCGTCCTATTTAAACAAATAAAGCAACCCAAATTGAACATAACAAACGATAGGCTCAATAACAACAATACCAACAAAACAAACCATCAGGCTGATAAATTCCAAGAACTGGGTGACGTCATCACTCGACTGAACAAATTGATTGAGGATATCAACTTTGACACTATAACACATATAACTATCCTAACATCAAATATGTTCGCACCCTAACTGAGCACCAGATTACAATAAACGACCCTAATAAAAATGACTAATTCAACTCCAAGGGACATTATTATATGGCAATAGAATGCAAGAGGATTGTCAGGAAGTATTAACAAACTTAAACTCAAAACAATTAACTCTATCTATAAACCTGACATCATTTGCATTCAAGAAACTAAACTTTCTGCAAATTCGAAAACATTGCCATCAATACAAGGATACTCTCCTAGCTATTTCCAACATCGAAAGGAAGGTCAGGGGGTGGTTTAGCCATATTTATGAAATAAAACACTCTACTATCTGTTACGCTACTACCTATAACATCCCAGGAAATTAGTAACAGTGTAATAGAAATACAATCCCTATTAGTCAATACAGGAAACCATCAATTACAAATCATAAACGTATATGACCCAGACGGGGTACTAAGCTTAAACATACATTAGCGTTTAAAGAAATAACCAAAATCATTGGGACCGGGCTTGCAATCATCTGTGGAGACTTTAATGCCCATAATAAGCTATGGGGGGAGAGGTGACGGATAGGAGGGGTACCTGGGTGGAAGAATGGATCAATGACTCCACCCTTGTTATCCTTAATGATGGTGCTAAGACTAGACTCAGTCCGGTTGACGGCACCCTGTCCGCCATTGACATCACCCTAGGCACACCCAGACTGGCACAAGTGGCTAAATGGGAGGTGGAGCAATCTGACCCCATGGGGGCGACCACTTCCCAATAATCACCACTCTACAGATGACTGTTCAGTGCGAACTCAATGACAAAATACGCAGGTGGAACTACTCAAAAGCTGATTGGGAATCTTTTCAGGAAATACTCAATAATGTTAGGCCATCAGATATAGAATCCAAAGATATTGACATCTACTATGATAATCTAATTAAGGCCAACTCAAGCTGCCACCAACTCTATCCCCAAAGCTAGTGGAAAACCAAGACAACTTAGTGTGCCATGGTGGACAGGAGATATTAAACGAACTAGACAGGACAAAATTAGAGCTTTAAATAAATTTAAAAGATCAAATATTACTACTCACTTCCAAGAGTACAAACATTTCGATAACAAACTCAAATATCTAAAAAGCAGTCTAAAGAAAAAACTTGGAAAAAAATACTGCAACACTATTAATTTTAGAACTAACTCTAAACAAGTGTGGGATAAAATCAGGGCCATAAAGGGAAAGAACATAAATGGAACCACAAAAATCAGTAATACATGCAGTCAGAAAGAACAAGCTGAATCATTAGCAAAACATTTTAAAAATATGAGCATATATATATATGCCAAATGTACAACACGGCCTCCATAACCCAACTTAATAGATTAGATAAAATACAGAGGAAAGCCCTACTCATAGCAACTGGGGCATAACCATATACATCTACAGCAGAGTTGCAGGTCTTAACAGGAGAACCGCCATTACAGTTCCGAAGGCAGGAACTCATGTTGAGATACACAACTCAACTGTCCACCCACAATAAAACACACCCCACTCTATTAGCTATCAACAAATGCAAAATTCATTTTAGGACAACTCTTAAAAATAAGTCATCCTTTGGCAAAATAGTACATGAATTAAATCTACAACTCCCAGTAGATATATTCCAAGTGGAAACTAACCAAATATTTGATTTAAAAAAAACCTTGGAATAATACATCAATTAAAGTAAACATCTCCCTTATAGACAAAGATAAAAAAGAAAATCAACAACATTATTTAAAAATAGCTCCAATGGAACTAATCAACAACCAATATAAAAACTGTACTCATATATTCACGGATGGTTCCAAAATTAACAACCCCTTTAAAACCGCTGCGGCTTGGGTCATTCCAGCACTCAATATCAAAATGGGCAGCCGCCTACCATATCACTGCTCCATTTACACAGCTGAATTCTGGGCCATCCTGGAATCTTTAAAATGGACATTAGAAAACAAACCAGCTAAGACCTTGATTATTAGTGATTCACTAAGTGTCCTAAAATCAATACAATGCAATAATACTAAATCAAGAGAAAACTTTCTTAATCAAATTAACCAAATAATTAAAATACTCGATACTCAAAACATAACAGTAGAGTTTATATGGATACCATCTCACATCGACATAAAAGGCAATGAATTAGCTGTCCAATTAGCCAAAAGTAAACTCACTGAACCTAATTACACGCCACTGAAGTATAGTCCAACAGAAATTAACAATCTAATCTATACACTGATAAATCAAAAGTGGCAAAAGGATTGGAACCATAATAAACAAGGGAGATTTTTACATAGTATGGTCAAAGAAGTCAATAGAAATATCCTGATACCCAGTTGCAGCAGTTATGAACAATCTAAAATAAATAGGATAATTATTGGAAAAACAAAATTAGCTAATAGTTTTGGAAAATATATAGGACCTTTTCCGCACAACATCAACTGCTTCCATTGTAACGTACCGGAAGATCTGTACCATATATTCAATATCTGTAACAATACGCAAAAAGAAAGAAACCTATTTATAACTAAACAATTAGAAACAAAATGAAATATCAAAATAATTCAATTATGCAACAAAAACTCTCAAAGAGCATACAATAATATAATTAAATTTCTTAGAACTACAGGGCTAATGGATAGAATATAAGTATAACACCATATCATCCATAAATGAAATGAATGTTTTACTGGTACCTAAATATGCATATAAAATAATATTGTTCTAAAGGGAGGGAAGCGTACGGGGCCAAAAGCGATTCGTTACCCTTAAAGGAGCCCACCTACACTACGCTGGGTATAACGTTCCCATATCGGCTCCAGAGCAACCTAACCTAATGGAAAATAATTTCATAACGAGGGATGGAAGCGTACGGGGCCAAAAGGGACTCGTTATCTCTTAAGAGAGCCCACCTACACTACGCTGGGTGTTACGTTCCCACGGCGGCCCCAGAACAACCAAACCTAATGGAATGGTAAAATAACATGGAACAATAAAAATAAACCTAAAATAAAATAAATACATAAAGGTATAAACATCAAAAGTTATATTAACTACCATATATACAATCAATAAGGCAAACGTCTTACCTCTTTCTTCTCTTATGCTTCTAAATTCTTCCTTCTATATAACCCAATTGAAAACATCTCATAACTGAGTTTAATATTACGAAGGTATTATAGGCCCCTAAAAAACGCGATACCGCTGTAGTTAAAGTATAACCACTAACACGCGCCCCTAACTATGGTCCTAACGAGAGTGTATGAAGTAGTCTCAAACCCAAGACTTTTAGGCCCAGCAACACAAGGTTGCAACCAAAAATATGCTAATTTAGAAAATGACATCAAATTCATACACTATAAGGATAGTTAACCCCAAAACTATCAGTCCTTTCAGTAACTTAATAACATCATGCATTAACTAACAATGCCAATAGTTGTCATATAGGGTTATATATTCTACACAAAACAGCACAAAGAATTCCAAATTGATAGGGAAAAATACGGAAGCAAATTGACGAGGGAGCAAGGATGTTTAGAGTGAGAATCCAAAACAAGACACCCAAGATGTATACAAGGAATCATCGATTGAGTACAGGGTCAAACAAGACACTCAAGATGTATACAGGGACCAACCACAAGAGCAGAGGGATAATCGGTCACTAACAAGTGATCATGGGATTCTTAAAAAAAGTCCTTTTTAGGGCTATTGTCTTTCATTGCCTCAATAGGGTCTTCCACTTGGTTACGGAAACCCTCCTTGACAAGCTCTATCCAAAAAGCCTAACTTGATCATTTTTGGACCCACCGATCAAAATTAACAATCTAATCCTCTCTGACAGTGGCTACTTTTCAAATGACGTTTAGTCATATCAGCAAAAAGAAATTGTTAGGAACATATAATATGTACACTTTTGTACTAGAAGATTGGCATAGATAGGAACGTAATTTAATTCTTCAATTCTACCATTTGATGAATATCATCGGTGGCTTACACAATTTTGGCATAGGAAAGTCCACTAGAAAAACTGGATTGAATTTGGAATAAGTACGGCTAGGGCGTTTCAAGGCTGTCGACAGTGCTCGTGCAACACCCAGGACTTCAGTGGCGCCACCTTCTGGGACCTTTTCCGCCTTTTCCTCCGCCGGACACCTCTATCATGACAACATGAGGGAACCAATTCTCTCTCGTCAATAATGGTGCCATTGCACCCCTAGCAAGGTACGAACTTTTGATTGGTTGGTAGGTTGAGTGCGTGATGGGTCTATTCCCACTCACCCAGGTCTAACATTCATATCATTAGCCCCTTTTTAGGGGTATGATATGACGACCAAATTAAATAGCGCACTCTGTGCACATAAACGCCAGGCAGATGTGGCACCATTCCATCTTCCTGGATAAATTTAATCACTGCCATGTAAATAAATGGCAGTGCAAAATAGTGAACATATGACCCTAGTGGCCGGTTGAACTTTAAATCCAACTATTCATTCATTCAAGCTATGTGCTAATGATTATGTAGAGTTATTTCATCATGCTATAAGTTTCGCTTGAATTCTCACTTTGTATTCGATGAACGATTACTTGTTGAATCGTACTTATGTTGATGGTTTCGGGTCTGTGTGTTACTTAGTTTAAGAAACGTATCGGTTAAAAGTACAATGATTCTTTGTTAGCTTTCATGTGTTTGTTTTGCTTTTGCATGCATTTTCTGAAGGCGTGTTTCATAATTTTGATACGGTGATGCTGATCACAGAAGAGTAATTAGTCTTTGCATATTGTTTGTACACCATTGTGTGTGTGTATGTATGTGTGTGTGTGTGTGTGTGTGTGTGTGTGTGTGTGTGTGTGTGTGTGTTTTGGAAAATATATTTACGTACTTTAGACGTTGAGACTTATAAACATGAGGTGAAGGAAGGGATTCGCCTGCGGATAGATCTGCGAACAATCTGATGAAAACTTTAGGGCACACGATTTGTGCAAGTGTTATTAAGGACCCTCGTGCATTATTGAATGTAAAGATAATTACCTGCGTAGATGATCTTTATATGGGTCGTGCCAATGGCATTGGAAACATTACTAAATAGCTCCGAAACCGGCGAATCCTGAAAGAGTTTATTAAGCTCAGTGTAAGCAAACAAACTACATATTCTATCAAAATAATGCAACACGAGCTATTTTCTGCCTTATAGGTTCGATTCTAGAAGCTAGACATTCTTTTCAGGAGGGAATAAATCCGCTGAATTTGATCTTCTTCTTTAGTATTTTTACTATTATGCGAATGGTATACATACGTAATGCGCCAATAATAATAATAATAATAATAATAATAATAATAATAATAACAACAAGAATAATAATGTAATTAATAATAATAATAATAATAATAATACAAATAATAAAATAAATAATACAAACAATACTAGAAATAATAAAAATAATAGAAATAATAATAATAACAATAATAATAATAAAAATAAAAAATAATAAGAATAAAAATAATAAAACAAAATATAATGATAATAATAACAGAAATAATAATAATATTACTAATAAAAATAATAATAAAAGAAATAATAATAATAATAATAATAATAATAATAATAATAATAATAATAACAATAATAATTAAAAAAAGAAATAATAATAATAATAATAATAATAATAATAATAATATATGCTTCAACTGAGCATACGAGGACGATTAATACGGATGGGAGTGTGCGGGAAGGAAGAAGAATTACTACCTTGCGTGGGGATTTACCGGTAAGGCTTACACCAATCACACCTGTGAATTCAGTATGTATTATCTGCATCTATGGCTAACGTGATAGTGTTGAGATCTAAACAAATCATTAAAAGAAAAATCTCAGAGACTACATTCTGATCATAGAAAATGCCTTATTGGATTGTGTCATTTTTATATGTGGTTGCCTGGAATAGATTTTGTTCACGTACATTGATTCACTTTTTATATGGCTAGCCATATGTATGTAAATTTATGTTGTATTTATATAGTTTCCAATCCATGCCGCTAGTGAGCTCGTTCCCCTGTAGCCGCGCACCCGGACAATTAATACAAATCAGTTCTTACAATTAACACGAATATTACTCTTATTGGCTGAAGTTTCAGGTGTATACCTTTAATGTGGAGGGATGAATTCAATGACATTACGTACAAGCGTATCTAATGGCATCCGAAAATAAATATCGTTGGAATCTTTAGCAACTAATAGAATCATGTGAAACAAATCCTCAGTAAGATAGTTGAGATAACGAAAGCGAAAATGAAATATTTAACAAAAGAAACTTAGTAATCATACACTTTTAGACCTTTTAAATAGTGTAATCAAGATGAATATAACCCATTACGGTAAAAAGTAAAAGTGTGAAAGAATACCTCTTTTAATATAAATGTAAGCTTCTTCCCTAAATATCCCTTGACGATCACTTCTATCGTCTGCCCGTCCATTATAACGAACAGTTTGCCTTCTATCCTAGCGGCAACCGACAGGTGCGTACTTACAAAGGTAATGATTTAATTCTGGCACTGTTTTTAAATATTACAAAGTCGCATAGCAGCCTATCATTTTCTAGAAAATAGGTATGGGTTTTTAAAAAATGTGCCTATTTATAGAACATTCAGCTTTTACACACAGTGTACAAACTAGACACAACAGCCGTATTTCTTTTTCTCGTTGATGAATTGCACTCATTTGAACTGACAAAGGCTGCTATTTATAAAACTACATTTACAATGTATTCAATCTTATGATAGCCCTTTATTTTAATGTGACCTTAACAAACTGATTCATATCGCTACGAAGTCTGCAGTTTGGCACATAATAGTAATGCCTAGAACATGTGCATGACGCCACGGGCATGTAGTATCATGTCTCACCCAGTCATATTATCATGACACCCGACAGACCTATCCTAAACATATACGTCTTAATGCTGAGTGCCACGAGAGACAACTGCATATACCATTTGTTTAAGTCTTTGATATGATTCGGTCGGGGTTTGAACCCGCGATATCCTGTATCCTACGCAGACGCTCTAACCTCTTAGGCCACCGGAGCGGAAATATACGTTGAAAATAAAGCGTAGATAAATTGATATTAATCTGCCATCTGAGCAATTTTATTAAGTGGATTTCAGGATCTGTGCCACAATAAAAGGAATCATTATGAATGTTTCCCCTTTGCTTGTATGACTACACTGTCATCTTTACAAACCCTTGTATCATTTATTACATGTTATAAACGCATAATAACACATCATGGCTTCACAACTCACAGCATAATAGCGTGTAAGATGAAGACATAATTTTCGGGATAACTTAATGTGTTAAGAAACTTCACAGGATTAATTTATTGGAATAAATTGTGTGTACTTCGTAATGTGATGCACATTGTCTTACACTTGTGCCAATTTCAGTTAACATTCATAAAACCTATCCAAGAATTGTTAATTCATTTCCTCAGCAACAATTAAAAAAGATAAACACATATGAGCCATTAATAATTGTATTTCATTTTTAATTAACAGCCATTTCAAGTATTTACTAACACTCCCCCCTTTCTTTCGAAAAACATAGTATTACAACATCACAGCATCCAATACAAGTAAGGCTGAACTAGATTTAAATATTTGTATCTAATTAAACACGTAGTTATCGTCTTATTCTTAGATTAATCCAATTTATATCTTTCAATGTATCTCAATCTAATTAAAGGTTTTCGAACAGAACAATACAGTTGACTCTGTATTATAAAAAAGCAAATATGCAGCTTTGAGATTCTCTGATTAAATTTCAACATGTCTTGAATAACACGTTTTCATCGTTGCGTGCTCGCTTTTGTTTGAATGTTACAGTACGTTCGGGATTCGTTTGCGGAAAAAATAATGTTACCACACTTTATGTGTCTGTATGTGGGTGTGTGTATGTGTGTGTGTGTGTGTGGGGGGGTGATTTAGATTTTTAACGTAGCTTTATCAATTTTTAGTCATATCGTTACGATGTATGCAGTGTGACAGTTTATAGTGATGTCTATCACTTGGGCATCATGCCGCCCATATGTAGCCCCATCAAGTCACATCATACTGACACCAGGCCGACCAGTCCTAACACTAACCTCTTATTGCTGAGAGTCAAACGAGACAGTTGTTAGAACCATTTTTAAAGAGTCGTTCGTATGACTCGGCCGGGCATCGTACCTGCGATCTCCTACACCCGAGGCGGACGCTCTACCACTAGATCACCTGAGCGATCACATTTTCTGGATAACCGTATGAGTTTGTGGAAATTAATATTTTTCCACACTTTCTGGAAAACCCTATTAGTTTGTGTAATAGAATATTGCTACCACACTTTCTGGAAAACACTATTAGTTTTGTGGAATATAATAGTGTTACCACACTTTCTGGAAAACCCTATCAGTTTATGGAAATGAATATTGTAAACCACACTTTCTGAAAAGCCCTAACAGTTTGTGGACAAGGCTATGTAGCTGTGTCGCAAATAATGACATATTCTCATGAAAGAAATCGTTTACATAACATGAGTCAATGTTTGTAAAGCGATAGTCAAACATAATTGGCGAGAAGGTAATATTTGATAAAGCTTACACAACATTGATAACCTTTAATCTAAATTTGGCAAGTAGACATGTTATAAGAGAACTGAACCGTATGTATAACTTTAAATCAAATGTTGAAGTGTAGATAACATGACAGAGATAAAACATGCAGATTGTTTAAACTCGTAATAACTATTTTTTTCATGGGCACAACCAACTTCACTCACGACTGCTTTAAACAGCACAACAATAAAAACACCTACTGTTACGTGCTTAGGCTCGAATAAACAGTAACATAGAAAGGGTGAAAATAACAAGCTTGTAAAAACTTAATAAACAATTTATTGAGCACAAATATTTTGCAGAAAAGAAAAATAAAACTTACGCATGTAAGAATCAATTCCAAAATTAATCCAAAAATAATTCAAAATATAATCCACTAGTGAAATTGCAAAAGTCCTGGTAATAAAATGTCCTAATAATTCCCAGTTCGAATCTTAGTGAAGCATCCAAGATGGAAGACGATGTCACGTGATGAAGTCAGTTCTGGTCTTATAAAATTCAATGAGCACACATGTTTTCCAGATAAATAACAAAATGAATCATCTTGATCCAAACGAATTGAATTAATTTCCAGCACAAAGTAATTTAAAATAACTCAAAACAACACAACTTAGTATTCTAACAGCCCAGATTCTACTAAATAGTTCGCTCCAAAACATAATTCATATACCTGTTTTTACGTAAACAAGGAAGGGGTCACATGATTTTCTAGAATCTTTAGAACAAATTTACGTTCAAAAAAATCTCGTGCACATCGTATGACCCAGATGAGAATCAGTTATTTTTACAACAAGGCTCCATAATGTCCTAGGAATCAGCCAATCATTTTAAAAGCTTGTTTACAAACTCTGAAGCAAGGTCAGAAATGAGGTCAACATCTGGTGTTTATTTGTAGAGTACAGGTCATCCCACTTTATAAAAAAAATATCTCCCAATGAATGAATCTTAAACTAAAAATGTCAAATTTGAATCTGACAAACAACCAATTAAAACAAAAATAAATGACTTAAATCAAATATACGTAACACCTGAAAACAAAAAACAAAGAAATAAGATGACTAACTCAGTTTCCATACTCCTGGTCACTAACATAAAAGGAAAATACATTGAAAAACGTCTCATACCAATGAATATAAACATCAAAATATCACCCACATCATCTAGTTTGTAGATGATATATGCAGTATGTATGCCTACAAGCAACAGCAAGTTTATAGACAGCATCTCATACAATTCTTGGTTTATATGCTATC
This sequence comes from Unio pictorum, assembly GCA_030141615.1. Classification (NCBI taxonomy): domain Eukaryota; kingdom Metazoa; phylum Mollusca; class Bivalvia; order Unionida; family Unionidae; genus Unio; species Unio pictorum. Next base: position 2,787,583 of record JARLTB010000224.1, read on the forward strand.
TATTTTCTCCATGTAAGCTTATATGTGTACGAGATATCATCATCCGTTAGTCCAAGACAGTGGTAATAACCTTATGTTTCCTATTAAATCTCGGCAAATCATACTTTTGCAATTGCATTAGATAAGGTTTCGCATATAAATATGGTTTAAACTAATTAGTCCGAGATCATTCTGTTCCATTCATTGCTGAATGAAGAATCTGTTCAAACAGTATTCGCTTTCAAATAATAAGGTTGTATTGCAGTGGGTGTGTGTTATGAAATAATAAGGGAGGTGGTCTTTTATTTATGTTTAACGGAGGGTGTGTGCCCAATTTATATCTAGTAGCCCGTCCATATCAGCAAACAGGTCGCCTGTCTTGGATAAAACGTTAAAGGATCGCCAAACTTGAGAAATGATAGTGAACCTTTAGAGGTACTTGCCGATTACATGGTTTTCCTAGGGCGGGGGTACCCCTGGCAGCAGTTAGGGTGTGTTTCATTTTTTTTGTGTACGCAATACTAAATTATGTTTTGGGGGTGGGGTCATTTTTTGGTTGCTTTACAGAGCGATTAAGAATTAGGACCGGTGCTAGTTTGTAGTGTTGTTGTTTTCACACCTTAGCAAGTCAAATTGTCTGTGACCATACCAGACACGTTCATGCTATTTAAAACATATTATTTATAACTTAAAATGATCTTTCAGTGCTCTCCTATATTACATATTTTGTAATAGTCTTTATAATGACATTCACATCTTGATTGAGGAAATATATTGTATTACGCATCATGTTCACACACTCACATACGAATACGCATATATATATGAAATGTACCATCAGGGATAAAAGACTATATGAAAGATTCCAGACACGTTCAAAATGTGAATTATACGCTTGTGTTAGATCAGGAGAGAGAGAGAGAGAGAGAGAGAGAGAGAGAGAGAGAGAGAGAGAGAGAGAGAGAGAGAGAGAGAGAGAGAGAGAGAGAGAGAGAGAGAGAGAGAGAGATGTTTCCTGTGAACGTTTCTGATATAGGTTATAATGCCAAGAAAATACATGAAGTCAGTAGTGTACTAACGGGCTTAAGGTGCGGCGAACGGGGAGGTTGTTCCGGTCGCCAAACGTCTTTGGTGCCAAAATAGCTGACACAATTCATGGATAATCGTTGGCGGTCAAAGCTGTGCCCCGGACCACGATGAGAAGGTTCACAGCACTCCCTTTAACCCTATCACGGCTTCAGTCCTTGTGTTCTCGTATTCAGGCCGTTTGGGGTATCCAAAATCAAACACGTTGCTTCAGTCTTGTGTAAATATCATGTTTCCCAATAGTCAGGTGAGTAGTAACATAATATCCAATAGTCAGGCGAGTAACAACATGATCTCCAATAGTTAGGTGATTAACAACATGATGTCCAATAGTCAGATGAGTAGTAATAATATCCAATAGTCAGGTGAGTAATTACGTAATGTGCAATAACCAGGTAAACTAAAAGGTAACATGCTATTGGCACACAAAGTAATAATTAGCAACAGTCATGTCCGTCGAAGTGCAAGACTTATTGGTCATATTGAAGTCATTTTTTTTCAGTCGCAATTATCAGCTTTTCTAAAAGTGCACCATCCATTACCAGAACCAGTCGTGTATTATATGGAATTCTGATGCATGGGTAACACCCAGAATGATACAAGGTGTAGTTTTTGAAGAATCAATAATAGTTTAATTTTAGTAGATGTTGTTAGGGTAACGTCATTTGTCACAGAACATAGTTTATATTGAAACACAGTTTGATGGTGCATGGTTTTTTGACCATACATATTCGATTCAATCACTTTAAGAATATGAAAAGCAAAGTTAACAGTTAATCATTACAAATTATGAGAATGGTACAGCATCAGCTTATGACGGAGTGAAGATTACGCTGTATATTCTAAACCTATACTCATTGTATATGTTTATTTAATATCTCTAATTCCGCTCTGCTGATGACATGTGCTCTTTGCGTACCTGAATATCACTGAAAAAAAACCCAATCGGCGAAACCTTAATACATTAGTGGTTGAATATAGACTGGTAAATAAAGAATGGAATAGCCACTTATAAGCTTTTCTCTTTTCAAGACACTACTAATCACGACAAGCCGTCGTTTTTGGTATCGGTAACAAGTTTCGTACGATTTTCCATGTGATAACTCTTTAATAAAAGAGATATGGACACATTATCCCGATCGTTTTTGCAATAGGTTTCATGAATGTATTTCCGCAAATGGTAGGCCTTGCGGGATATAACTTTTGTTTTTAAATCTTTGTACCAATTTGGTTTAAAATTAAGTTGAATTCCACATATATTTCTTAGTTCGCATAGATACCTACTTGAAAATTATTAACGTAATTTGTGAAGGAAAACAAAATTGAAACAATAAAAGAAACAATATACCAAACAAACAAAAATCTACAAAGCAGCGCCCATTCATTGTCGACGTTGATACTAGAATTTGTGTGCATAATTGACCAGCGCATGATAAGTATTTACTTAAAACTGTCATTCCAGACCTTCATTAGGTATCGATCTGTAAATGTATTAAACATGTAGATATAATGATTTTCACCCCGTGTTGACGGGTAGTGTGGGTCTATACGTGAAAAAAAATACTTAAGTGAACTGTTTGTACTTCAACTTCCATATACCATGATTAGAAAACACGATCGATATCCGAATACCTCAAAGGAAATCCAATATCGAGTGAAAATAAATTAGTGGCTGACAAATGGGGAATACATATGCTGCTTGTTTTACAAATCATTCAAACAAACACGTGTATTTCTCTTTTCTTTCTAAAGCTTTATGTAATCAGCCTTGTAGTTGCTTTGTAATGAATTGTAAAGTACTGTTTAATATTCGTCTAAACGAAAGAATTTTATAACATGAAGGCCAGTTTATGGTTATTTAGGACAACTTACTCCATGTATTGCATATTTTTACTGGATGATATAGGACATTATTGATATCATGAAAATAAACACATGACATCAAGTATTGAAACTATTAGTACTAAGCTAATGCAATGTAGTTATCTTGTTGCAGGAAGACTAAGATGTAACGAGCATTACAAGTTTCATAAACATTAGGCCTTGCATTAAGTGCACGTGGAAAAAAAAATCTGGTTCCAGGTAATGGGGCCTGCTATACTGGTCTTCTCCCAGCCAATCCGGTCCCTTAACTGACAAGTTAAATTACATGAAACCCAATTACTATCAAATCGTTCATATTAAAAGTACAGTTGTGGTCGGTACTGAATGTAGTAAAGATACATACAAAACATCCATGAGTTACATACTATTAAATGACTTATTTGTTTTTATATTGTTTGTTTGTATCTGCTTTTTTATCTCAAGTTCACGCATGTATTTCTCTGGGTATTAATCCACCAGATTTATATCTTAACGTACTTGTACTAGCGACTTATGCTAAAAAGACCTTATATAGATGCATACATGGGACGCATATTGAATTTATTTAGTCATGATAACTATTCTAGTTGTGGCATATGGGGGGGGGGGGGAGCGCTGTCCGTTACGGTTCACTGCCATCTCACCTCTGTCTGGGTGTGTGTGTGTGTGTTCGAGTCTAAGATTCTGTTAATGTAGTTATGAGAGAAAGCTTGCCAGTAGCTTCTCGTGGGTCGGTGGTTCTTTTCGTGTGTTGTCCGGGTTCTTCCTCCACCATTATTACTGGCCGCCATGTATAGCCTATATTGTGCTGTAAAATGGCGTTAAACCATAAAAGAAACAAGTTGTGGTGTGTGTTTCCGCTAGTGCGTGAGAAGGCATTTCCCATTCAGCAAGAGTATGAGTCAAATTATGTGAGACATTATGTGACAAAAGTATAAACTGATCAAGTAAGTTATATGAGCAGTTGCATACTTACAAGATGACACTTCATACAGTTTTGATGGATGCTACTATTGTAGCGAATCGTGAATATTCACAGATGTATAGCGTAAAATGCTTTATGACGGTGAATATAACATACATTCATGTGTATATCCACGTGCGTTTCTATAGTGTATGGCATGCCAAATAGGCCACATAAAGAGTTGACATTTGATTGTACAATTAGTTATTTACTTGTAAGTGGTGACTGAGTAACATTGTTCTGTATATGTGATTACTAGTTATTTTTGTTCTTTAGTACATGACAGTTGAACACTGGACAAATTAGATTTTATCGTGCTACAGGTTAGTCATCAGCAAAATTGTTTTTAAAACCATAACACAAGGAGGCAGTTTAAAGTGACGGTTTGTCTGCATAAAAATAAAATATTAGACCAAAGTATTTGATTTCTTGCATTTTTGCCATGATCCCATTTTAGCTAGACTCCATTCAACCCTGACGAAAGTACAAATATTCCAGACTCTTCATTTGGTAACTATCATAATGGTTGTCACTACATATATGCTGTTATGCCATTATCATTATTGACAAAATAATCAGAATATTGTGTTAGTGTATTTACTATAATGTGCTGTTTATGTCCATCACAGGCCCTCATACCTTGTTTTTAGCAGTACCGACAAGGTTGTTTAGGATTGACCAGGATCTATTTTATTTGCAAACCAGTATGTGCGGAAAAACAGCTTATATTCGATTACTCCAGGTTTTATTGACAATCCACTTCCCATTGCCACTAAATGGATTATTCACAAATGTCAGTGTCATTTATTTTTGTCTACATACAGATTCCATATTGATGTATACTGCTTCGCATTCTGTGGACTAAATGGTATGGAAATTGTTTTATCAATTATCACATATTAGGCATAGTTTTCCTATACTACGTGCCGTTTCGTATTTTTTATATTACCACACGTTAAAATATCACTTAATGTGATTATGATTAAATTATTAACCAATCATGGTCACCCCAACCCATATATACGTTATTTTATGTTTACCCATTTCCAGGTGTGTTCCCATTTTTCGATATCATTAGTACCGTATGTCCTTAAGACCTCCAGGACAATATAAACAAGCGGGATTTACAGCAATGATCTTCGAAATGGGAGAGGCTCCATTCTTGCTTCAAACAGAGCTGACACATTGTCGAGCAAACTAGTGTTTTCTATTCCTCATGTTCATGCTGCGTATCGAAAAACTGTTCGTACTGACATGACCAAGTAAGATGAGATTATAGAATGTAAGTGCGTAATTATTCTAAGCCCGTTTAGCATGAAATAAGGAAGTAAACTATCAAGTTTGCTAATGATCGTTATGGCCCCCTTTCAGGGAAGATTCTAACAACATAGGGTTTGTAGTAATATACAATGCCACAGTAAAGCAAAAGATACATTTGTATTTGCGGAGTAGCAGATATAAGCCGTGATACAGATAACACAAAATAGTTATTTCTAATGTTAATGTGAAAATGCCATGTCAGAGAAATGAAACTAATAACATTGATTAAAACAAATATTCATGCACTTATTATTGCTTAATAAAGATTATATTTTTGCAATGACGTTTCGTTATTGAAAAGAAACCCTAAGCAAAATAATCGAATCGGCTAAAATTATAAATGGTTTTATTTATTATAAAAGTCACATACAAGCGAAAATAATTGCAAGTAATTAAAGGAAACTTCAGTGTTATTATTTAAAATAATCATACATCATGGTCATGACGATGACAAGCAAAACAAATGTGCATTTTCTGAATAATTATCAATGCTGAAATATCATTTAAATATACAAAGGTGCATTATAGTAGAAAACACAAATATATACAGTAGAAACTAATATCTACAGTAGGAAACACAAATATACACATAGTATCAATAACAATAAAGCAGGATCATCTAACCATATTCCACTATATTATTTACTAAATATATCAAATACTAATAACCATGTAATATCTGACAGATCAAGAAAAACGGATGCTCAAGTCTCGTGCAAGGAGTATTAATTATCTGGTATTTCCTGCTGCACTGGTGCAACATTGCACGCCGAGTTGGAGTCGCCGCATTGCCAATTCCCGTTAATGGGCATCGTTAAACATATAAAGCAGAACTTCTGACCACATCTGCAGTCCATGTGCTTACATTTGTCTATATGCTCTATAAGAAGGCCACATTTGGGACATGCTCTGACAGTCGGACAGTTCTTTACTCCTCCTATCTCCTTACGTTCTACCTTTCTTAGAAACTTTACACGGGGGTCAGTGCCGTCACAGTCGGGATAACTGCATCTCTGGTAATTGGGCGACGACCACGTCTTCAAGCAATACCAGCAGAATTCATAGCGCGTTCCATTTTGCCAAGTACAAACTGGACAAATGACACAAATGTCTTTTTTGCCTGGTTTCTCACAGAGAGATTTACACTGTGGGCATTCCTGGAATTCCATTGAGTTCCGGATAAAATTTTCCGTGAGTTTTGTCTCATAACAGATCTCTTCCTCTTCTGACAGACGAACGGTATTTCGAATGTAACTGTAGTCCCAGTGCTTTCCACATGTGGGAACAGGACAACGGAAGTCAAATTTTCCACTTTCGACCTGGTTACTGCAGAACATCACCAGGGAGTTAGAACCTATAACAGTTGGAATTAGAATACGTAATTGCATAGGATTTGATTGACAGACAGACAGACAGATAGATAGATAGATAGATAGATAGATAGATAGATAGATAGATAGGTAGATAGATAGATATATAGATAATATGTAATGCAGAAGAAACAGGAAACAAATCTGCATCAATTGCTTTATAAACTTGTATCAATACTAAATATAAAATGGCATTATGGCAAGTTGTACTAAAATACCTGGAATGATAAAATCTGCACAAAAAACGAAACAAAGTAATGCATTATTTGCAATGTATAAAGTTATTAATGTCTTCTCACTATTTCAATTATTGCGCATTCGATAACACTTCCTGAATATTAATCAAGCATAAGTGATTCAGCTCTAGTTACTAATTCATAAAGTGAAATATATGCAATTATACGCAAGATTTTAAAATATTTTACAATCTGAAACTGTCATTTGTATCGCTCAAAGCAAGTCAACATTATCAGATCATTATCGAACGAATCCAAAGTATACTATTATACTACACCATGATTTATTTGGTTGTTGTGGAAATCATCCAAGATGTACTATTATACAGCCCATTGTCTTTCTTGGTTGTTGTGGAAATCATCCAGGATGTACAGTTGTTGTGGAAATCATCCAAGATGTACTATTATACAACCCCTTGTCTTTCTTGGTTGTTGTGGAAATTTGTTTTAACTATAGTGTTAAGAAACTGATTTATGTCGTCACTACTTCAGTTTAATTAAAGTTTATGTTTGTACTTCCATGTGGCTCACATGCATTTGATTCCTTTTAGTTCATGTTTTCATAGTAAATATGACCGCTCGGGTGCCAATGTGGCTAAAGCTTTCGCTTCGGATGCGGGAAGCTGCGGATTCGAACAGCGGCCGAGTCATGTCAAAAACCTATAAAAGTGCTACTGACAGCTGTCTTGCTAGGCGCTCTGCACTAAGAGGTTAGAGTTTAGACTGGTCGACCTGGTTTCATGATAATGTCGTTGGACATCCTGCTATATTTATAGTTTAAGAACTTTCTTTTTAATCGAACATTTTACAAACGTACATTAAAATATACCTTGACGAAATTGAGGAGCAAATGATTTTAATATACATTTCACATAAAAACATACTTAAAACAACAAGATAAATTCTTACATATATAGCATAAAATGTGTTATTATGTGCACCTTCCCATCGTCGTGGATGAACACGTATATGGCTTAACCTTTTAGTCCGTGAAACTGTGACTGCGGTGAAAAATTGATAAATAAAGATTTGAAGGGTGAACGTTGTACGTTGGAATTATATCATTGCATGTTTATTCAAATTAGAATCATTATTGTTTACCTAAGTGATATACATGCATCGCTGAAACGCGGAAAGAATACATAAAATAAACCAAACCACCCACCAGAAGGGTATATGTTAATGGTATGCAGAACAATAATTACATGGTTGAGATGAGACTAGCTGTGGAATGAAAGTCAAGTTTTATCAAGGTCCAATCATCCTGAATAATGATGATATCCGTATCAGATTAGTTGATTAGTGAATTGTATGCTTTTTATGCAAAGCAAAATGAAAATAATACTCATAGCTGATTTAATTGGTGAATATATTATCAAGATTTCAAAAACCACTTTCAGTGAATTAAATGAAATCGCCGTCTTAATCCTAACAATGGTCTGTATGACAGGAGAGACACAGAACCGAAAGCCTAAGAGCAATAATGTTTTATTTGTCATCAATTTCCCAATCCGAACACGGGCCTCTATGGCAAGATACAAGTTTACGAAGGCCCAGTATCTTTAATGTCCTACTTGCCGTCAGTTAATCGCAGATATTAAAGAGTGGTCATATGGACAAAATGAGGAAACGCTTTATTATCAGACGCAGAGTGGTTATCAGACGCAGAGTGGTGATATTGTTAAGGATAGGAGCAAGTGAATTTGTTTTATACTCCAATTTGTTCTGTCTTTTAAAGAATCTTCAACTGTTCATTTCATCTAAAAACTTATTTTTTATTTTCCTGATAGTGTTAGCAATTCAAAACATTTTACCCGGTAGTTAATAATTCACACGACATTTTCTTTTACGTGATAGCAAAGCATGGAAATTATGCGTCTTTGATATAATATTAGAGTCGTAATTACATTGGGTAAATGTATGATTAAGAAGACTAAAACCATTCGTCTCATGTAATTTTACACGAAAGAGCACCTAATTTTGTAATTTATTCCTATTGTTTGATATCACCGAAAATCTAGAATTTAAAATTGCAACTAGGTACCAATAGCATGTCCACAAGGCATAAGCGCTCTTTTTTCTTGGTCATCATCCATTCGCAGCATATCTGGAAGATCTGTTAATCTTGCTCCGACGGTAAAACGTCTTTCCTGTTGAGATCCTCCGCGGAGACGTAGCACCATAAAGACGGTACTCAAGTTTTTCAGATTATAGTCTTTTAGATGCATTTTCTTGCCATTTTCATATGTACGTAAGTCTTTTGCTGGAATACAAATATATTTTTTAAGCGAAATTCCTAAGATAAGGTATCAAGATAGATTAAATTATTAAATCTGTCTTGGTTCAGCTCATTTGAATCACTATTCCCCAATTACAAATGGGTACATGGAGTTTATTACTTCATGTAATTGTATGTCATCTCTCCTGGAAGAAACAAATAGGAAAGCAAAATTACAAAACAGTATATATATATATATATATATATATATATATATATATATATATATATATATATATATATATATGTGTGTGTTTGTGTGTGTCTGTGTGTGTGTGTGTGTGTGTGTGTGTGTGTGAATCAGCATGACTATGTAAATCAATTTTGGTGGTAGTAAAAAGTGGAACAATGGCCAGCATGGCATATGCATTTGTAAAATATCATATTCATATTTAAATGAAACATTTTCAAAGCAACTAAGAGCACTATCTTTATGTTCCATTATATGGAGCAGACAATTCCATGATTATGATGGCAGACTAACTGTTGACTCAATCTAAAAAAAAAAGAAATCATATGAACAGGGTAATTTGAACCAACAGGGTAATTGTTTTACAAATGTATCTCAAAGTGGGTCATGCTGTCAAAGCTGATACAGAATATAGCGTAAGTAAACCTTGATAGCAGCATGAGCGTTTACAAAACAGACTAAACTAGACTATCTTAGTGGTTCTGATGTATAACAACAGTAAATTAGGACCTTCATACAATCTGTCTCTTTTGATCTGATTTAAGGAGAGAATAAAGCTTTATATTCTGTAAAATCCTTTCTAAAATATTTTGTTATTGATTATTTTCATTAAACTTAAATTGAAAGAAATATTTATTCAATATTTGTAAATTAAAAGTAAGTAAGTTTGTTGGAGACAAGCGTAATGCTGTGATAATACCGACACAATGTTGCTGAGCCTTAGTTTATCATTGCTAATAATGTCATCTGTTTCAACTACAAACTATCGCATAGAAAACTGAAAGGAATAAAATATTGATAACAATTCAATACTTTAAATGAAAATATCTATAATAAATTATGATTACAAAAACTAAAAAGGAAAACATTCTATCATTCTTAACAGTTGTAAAAAGGTAAGACCATTTACATCGAATTATTTTTATTTACATGAGAAATAAATAGCACATTTATATGAACCTGTTGGCCGATTTTAATCATTGTGCCTGACGATTGACTTCGTGACAGAGCAAGATAAACGACATTACAAGCTGCACATGGATGGGCTGAAAGCAAATCTTTAATATTTTATATTCTTGTATGCATTTATGGATGTATGAATGTGTGGCAGTAAAGTGTTGAACGACACATAATCCTGGCCATAACGTGCGGAGCAAGTTTAGTCATAGGAAAAGGCACACAAAACAAAGATAATGACAAATCGGGGTAATGTTTTTAAAATACAAAGGCAACTATATAAATTGCATTCCGTGAAATATTCAACAAAGAGTCATGGGTTTAACGTCTTCGTGGTAGGTACCAAAGGGCATTAATTGGACGTCTGGTACGAAATGCCATATAGGGAGTATGTCTTATAATTTCCACGCACTATTATCTATCTGAATAGAAGACGCGTCATTAACTAAATCTCATGACTAGTATCGAAAGTAACATAAAATCAAATTACTTGTGTCTCATAGAGATAAAAACATAATCACTTAAAGATAACAATTTGCTGTGCAATACCAGTGTCTTAGCTAATCCGATTCAATCGATTTATGCACTAAAATATATACTCATCCAAAATAGTGACAACTTTTATTTAGTCGGTCTTTCCAAGTAAGTAAATGTTAATTATTTTATACAATAACTTTGTTGTCATTTATTTTGTAATTGTTTATTTAACACAAAATTCATAAACTTATTCAGACTATTAGTATCGACAGATATTAATTCTACTAAACTTCGCTCTCAGTTCCGCCAAGTTGTTTACATGGTGGTATAGTTATCAGAGAGTGATATTATGCATACACGAAGGTGGAAAGAAACAAACGCTCATTAAAAGCTTGGTAAGATCTTTTTCTGCTATTAACGTTCCACGCCGTCATGATGATAGAGTTAACCAAATACACCGGTTCATCCCACCCGACGTTTACGTAACATACACTGAATAGTCACAATAATAAGACAATGCAACGATGATAGAAGGTACCAAGATAAGCGGTTAATAATAATAATAATAATAATAATAATAATAATAATGTGGAGAATAACAAGAAGCAAATGAAGATCTCAAGCTGCACAGAGCAATAGTAAACATTATGTAATCAGGTTTTATTCAGTTTTCATTTTTCTTAACAGGCAACATTGTGGAATGTGTGGTATGTGATGTTCCACTTGATATTTTAGTATTTATTTATCTGCCTACTTTAGAATGTGTTAATATTTGCAATATATTTTAGTTAGCAATTTTGTGTCTTGAAATTATTTGGTCCTACATATAGACACCCAACAGAGAGTTTGTAAACTATAGATATATTCAGGACAAGTTACAAACCATATTAAACAAAGGCACTCGTATATCTCTGGCTCATATCAAAATAGCCAAACATGTTAAGCTATCTTCGTTACAAATATGTCGCCAAATCTTACGTATGCTATTTTGTTTTAAAAACAAAGTATAAGTGTGAATCAAACATTGTGTTTTATATTAATTAATATTAAAAGTTATATTTTAGTTATATTTATATATATATATATATATATATATATATACATATATATATATATATATATATATATATATATATATATATATATATATATATATATATATATATATATATATATATATATGACTTGCTGGTAAAAAGAAACTATCCCATACCGACGCTAAGCATAAAAAACATTAAAGACTGATAGTTGATTGTTTTAACATAATTGCAGAATTGGAAGAAGCTTACTCAGTCCATAATTTGTTCTGGGAAAGACTTACAGCAATATAAGAGTCTCACTAAATCTTTGTCGTGTATGTTCGTGCGTTCTGAAGCTGCGACGAACAGTTCTTCGATGGAAGCATCCTGTAAAATTTCGAAAATGTTTTACTCATCTGAAAAAATTCAAGACTTTCAAATCATGAAATCAAGCGGCGTCAAATATGAGTAATATGTCAAAGGAAAAGTCAAGTTCTCGATTGTTTTTGTTTGACCGAAGAATTTTAAGTAGGTACATAAAGTGTTCATGGATAATAAAGTTAATATGAGCAAAAGTCAAGAACAAATGCAATCAAATTTAAAGGGCTCGCAAGAAGACGGTAGATTCAATGAGAATTAATTTTAAAAACTTCAGCCACATTTTCATGAAATAGAAAATCAATTATACAGTTACGACATAAATACCCCCTTTGTAAAACTAAACAAGAAAAGTGTAAGCCGTATGTTGAACTAAATTTTCAGTTTGATTATGTATTTGGGTAAATCGTATCTGCTTACGAAATGTATACAATTAAAGCATACTTGTTATTGATAATATGAGTTAGAGAAGTATAATATCCATGCGTATGTAATACATGTGAAATTCTAAAATTCGGAAATTTGAATTGGGTATTAACCAACATTTTAGGCAATTGAAGTTCTAATAGATGCTTTCTGATAATTTCACTAATAAACAATATTTTGCTCGTTTTACCTAGATGGTAGGAACCCTGGCAATTTCTCCTATATGCGACCACAAAAATGTACAATTTTTAACAAGACGCATTCAATCCAAATCAACTTATAAGTTATGTACGTGCTCTGTTTATGTACGTTTTTGTGATAGTGTCTTAAGATTCAATGGACTTATTTACACTTTCGAAATTCCATATACAGTCAACGGTAAAGTCGCCAGCATACCACACTTATGGCTGCATATGACACCATTCAGGAACTATCTTTATGCCATATTTTAACCAGAATACTGTCGATCTATTTTAAAATAATCTTTCAAGAGATGCATAAAAACTGAATGCCAAAGTCATGAGAAAGCAATACACTTTTGGGGTTATTACAAGAATAATTAATCTGGAAATGGAAGAGACGTCAACGCCGCAAGAGATTATAGTGTACCATCGTTAAATTCATTTCATCGTACCAGTTATAATTGATCATAAATTGATGGGAAAGGAAGTGGAACTAGTTCGTGAAGAAGAAAGAGTGGCAAGAGAAGGAGATCTAAAGCAGACAGAAGTAAAATGCCATCTAGTCGTGGCTGAGTAACTGAGCTTCTTGGTTGATAGTTACATAATAGTCAAACCATTAAGCTTATAGTTACCTTATTTATCTCAATCGTGAATGTTTTCCCGTTAATTCCCTTTATAAAAATCTGGATAATGTCTCCACGTACGTGTGTTTCTCCTGAAAGGCAGGTGTGTATTACATAAATATTTATAGTAACGCAGCCAACTTTGGCTTGCACAAGGGTGACACTGGCGACAAGGGTGACTTTAGTCTGACGAAGGGCGTTATTGGCAAAGTTAAGAACATTATTTTATCTAAAATGAAACTGAAACACTTTGTTTTACTAATGATCCACGTTACACTGATATCAACTATATTAAAAGCAAAAAATACCATCAATACATTATCAGAATACAAACTAACACGAACTATGACAGCTCAACTTAACGATTAATTATATTTGACCTGGTTGTATGTATGTATGTAAATATATATATATATATATATATATATATATATATATATATATATATATATATATATATATATATATATATATTGGAAAATGTATTGTGTATTAAAACTGACGAAAAGATTATGCACAAATATTAGAGTGTTCTATAGTGTTCCAAATGTGTGAAAGACATGGCAACATATAATGCTAAACAATACTTTCATTAAATGAAACTGTGAAGATTCTTCAGGTGACACGTAGACAGATCCTCAGACAAAACAAAAATGAAAGCAATAATAATCACGTGCCACATTAAAATCAAGCATATTATTCAGAGAAATTAAATTGTAATAAATGGCATTCAAAACATGTGGTTCAGGTCATTTTACCCTGCTTGTTCAAAGCTCTAGTTTCCGTCTCCGTATTCCTAATCTGCATTGTGAAACCATCCATCGTTTTCTCAGTCTTCGTTTTGGGATCCTGTGTCTCCAGATGAGACCTCATCTGCTGCTGAGACCACATCACTTTGGCCTCCCCAGACTCCGCTTTATATATATATATATATATATATATATATATATATATATATATATATATATATATATATATATATATATACACACACACACAAACACATGCATATATATATATATATGTGTGTGTGTGTGTATATATATAAATATATATATATATATATATATATATATATATATATATATATATATATATATATATATATATATATATATATGTATGTGTGTGTGTGTGTGTGTTGTGTGGTTATTGATGTGAAACACTTTATCGCAGCAAAAAGATTCGAGAGTTATGATCCAGAAGCATAAGTGTACATAATGGTAAGACCGATGGATAGAAAATAGTCAAGATAAAACAGAATGGAGCTCAAGAATTGCGAATAACAGAGTATATGTACATCGAGTCAGAGAGACACCTTGACCGGGTTGTTTATACTCCCAAAAACGAAAGGGTGTATAACAGAGGGATTGTTAGAGAGAAAACTAACAAACACTTCTTGAAACCAATGAATTGCAAATAGTACAATTCACATATTGACCGCTGGATAAGTATATATACTAAGTTATTTTTATCAGACGAATTCATAGTGGTACGAGAATATACCTTTTTAAAACATCGACCATGCAATCATTAAAAACTTATTGAATCGGATTATATTAATAGCCTCTATTTCTTACAAATGTTTCCTATTCAAATCATACTTCACAATACATTATAAAAACGACAAAGATGTTCTTCAAAAAATATGTCCTTTCTTACACTGTTGAGACAATCTCTTTGTTTCTGCTTCCAGTTGCCAAATTTCGTTCATTAGTACTGCCTTCTTTTTTTCCTTCTCTAGTCTTGCTTTTGTTGCCTCTAACTGAGCTTTTTTTCTTGAAGTAAATGAAGCTCCAGATCATCCTTATCAACCACTATAGGGGGACCTTCCTTGCACTGCACATATACAATGTCAGTGTAATGCTTTGTATCAATTTCATCATGTAACTTATCTACTTCTTAAATTAAATACGATGGCAACAATTGTAGAACATGGTAAACGCAAACATATCAATTTACGTAAATTAGATGCGAAACAATAAGTTTATAACTTGATAAATACAGTCGTATAAATTTTCTTAATAAAATACGATGATAATAGGCTGATAAATTGATGAACACATCCATATAATTGAATTTTATCATTTCATATTCAGAATTAATTCATTAATATCATTTGCATTTACACTAATGCTGTCGGGCATTTCTGAGCCTTTCAGGTTTCTGTCACCGATTCTGAAGCAAAACGCATGCCGAATTTGACCGATGGACGAAACTTAAAATACCGCATTGCTTGCCATTTCAGACGAGGCAGTTGTCATCAGAATATTTTGCTCAAAATGATATTATGTTTGGACACACCTGATGCCTTCCCTATGTTTTCGTGACTCACAATATATCCGTCTATCATGGGCATAGATTGAAAAGATGAAATAGTTATCCATTGGGCTATGGAAATGAAAGACATTGCCTTGGACTATATATATCAGCATTTCCGTCGCTTAATTAGGTCTGGTTTATAATAAGTTTTACAAAATACAACGTAACATTGCCAATAACTTTCAAGAGTTATTAAGCAAACTAAATAGGTGTTGAAGACTAAAAGCATTGAAAAGAATGTAATACGTTTACAGCGTCTTGTTTATGGAAAACAAAATACCAAAGAATTTATAAACAGATAATACACCCCGGAGTTACGTGAGAATCCAGTTTTAGTGGCAAGTTATGCCAACTTGCCAAAACAACTAGATTCACACGAAACTCCGTGATAGCAGACGATTGGGGGAGGGGAGGGAACTGCTTGACAATTTGGAAACATTGACTAAATGCTGTTTCGTTTTATATAATGTTTCGTTTTTTATATAATGTGTTGTTTGCATGATTGGAAAATATATATAGTAAGACCGATTGTCTAGGGAAAAAATATTAAAAGGTCATGGAGTGGCTCTTCATGTTGACATTTATAAATCACATTTTATATGCGTTTTGGGTACAAATGTGGAATATTTGTGTACATTTTATGAATATCACATTCGTTACTGGAAGAATGGTCTTACTTGATACAAATTTCGTGTCTGACCGTTGTTTATTGGATTGTCGTATAGTTGTGCAGAATTAGCCGACATGGTGATATCAGGACATACAGTTAAAATTGATGCTATATAACAAAACAGCATGTTATGAACTAACATTAGCACTGTTGAGATCTACGGAGCCCTTGTTAACGTTACAAACACTAATAAACATAATATTATCAGTACAAACTAAACAAAATAAAAGAAACTGACGTGGTACAAAACGAGTTACCAACAAAGAATGTTACAAAAGAAAAACAACAAACAAGTTGATTAAATACGACAAACAGATACACACATCTACACGCAAATGCACACAGACACACACACGATAGTCAAGATATCTGTAAAATCTGCCATTACCGTCTTTCTCTCAAAATTGTCAATATCGGGTCGTTTTCCTTCAAGTCCCACGGCTTGACTGACAGTCATAAGGATGCTGCCTTGATTTTGTAATCCATAGTCCTTCAGGTACATTGTTCTGCAATATGTTTCTGCAACTAACTGTTTCGCTGAAATTCGATTATTATTTTTGTAATGATAAAACGGTGTATATTCGTAAACAATCAATACCCTTTAGGTTACTGCAATACTATGTTTTACAAAGAAACAATAGAAAGTCGCATGTCAAGCTTACATAATTGTCTTTTATAACCAGTTAGTTTCCTATTAGCAATAGTGTAAACAACTACATTTTAATTGCAGTGGTATGTTATAACATTATGAAATTAATATTAGCTTAAAATACTTACATTCACGAAAGAGTTTCAGGGATTTTGTCTCAAGTCCTGTGCATGTTGCCACTACAGCATATAGAATTGCGATGGATTCATTCTGCAAAAATGAAAAGATATTCCATTAACCTAATTACCAACACTAAGAGGATTTTGATTGAAAGATTCTAAAACCTAATAACCAGTTCTGTGTATCCAAATAATGTGATTGTGCTCACATTTGGGAGACATGTTTCTCCTGGAATAGCCTGGTGTATCAGGACGTTTTGTTTCTGATCTACGAACTTTGCATAACTGGCTGAAAATAGGCATCACTATTTGATTGAGCAACTTAATGGCATTAAAAGTTTGATTACTGTCAGAGGGTCAAGTCAAGCCCGTTATGCTTAGGAATACAATACCTGACATCAAGATTTTGTTGTTGCCCTATTGGACAATTTCCATAATTTGAGAGTAAGCGAAGACGTGTCGCGAAATTTTAACATTTATCAATGGTTCACCCTGCAGTGGCATACCCTGGCAAAATTAAAATCCGGTAACCAGCGGGTTACTTAGGACTTAGAGATTAAGTTGTATTTTCTACAACTATTACATCTCGGTAATTTTAGTTTTATGTCACACACGTTCTTGCAATCTTCAGAATTCTTTATAAACGACTTTTTCCTAGTCTTAAACAGTCGGAGTGGTAGGAAATAAGTGAGTTAGATGTGAAATTATGTAACTGATAATAATACACAAGATACTCCTCATATTTTATATAAATGTAACAAATCACATCTTGAATCCTTAATACTACCGCAACATTACATAAGAATGTCTAACATATGTAAACATTCAGTAACATCGATGAATGATAAATCAGCCCATCACAGTATAATTCAGATGAAACAATCATGATTTAGTAATCACTCGTCGATATGATGGAACTTACCATACCGACACGTTTAAAATGCTCACTCACAAAGGAACATATCCCACAAGTACATGAGTGTCTGAAAACAATTCGATGAAACTCAGTTGCCACTCATAGAGGCATTCCAATTAGGCGCTGTCTCATAGAAGAATATCTGCGACAGACTACACCAAGAAGGTTTGATCCGCGTTCGGTTGCCAAATGCTTGTGCACTATCAAAGTATGCATTTGCGCATTAATGTGCTGCTTGTCGCAGATATCTTTGCCAGGTTTCATGATATCGCAAGGAATGCGTGTGTATAATTTCAACCACGCACGTTATATTACGTCACCTGGAATGTCATTGGACGATTTCTCGTCATCAGCGAACGTTTATGTGCAACTGGTAACTGATAGTGACCAACCTTTTTGTTGAATTTAGAATCCGCTGTAGTATTTTGATGATGAGCTATCATTATTCTCGAGCTAACAGCGCTAACACAAACGGATATTATCCTGCTCTCTGAATTCACTGTCTGAATTGGAAACATTGTGCTCTCCGCATTCACTGACAGAATTGGACACATAAGTATGGTTTGGCAATGAGGGAGCACCTACCTGTTGGCAGTGTTTGAATCAATTGGTCTCAGGAACCTGTTCATGAAAAACATATGACGCATACACGAGTTCGTCAACAGCAGTAACCACTTATACTTTTGTGAAGTTGATAGAGACTACAAGGATTATCAAGAGGCTTTGGTGATGCTCTTCAGGTGGCTGGCCCCTTATCAGTGTGGCATTAGAGACGAATCCAGACGAAATACCAAATAAGACCCAAACCTTCGAACACCATTTTCTTATCCACGTACGAAATCTACAGTTGTATTTGCAGTTAGGAAACGACGTGAATACAAACCATGGGGTAAATAAATTTCGCCAATAAGCTTGGGTCGCGTCCAACATATGGATGAAAAATGTGTCCAAAGGATGTTAACATGAGCTGAATAAAATCTTATTAATACTTCCGTATTCAGACCACTGGACATATGAATACAAATTATATAGTAAAATATCGAAACAGAAGCTGCCAAAGTCAATCTGTTGTTGGCGCGTAAGCGTTGGGCTGTATTTGTATGAATTGTATTACAAGAAGATCAATCCGCAATAAATTTTGATGTATTCAATCATCGAAAATATGTATTCCGTTATTGCACCAGGCACCCTCTTTCTAGACCCTACGTTTTGAGTGTGTTATACAAATATGAATGTGGTTGCTCCACATTGAACATAACTTTCCGAGATTGCAAATCTACCGTGAGAGGTTTGAACTCGAGTTTGATTTGCGGTAAGGGTTTATAATTGACACCACACAGTATGAAAATATGACTGTATTAGTTAACAGTTATAGTGTTCAACAATTGACATTGCATCCAGAAAAAGAAACAAATGATAATGGAGAAAAACAAGACATTGAGTGGGAATAACTAATTTCCAGACCACTTTAATGAAGATGCTTGAACGCGGACACAGGAAAATCCTTTCATGGAAACTACCAAAGAAAATGCATCCTCGATAAACAAATCAAGGATTATTCAAGTGATGCGTAACGGCATGGTGTTGTCTTTTTCAACGAGGAGTATGTGAAATTTCAAACTTCGAAACAGACAAAGATTATTAGTTATGACAAAACGTTATGTAAAAGTGCTATATCTCTATACGCGTTTTCATAATCACAATGCCCCCCTATTTCCATTGATTTGTTTTATGGACGTTTACATGAACGCAAACCTGAGCCAGGTTTATTATACAAATCTGAACCACATTAAGAGGAAACGTAGATAAAAGCCGCATCCCTATCACCTTAAGAAGAACCTACACAAATAACGTGTACAAGACTGATCGTTTACATCCATATTGTAACAAACATAATGCATCATTCATCTATGCACCCTATAAAACGTGTATCACCAGCAGAACATACCTACTATCAAAGTGAACAAGAACGTTTAAAAGACTGATATGAAGAACAACCTACATCCGCATTGCTCACCTCGGAAGAGCACTTCGACAGGATTACAGAACAAAACACGTAATAAGTCAATAAAAAGACAGCATCAATTTGTCCGCGATTATTCACTTGTGACATCATGGTCTAGGAACAGTTTTCCTATTAAAGCATGAACCTATTGGAAACGTTCAAGACGTATACTACGAGACAGATGATGAGTTAGTATGCCATTCACAGCGAAATCAACGCCGCATTGCAGAGTGTTCATGCAAATACAATCTTAAGAATTACATTGATGACAACAATCTCATGAACAACTCCAAAATGTAATGTGAATTATTATACACTGATCACCACGAGGGACGTTTGCACACTCGGGTTCGACGAGTGTATTGTATTTAGCCTAATATCTGATCACGTCCATTTGTGTATGCGACAAAATGGTGGTGCCGAGTATAAAACTGTTGACTTTTGAGCTGGCGTCTACGACATGGAAGAGATTCGAATGAAAGTCACAAAGAACGCAAATATGAATCCACCATCAAATATGTTATTTCAATCGAATATATTGCTAATCTCACACAGACGTAAATAAAAACAGTTTGAAGTTGACCTGAAGACATTGAGGACAAACAATGTTTCAGCATGAGATATCATATCGCGACAAATCCAAGGTTAACATTCTGACTTTCACCTGCCCATTAGTCAATATATAAGCTACAACGCAAACCGTTGAGAGTAAAATCATTTTTTTTCTGCTGATTGGTTAAAAAAATCCAGGTTTTGCAATTATTTCAATTAAATCGAGATCGACCTAAACTATGTGTGACTCGAACAAGAGCCCGTGACAAACCAAATATTAAAAATAACGTTCAGGATACCTCTATTTTTCTATGTCTGATCTTCTTCGAAATCGAGAGAAACCTTTTGCAGGAGGACAGGAATGTTACCCTGCCAATACGTGCATTGGATTTGTCACAAATGACATCAAAAGTTATTCAACAAATCAAAATATTCCAGTGACTGAAATTCAGTCGATGTAACTCTAGACAACGTTGACATTGGTACAGCGGTTAAAGAGATGCTATTGCGAAGTCCGCAGACCATCTATAACTTTTCATAAGGAATCGAATCTTGCAGACCATCTGCTATATATAAAAGCCATTATTCTTTATGATTTGTCGCAGGCGCAGCATGTTGATCAAACCACCTTGGTTCCATTATAACCTTGGATTTATTTGGTGTTGACAGACGTTTCATGAACACTCATTACGATTCCCGAATACGTATCCTATCCGTCATACATTTGGATGTTTCACGCAATCACCACAAACAGACATGAAAAAAAACCAATATTATGTGGAAATGTATAGGGCAGATATGTACCCAACATATTATCAGTGCAACAAAACCCGTGTTTGTGTTGAGATTATAAACAAGAAACTAGTGATATGATATTTTTCGGCTAGGAATGACTACTGAGTGTCTTTGCAAATAAATAGTCATCACGAACCATCCAAAGAATTATTGTTTAACTTTGACTACATGCAGAGCGCAAGAGCATACCACAATAAGTGATCTAGCACTGGTCGCATGAAGATTGCCACAGATCTGCAGATTTCACAGTTTAAAAAACTCCTACGTTGTATCCAATTCATTATATTTCGTTGGAGCACTTATATAATCTTAAACAGTGTGATAGACACGTATTTTCAGTTACGTTTAAGTGTATCCATTATCAATAACAATCCTGGCTACGCAAATTACCCTTATCCATGTCCCTCTGTTGTTGAAGGGATAAATTTGTCCATTGAGGGTCTTTGACGTAATTGTGGAAATGCCTAATGAGATCAGTGACATTTTCTAAATAAAAATATCCTATCACGAATTAAAGTCACATATACATGTCACAATGAACCTTGCTACGAAATGTGAAACTGACTTTAATTATTATTCTGACTTTGACTCAAACATAACTTAATCAATATAATGGATTTACAGCAAAAACACCACGGTGATTTTGGTATTATCCAAGCCAGCAATTGTGTCAATGCCAACGACATGTGGGAATTTTTAATTTCTCACGGACAAAAAAGACCTGGAAGCAGTCGGAATAGCGTGGGTAATGGTTGATGGAAATGCTTTGGTTTTGTTTCTCTTAAACGAATAAAATAAGGTAAAGGTATTCGATTGCCACGAACTACTCGCAAAATACCCTCATGCAGAGGTCTTCGACTAAATGGTACAGCTGGTAGAATGCTGCTTCGTTAATCAATTTTGATTTAATCACTATTGCATAAAAATCCAAGCATATTTAAGGGTTATTGTGCGGGATGAACTCGAACTATATGGCTCTCGGGGGATGATTGCATCCACAGTGGAAACAGGCATTGATAACTTGAATCTGAGAACTTAACCTGGAACGCACTGGATCTCATGCACAACAAAAAAAACAACCATTTGTAATACCACTTGACGCAGTTGATTTTCACCCTAAACCGCACATGTAAAGATGCAGATGTGTGGATCAGACATATAAATTTTCAAATGATTTAGAGACTGGTGGTTTACAATGGCAATATTAGTAAGTGATTCCAGAATAACTAGATTAGCCCTATAATTTTCGCGTGGCCTCAGAGTAGGCAATTTTTCAATACCATTCACATAGTCAGCAAGAGTATAATCGGTCAATAATGCTGAATGCGGATGGAAACAAATATTATCTATACACTTCACCATGCTTGGTGTTTGTGTTTAATATTATTTTTTTTAAAAATGATATACAATAATACATGATAATAAAACATCACTCCTCAATAACAACCGCCTTAGTAAAATTCTATTTATTAGACCAACCAAAATATGTTGAACAATTCTAGGCAACTAAAAACGTAAACTGCCATTAAAATCATACGACTTCTCATTGTATGGTATCGTTTTTGTTTACTTACACATATGCATATTTTATATAACATTACGCCTGCTTAACTATCAATAATTGACTAACATTTAAATATATGGATATATGACCATATACATGAGCACATGTATGCACGCATGAACGCTCATTACCTCGTACATTTGCATGCATGTAAATAGATGTGCCTGTATACGCCAAAAGTATGTATGTATGTATGTATGTATGTATGTATGTATGTATGTATGTATGTATGTGGGGGGGGTAGGTAGGTAGGTACATACTTACATACCTACGTATGTATGTATGTATGTATGTATGTATGTATGTATGTATGTATGTATGTTAGCCTAATTATTATAGTTTAGACTGTAAGGTCATGACGATTCTCTTTAAAGCGTGCACTTTTGTTCAGCATCACTTTTGTATTTTACTTAAAAATGCACCTTTCATTATGGCGTCACTGTCTTCCATGTAAACTGAATTCCAATTGCACTATTTGAGGAAGAATGATACTATTTAGTGCAATGTTGAGGTTTGTAGGTATTTGACAGCGACTGTTTTTGGTATTCTGATTGCAAACTGCAGCAGAAAAGAGAGTAAAGATCGTTTACGCAATCACAGATTATAGTTATTGTATATCCAAAACACCAATTATCATCTTAACCAACATGTACACAGCTTTAAGGCAGCCGATGTTACTGATGAATTTTTTCACGTTACTTTTATGTTTTGCATTATCTACAGCGCGTTCCCTCGAGTCATGAAAATACAATCAAGGGGTATATTAGCCAAGTTTAACACAAAAACTCTGAAACGCCCGTTATCAAACTGCTATATTGTATTGACCTCAGCTGTATTAATGACTACTGTTTTTTCAGCACATCCGTACAGAAAAAGCTGAATGACGGCACCCGACATGAATGTTTTCCTATGAATCAGTTCCATTTCAAAAACGGGTCAAAAGGTCAGAGCTAGAGAGTGTATTGTCAAAATCATGAATAAGGTTTTAAACATGTATTTGCAAATATAAACACTCGTTTAAGTAAGCTATAAACATCCTAAATATTTGTATCACGTCATGGTAATTCTAAAAACTAAATTTGGGAGTTTATGTATACGTCTATCTGTCTGTCTGTCTAATCTATCTATCTATCTATCTATCTATCTATCTATCTATCTATCTATCTATCTATCCCTTAGTCTTGCGACCATTGGGGCACCACTGATGACCTAACAACCAGCTTCCTCCATTCCAATCTGTTCTCTGATACTCTCACTGTGTCACTCAGCTTCAGACCTGTCCACTCTGAGATGTTATCCTCCCATCTTTTCCTCTGTCTTCCTCTCCTTCGCCCTCCCTGCACAGTACCAAGCATGATTGTCTTAGCAAGCCCTGTTGATCGTGTGACATGTCCATACCATTTCATTTTGTGCTTTTTCACAATGGTCAATAGTTCTTCATTTGGCCCAATGGCTTGCTTAATTCTGTTTCCCACTTCCTCATTCGTGATATGATTTATATATGCAATGCCGAGCAACCTTCGAAAGCATCTCATTTCAACAGCTTGTATCCTCCTTTCGAGATACGCTGTGAGCGTCCATGACTCACAGGCATATAGGAATACAGATGCAACCAAGGAGCGCAACAGTCTGATTTTGAGCTGACTGAGGTGTTTCTGTCTTTCCAAACTGTCTTCAGTCCTGCCATTGCTGTTATTGTCAATGCAATCCTGGACAATATTTCTGGTTTCGATCCCTCGTCTGCCACGATGGCTCCTAAGTACTAGAATCTATTAACTGTTTCCAGATTTTTGGTCATCAATTTGGTCTTCTCTGCACTGATTTCCATACCAAAAGCAGTAGCTTTCCTGTCCAGTTTTTTCACCAACTGAGCTAGCTCCTCCTCATTTTTGGTCATCAATTTGGTCTTCTCTGCACTGATTTCCATACCAAAAGCAGTAGCTTTCCTGTCCAGTTTTTTCACCAACTGAGCTAGCTCCTCCTCATTTCCGGCAAGGAAATCAATGTCATCAGCAAAGCGCAGATTCGTTATTATTCTGCCTCCAATAATGACAGTTCCTTCATGATCTTCCAGTGCATCTGTCATGATTCTTTCAAGGAAGATGTTGAAGAGAGTAGGTGAAAGCAAGCAGCCCTGTCTGACTCCCACAGTTGTCCTAAACCAATCTCCTATTTGACCGTTGAAGCATACTGCGCTGGTGGCCTTGCTGTAAAGACTTTATATGACTTTGATCAGGTTAGAGTTGATGTTGTACAGCTTCATGGTGGACCAAAGGGCTGCATGCCATACCCTGTCAAACGCCTTCTTAAAATCTATAAAGACATGATAAAGGTCTTGTTGGTGCTGGAGGTATTTCTCACACAGTATTCTCAGGTTGAAAATCTGTTCAGTTGTGCTTCGCCCTGGTCTGAAGCCTGCCTGTTCTCCAGCTATGATTTCCTCTGCCCGCGGCTTTAGTCTGTTTAATATGATGTTTAGCATGACTTTGCTTGGGTGGCATATAAGACTGATCGTACGATAGTACTTACATTGCTGCAAATTGCCTTTTATCGGGAGACTTACTATGAGTGACTGAGTCCATGGTGTCGGCCATTCCCCTGTCTGCCTGATATTAATGCAGACTGTTAGTAGGGCGCTTAAATATACGTACCATCACTTAAAATATGAAAGCGAAAGTTGTCTAAAGTATCCAAATTCCAAACTAGAAGAGGGAATAATCGCAAGATCCACAGTTTGCTTATTCATGTACCCCAAAAATAGAGACACTCCTCCTGCGATCTCAATAAAAACGTCTATCTGATTATCCTCACAGCATCCCACTAAATATAATGATCCTCCATCAGTCTGGATAGATGGAATTCTGGATACAATGGGTAATCCATGTTAGCGTTGTTGTGTAGGGTTTAACGCCATTTTTCAGCACACGATAGGTTATACATGGCGACCAGTGATAATGGTGGACGAAGAACCCGGGAAAAAAAACGGAAATAACCACCGACCCACGAGGAGCTACTGGCAAGCTTTCTCACATACCCACACTGGCCGAATCTGATACTCGAACCCGCGTAGACAGAGGTGAGATGGCCGTGATCCGTAACGTTTTAGACCACTCGGGGTCCCATTGTTAACTTTGACAATCCTCCATCTGCTTGGGTAGGCGAACTCCACGTATATAAATTATTAATAGAAAACTAGTGATAAATGTATGTTGAAGAAAACTATAAGTGAATACCTGAACAAGAACGAGAAACAACATTCTAAAAGTAGAAATGAAGATCAGTTATATTTTTGAAAAGAAAACTGCACTATTATTTCTTTTGTGTTAGCTTAATTTTCATCCCGACAACTGTTCTTGTATTTGTATTATCCATGTACAGATATCCTATCCACCACTCTAAAGAACACTCAGCGGACAGGTACAGTGTGGATTTGTGGTCTTAGTTTGGAAGTGGTCAATTGACATTTGAAATATTAAATGGGACTAGATGCACAAGTCATCCTTCTTGTATCATTCCAAACTTAATGAACACATATAAACGTAAGAATCATGTATGCTTTTATAACACACGTAATGTACATACCTAGACGCTGAGAATATCCAGTTACTTTCATAACACATTCAATGTAAGCATCTTGACAAATAAACCACATTGCAACTCTCATAAAATCGGCAAGACATTACCTGTATTAAATTTCTGTCTGTCGTATACATAGAAACCCTGAATGGATGTTTCTCTTTTTTTAGCGTTTACCGACGGAACCAAGGAGAAATACAATATTGTTCGTTTAGTTAAACACGTACATCTCTCTCTCTCTCTCTCTCTCTCTCTCTCTCTCTCTCTCTCTCTCTATATATATATATATATATATATATATATATATATATTTTATTAAAATACATACTGCATGACGAACTATCTCTTTTATTATCAGTTTAGTTAATTTTCCAACAACAAAATAAAGGTAAAAATATAGCTACTGTACGAGCGTTCAACACAACATGTGTACGTAACCTACAATTATGTTTGCATCTATCGGGAAAAGGGTTATCCCCATTATCCAGTCTTATCGCATATGTGTACACGCATGAACGCCGAGGGCATCCCTAACAAATCGTCGTCATAATTATGGAGAGACAGACTACGTATTGTAACCTGCATGCTTATAACAAAAACGAAGACTTGCAGTGGGATTTAGTGAATGTATTATGTTAATGATGAACAGCTAATCAATATACCTGTCCTTCGATAAGCCCTTTTTATACAAATTTGTACGTCTCGGATTATATATAAAAGTGTCAATATGCAGATATCACTATGACCTGCAAATCACGTTTTAATCAAGACAGCTGTATGTATAGTGAATTAGTGAGGCATGTAAATTCCGAATATTGCCGCTCATATCAGTTTCGGTTTCAGTTTTGCCTTATCCAAGCTTTAAATTTTCATATCTATAGTTCCGATACAGACGTACAGGGAGATATGCAATATGATATACCATTACTAACACTCCATAATAAATATCTCTCTTCAATAACCAACTTAGTAAAATCATAATAATATTAAGAATGATGTTAAAGAGGATGAGTATTTCAAAGCCCATGTTTCGGATTCTAATTGTAAATCTTAGCAGTATAGAATGACGTTATAAAATTGTATACGTGATCACAAATCGTAGTGAATATATGTCACGAACACCAATTATGGTTAGGTGTTTGTTTATGGCCTGAAGCACAGCAAGACTGAGGAGACATAACTGAACCAGGAATGACACTGCAAGGTGGACGTTTTTCGAGTTCAGCTTCAGGGAAGAAATAATAACATACTACATAATTGTTGCTGCAGGCCACTTTTAGTGACTTCAGTATATATTATATATAGCAATAAAACATAATTAAAGTCAAAAGATATACAAATGCATATCTTACATACATAATGAAGCTCAAGTGCTTCAAACTTTGGGATCCGACCGCCACCACACAGAGAGGACCCGCCAAATAAGCGCTCTCTGTTTAGCCCAATTATGGTGTTTCACAAAATGTACAGCTTTTACGTTAGTCGATATTACTAATAAAAGCTTTCAAAATAGCGTCATGTTTGTTTAATTTTCGTATTGACTGTAGTGAATAAACTGGAGTGTACTGGTCAGGTTAAGATAATCAAATCATGATGTATAGAAATAGTTAACATATAATAATACTGAAAATCTGAAAGGAACATTACTACTCGACTATGTTGTACTTACCTCATTGATACTAATAACCATTCTTTGACCCCAAACACCGTGGAGAAAAAGTTGAATGACTGCGCCAGACATGACTGTTTCAAATAGGGAACACAGGCTCAGAAATACAGTAAGTTTAGTATCAAGATTCGTTTAAACCAATACTTGCTAACAAAAACTCTTTATATATGCTTTAAACTTCCCAAGTAATTATATCACGTCACGGTATTTCCAAAACTCATTATATTACGTCATAGTATTTCCAAAACTCATTATATCACGTCACGGTATTTCCAAAACTCATTATATCACGTCACGGTATTTCCAAAACTCATTATATTACGTCATAGTATTTCCAAAACTCATTATATCACGTCACGGTATTTCCAAAACTCATTATATTACGTCATAGTATTTCCAAAACTCATTATATCACGTCACGGTATTTCCAAAACTCATTATATTACGTCACGGTATTTCCAAAACTCATTATATCACGTCATAGTATTTCCGAAATAAGCAAATATGGAGTTTATTAATACGTGCCATCACTGCAATAAGAAAATGAAAGATGTCTAACGTATAACAGAAGAATAATAGTATTGTTTATGCTCGTACCCCAAGACACTCCTCCAACTCCCACTTCCGTATTCCTCTCAGTGCATTACATTAAATATGATCACCCTCTATCAGTATGCGTACACGGAATTCAAGATACAACGAAGAATCAGGGTTATCCATGACGCTTATTCATCAATGTGGGTGCACGGAATTAGGGGTACAAGGGGGAATCCATGTTATCTATGACAATCCTCCATCAGTCTGGATAGGTAAATTCCATATTCCATAGAGTTGTCCTATCCATCACACTAAAGAATACTCAGTGGGATCGGCCAGGAGTGGGGTTTTGGTCTTAATTGACCTTTGAAATAATAAACGAGACTAGACGCACACTTTCTCTTGCTGCTATGACACCACACTTTATGTATATTTGCTTATATAACACATTTAATGTACACATCTAGATCAACCAATTACATTACTACTATCACACCACATTTAATGTACACATCTAGAAAAATCAATCACCTTACTACTATCATACCACATTTAATGTACACATCTAGATAAACCAATCACCTTACTACTATCAAACCACATTTAATGTACAAATCTAGACGAACAAATCATCCAGTTACATTGATAACACATTTAATATACACATCTAGACGAACGAATCATCCAGTTACATTGATAACACATTTAATGTACACATTTAGACGAACAAATCATCCAGTTACGTTGATAACACATTCAATGTACAAATCTAGACGAACGAATAACCCAATTACTTTGATAACACATTTAATGTACACATCTAGACGAATGAATCATCCACTTACATTAATAACACATTTAATGTACACATTTAGACGAACAAATCATCCACTTACATTGATAACACATTTAATGTACACAGCTAGATGAATAAAGCACTTTCCTACTATTATAAAATCGTTAAGGATATTGATGCATTCAATATATGTCTGTAATATTCACAGAACACGTGACAAATAATTAATCAGCATCGTGGATCTATGTCTGTTTTCCTTATACAGCAGAACCAAGGCAAATATAACCGTGTAAGTTTAGTAGTACATGTACATCTATAAATGTGAAAATTTCCATAATTATAGTCTATCTATGTTTAATTACAATACATGCAACATGACAACCTCTCTCTCTCTCTCTCTCTCTCTCTCTCTCGTTAGTATCAGTCCAATACATTTTACCAACACTAAAATAAGGTAAACATATAGCTATTGTATTTGTATTAGGGTTAAACACAACATTTGTACTTATCCTACAATTATGCTTACATCTATTCCCATTACCCAGTATTAACGCATGTGAGCACACGCATGAAACGCTCAGGGAATCCAAAAGCAAATCTTTATGATATTGAGGTGACAGACTTCGTATTGTAATCTGCCGGCTTATCAAATGAAAACTTACAGGTGGAGGGAGTAATGAATGTATTATGTTAATGATCAACAACTCATCCTTGTTGCTGTTGTTCGATACACCCTTTTTACACAATTTGTACGTCTCGGGTTGTAGATTAACGTGGCACGATGACCTGTAAATCACGCATTCATCAAGAGGGCTGTATATATATATATATATATTGAAATTAGTGGGGCATGTAAATTCCGAAAATTGCAGCTCCTATTAGTTTCATTTTCTTATGTTCGTTATCCAAGCTTTGCAATGTACAATATGATATTCCATTGCGAACAGTCCACAACAAACATCACTCCACAGATATGGAAAACTTCTCTTTTTCATCCTTTTGTAAAACAATACACCTTTTAAATCGTAAAAGACTTAATCGAAACCCTCAGGGGAGGAAAAAGTGACAGTTCAGGTTACATTTTCATAGATAGTATAGACTCACTGCAAGTACCCCAAACTCTATTAACAGAAAATTAATGGAGGGGGCGTATAAATAATATAGATCTACACACGTACCCCATACCCTACCTAGCCAGATTTATGGACTGTGATCATAGATGATACAGTCCGACCACTGTATCCTGAACTACACCTGTCCATGTTGATAGAGAGTGATAATAGATGATATGACACCGCCTTTGTACTCCACACTATATATACCCAGATGGATGGATGGTGATCATAGATGATACGGTTCCACCTTGTATCATGATTTCCATCTTCCCGGATTAATGGATGGTGATCATAGATAATACGGTGCCACCCTTGTATCATGATTTCCATCTTACCAGATGGATGGATGGTGATCATAGATGATACGGTGCCACCCTTATATCATGATTTTCATCTTACCTGATGGATGGATGGTGATCATAGATGATACGGTGCCACCCTTGTATCATAAACTCCATCTTCACAGATTGATAGATGGTGGTCATAGATAATACGGTTGAAAGCTTGTATCATGAACTCCATCTATCCAGATTGATGGACCGTGATCATAGATGATACGGTTCCACCCTTGTATCATGATTACCATCTTCCCGGATTGATGGATGGTGATCATACATGATACGGTGCCACCCTTGTATCATGATTTCCATCTTCCTGGATAGATGGATAGTGATCATAGATGATGCGGTCCACCCTTTTATCATAATTTCCATCATACCAGATGGATGGATTGTGATCATAGATGATACGGTTGAAAGCTTGTATCATGAACTCCATCTATTCAGATTGATGGATGGTGATCATAGATGATACGGTTCCACCCTTGTATCATGATATACATCTTCCCAGATTGATGAATGGTGATCGAGATGATACTGTTGAAAGCTTGTATCATGAACTCCATCTTCCCAGATTGATGGATGGTGACCATATATGATACGGTGCCACCCTTGTATCATGATTTCCACCTTCCCGTATTGATGGATGGTGGTCATAGATGATGCGGTTGAAAGCTATTCAAGATCAGAAACATTGTATTAAAAAGTTAGCGCGGAATGTGGCAAAGCAGCTGATATGTGGCAGTCCACGAAACATCTGCTTTTGTTTATTCAGAAGCAATTGTAATTGACCAAATCGTAAATAGTCTACTTCATGAGTGTACATGATTTCTTTACCTATTAATTTATAATACGCTATTGGGCACAAGTGAGTGCAATATGAAGTATACGTGATTGCAATATCGTAATATACTGAACATTATGACAATGTAAACTAAATGGAGAATAAAATAGCATATAACACAGCTGTGTGTACGTATTTACATACATGAATTCGTTCATACCAATGTGAGTGAATGCTGGAAAAAAAAGATATACCTACATCCATATATTCATATGTGCACACATTCATGAGCTTATTCGTTCTTGATGGGAAAAAGGTAAAACTATTATCAGCAAACATATAAAGTACCTTATCTATTAGACTAATTTTGTAGGTAACGTACTGATGTCATCTAGATTCTGAATACATTAGCTATTTATTAACATTTACTTTATTTTGGAGAAGTTTTAAGGAGCTAATACATGTCCGGATCGAATTCGCGAAGAATCACGTGCTTTAATTATGCATAGTTAACACAATGGGAACGAACTCATTTATAAGGACACAATATACGGGAAATTGAAATCACTAATGTTATGACAGTTGTAAAATGATTAATGTTTCCAAACCAAATGTCTAACCTGCTGGTTAACACTTTACAAATAACAGTGCTGATGAACTAATAGATAACAGTAGTTATCATCAATCTGGAAATAAACGACAGCCACGTTTTTTATTACTGGGAAGCAATAGACATATCGAATTGGCGAGCAAGCGAGATAATACGCTTGAAAAAAATTAATAGTAGTTTAATATTCAGAAAAATTAACCGGTCAAAACATTGAAGTATGTGATAGCTGCAATACAGAAAAAATGACAGAGAAACTTTAAACAAAATGCAGCCGCTGTAGCTCTTGAGCACATAACCTAATATCTGAGTGGTGAATCATCGATAATTATATATTTAAATCCATGGTTTCATGACAAATGACGATGAAGTTTACAACATTGTTTGAATTTCATATTTTTCAACAAAAGTAAGACAAATATATTTGACTGAAATCTCAAAAGATATGGTCCCGCTGCCTGTTTTTGACGTTACTCTGTTTTTGAGCTAGTACCAAATACTCCCACATTCCTAGAGAAAGCACCTTACATAGATGTCACGACGAAAAAAAATGATTTATACTGGTCATCACTGACAGAAAGAAAAATTGTCAAAAATCCTACTAAGTAAATATACGTGCCACGAAAATAATGTCCATTTCATTAATTTATTTTCTAGAATCATTCATAAAGTCTTCATACAATACCTTACTGGTTACATTGACGAAGCAAATCAACTTACTGCCACTTTAGATATCCAGTCTGTTAAGAACATGTGATAGCAACGTGAATCACAGTGGCTAACTCAGGTGAGTGGAACTGATCATACCGCCAATATATTGACATACATCACAATTAATTTTACTATATGTTCTCTACATATATTTATCAGTACTGGCCTTTCCACTGTGTGACAATCAATGTAAATCATATATTAATCTAAAATATCTCCAAAGATGACTTCACGGTGAAGTTCTTGTCATGGGTTCACCTGCATTTTTTTTGAGTAAAAAGTAAGCAGAGCAGTATGTAAACAGAACACAGAATTCACTTCCGGATCATTACTAAGGCCTAATTACACACTGTGCACTGTCGCCGAAATACACACAGACAACCACTATCGAAGCTCCTATTCTCAAGAATAAACAAATACCTCTAAACCCCTACCAAAAATCGCATCAATATAACTCTTCTATCACCACCAAAATGAGAGAGGAAACAATGTTCAAAAAATAGAATAGAACTACCTATGTGGCATGATTCCACAGTTCTAGACATCACTATAAACTGCCACACCGCAGACATCAGAACGATATGACAGCAAAAGTGTTATAGCTTACGTTTCAAATCCAAATCACTTATACACACACACAACACCTTTAAGCATATATTTTATAGTTAAATTGACATCATTGTTTTCTTATTTATATCAAACCATTATGATTCTCTATTTAACTGCAAAGAAACCATTTTATTTGAACATTTTATTTGAAAAGTATATTTGTCTATATCCTTTACTTGAATAGTGATATTTAACTTATTCTGACCATTTTAATATTTTTAAGTTACTGATAGTTGCTACGAATGATTATAAATTGAAAATAAAATGTTACGTCTTTTAAGATAATATATTTTGCCTATAATTATTTGCTCTTCTAGGGAAATGTGTTAATAAGAATGCAGGACAATTCTGAAATCCCCAAAAAATATTGATGATACCAGCTTAACAAAACAATTCATAAAATGAATCTAATATTTTTCGCCTACAAGCATGCACGTTTTTAATACTATCCTGATTTGTCCTTATTTAATTCTCGTACTTTTTTTTATACAAAATCTCTCTCAAATTAAACTATGATAAATATAACAAATGATTAAGGGGGCGCTCACCAGTTAATATGTACTTTTCAGATAGTGACGTATGTGAGGTGAAGTTGTTTGCATTTGTAACATGCACAATGGAGAATATGTTGGCATATCTCAATGCTACTTTGATGTAATGTGGCTGATATTTCTTTGGATACTGCACTTGTGGAAATTGTAAATGATCTAAGCGCATGGTACAACAAAATGGATGCTCCCTTGTGCTTGAAAAATTAGCCAGAATTAATCAAAAGTACACTAACTTTAGCAGTTATTAAACTAGGGAAAACGAATTTTGCTGAAGTAGGCAATAGCAGCTTCTGAAAGTGCAATGAACAAATTACAAAATATCTGAAAAGTAAAAAAAGTTATCGTACCATTTTTCTACAATTTACCTCTGAAGTCCAGGGAGTGAAAATGACCATGCGGAGCTAGCAGTTTGTTTACATGAGCACATCTTATGTTAGCCCAAGCTGTATACTCTAGAACCTAAAGTACACCCATCAATCATACATCAAAAAAAAGGGAATTGAAAGTTCTTCTCCCAACACCTAAGATATACAAAGTCTTTATTATATTGCCAGTATAACCAGTGAAGAAATCCCAGAAAATTATTTTTCTTTAAAATTCTAACCCTATGCAAAGTACGAAACTGTAGAGCGCCACCTTAAAGAACCACTAAAGATGTGTTTTCAACTTATTGAAAAACTTGTCATATTCTGCTGTCAATTTCAAACATATTGATATATCATACATGGTATTTACTTCCAAAATTACAAACACATAGTTAATTTACTATACCCCTCTGAAGTAACTTAAATGTAGCTTCATGACGTCAAAACTGTATTTTAACGTCACTGGGAAATGCTATTATTTTGACATTAAAGAAAGACATTCAAGAATAAATGCATATGAAGTATTTGTTTTATTTTTCAATCCAAACATCAAATAATGTATTTAGATCATTTCCAAAGTTGCAAACTATACTTGGGTCATGCATACATGTAAATTAAGTGAGAAAAGTGAGGAAAATTCCATAAAGTTTGAGGTAATAGTGCGAAAATTGTCCAGCATTGGATTAAGAAAAAAAGTCCTTGATGCTATAAATTCATAACAGTAGACATAAATAAATATTTTGTTTGTAAATAATTACTTTTTTCCCCGGCACTAGTAATCTAATTTGAATCTGCACTAATGCTTGTATGTCAAAGAATTGAAATGAAAAGTCAAGGGGAATTAACTCCTGGTCAGACCATTCCATGGACCAGGAATGTGATTGATGATTACATACATAATCGATTACAATGAAAATCAAATATGTTGACTGCTTTATATGGTAAAATTAATTATAAAACCAAAACATGCAGACTTGTATGCCAAAAAAGGGGGTAGGTGTGTTTCCCAACAATTTCAAGCCCCAGCCTGATTATGATGTTACATACTGTCTAAGATCCATCACAACCAGGAACAACTGGTAACCATGATGTCACTAATACTACATCAACCCACATTAGCCACTATCTAAGAAAACATGGCTAAAGGAAGAGCTAAGAAAATAGCTATTTGTCCACAAGAGTTCATACAACACAGTCAACCATAGGACTATGGATTACGAGTATCCAAGAGTGACCAACCTATTCAGGTTGCAATCTAGTTCTACATCTCCACAAATAAATCGCCCAAGAATTGATGTATATGAAGAATCACTATCTTCCTGTGGCCCAAATAAAGTGCACCCAAGCTTTGCCCTGAATTGGAGAAAGAAAGAAATGAAGAAAACTTAATTGTTGGGTCACATGTTGCAGCGTGTTGTCATCATCAATGGAAATGTAATTATGAACATACCAAAACTAACTAGGATATTGGGAACATTGTGCATAATGTATGACTGAGCTGGAAATTGCAAGCGATATAATCCACCGATGTATAAAAAAGCAAAACTCAAGGACTGTGTGCCTTTTTAACAGTTAAATGTACAAACTGCAATCTGCAGGAAGCAGAACAGGCTGCCTGTCCAGAAAAGTGCCAAGGGCATAGAAAGTGAGGCCCAGGCACAGGAAATTTAAATGCGATGTTGGCACTTTCTTGCTACAAGGCCAAAGTTGGAGTGACTGACTTGCCCATTTAGCATCCTATTACTCAAAATTTCTGCCATATGGGAAGCATTCAAATCTTTCTTATATTAAAAAGCTTGAATATTTACTAAGAAATTTTGTCTTAGATGTCAAGCTAAGTAAAATTTCACACTTTCTAAACACAAATAACTGCAAGAGCTTGCACAATATCATTTTTACCAATGCACCTAAAATATCAGTATGGAGCAGAAATTTTGATGCATTATGTCATTCATTCCCTCATAGCTCTGAGTATGGTACAGGAAACTTTACATTCCCACTGACCAAGTCTCATGGAATTGTTCTACTCAGTCTGATCCAGTATTTCAGCTCATAGCAGAATGAGATCAGAGAACAGTAAAAGATAGGGAGAGGAAATCAAGTCTTCAGTACAAGTACATATGCTACATCAAACGCAAACAAAAAAGCAACAGAAAACTTGTACAAAATTCAATGTTTGCTAATTCAATAAATAATATTATACCCAATGAACATCCATACACTTTAAATCCTTTAAATGAATGCATGTAACAATTATTAAATGTACCTGACTATCACAGTATACACCACTCCCCCTAGCCCATATTGCCTTGGCATTCACCATAGGCTTTACATGATTTTCTAGCCAAATTTTCTCTTTTTTGGTTCAAGTGATAAATGATCATGTTTTTGTATGGCATCTATGTGATACGTCACACTGATATGGTAGTGAATTTACCATAGTTTCAACATAGAACCTTAGTCGGTGAGCCAAAGCAATCTTTCTTTTCCCACGAAAGGTTACATAAATTATCCCATAACCATGTTGTTCATGTGAGCCTGTCCAAATGTGACACTTGCTGCAGACTTGTGTATGTTGAGTTAAAGCTCTTTTATATGTCATTATATCTTGAACTGTTAATTTAGTTTGAAATATTTCTGACTTAGCTTAATAAACCATGACCATATGATACTACAGAATTTTTTTTATATGTCAATACAAAATTATTTAATACCAAAAAAATAAATTTTGTTAATAGTTTAATTTGACAATGAAAAAACAGGGAAAAATATCCAAATTATTACCAGTTCAAAGAAGAACTGATAGCATCTTCCTTGAGAAATGTGAAATTAATGAAACATTTTTAAAAACAATGACACACAGAGGTTTCTAATTGCCACTAGTCTATGTCGTATTGTGTACAATAGAAAGGGACATAACTCTTCTCAAGCCCACCTGCAGCCGCTTAATTAAAGCAGAATTTGGAATGTAAAGATATTTAAGTTCTAAACTGCAGTGAATTTAAACTAAATGAGCCAATATTAATACAAACAGCAATAAATATAACTCCATGGGTATACACCTGAATGCTCTTTATGGGGGCGCTCACCAGTTAATATGTACTTTTCAGATAGTGACGTATGTGAGGTGAAGTTGTTTGCATTTGTAACATGCACAATGGAGAATATGTTGGCATATCTCAATGCTACTTTGATGTAATGTGGCTGATATTTCTTTGGATACTGCACTTGTGGAAATTGTAAATGATCTAAGCGCATGGTACAACAAAATGGATGCTCCCTTGTGCTTGAAAAATTAGCCAGAATTAATCAAAAGTACACTAACTTTAGCAGTTATTAAACTAGGGAAAACGAATTTTGCTGAAGTAGGCAATAGCAGCTTCTGAAAGTGCAATGAACAAATTACAAAATATCTGAAAAGTAAAAAAAGTTATCGTACCATTTTTCTACAATTTACCTCTGAAGTCCAGGGAGTGAAAATGACCATGCGGAGCTAGCAGTTTGTTTACATGAGCACATCTTATGTTAGCCCAAGCTGTATACTCTAGAACCTAAAGTACACCCATCAATCATACATCAAAAAAAAGGGAATTGAAAGTTCTTCTCCCAACACCTAAGATATACAAAGTCTTTATTATATTGCCAGTATAACCAGTGAAGAAATCCCAGAAAATTATTTTTCTTTAAAATTCTAACCCTATGCAAAGTACGAAACTGTAGAGCGCCACCTTAAAGAACCACTAAAGATGTGTTTTCAACTTATTGAAAAACTTGTCATATTCTGCTGTCAATTTCAAACATATTGATATATCATACATGGTATTTACTTCCAAAATTACAAACACATAGTTAATTTACTATACCCCTCTGAAGTAACTTAAATGTAGCTTCATGACGTCAAAACTGTATTTTAACGTCACTGGGAAATGCTATTATTTTGACATTAAAGAAAGACATTCAAGAATAAATGCATATGAAGTATTTGTTTTATTTTTCAATCCAAACATCAAATAATGTATTTAGATCATTTCCAAAGTTGCAAACTATACTTGGGTCATGCATACATGTAAATTAAGTGAGAAAAGTGAGGAAAATTCCATAAAGTTTGAGGTAATAGTGCGAAAATTGTCCAGCATTGGATTAAGAAAAAAAGTCCTTGATGCTATAAATTCATAACAGTAGACATAAATAAATATTTTGTTTGTAAATAATTACTTTTTTCCCCGGCACTAGTAATCTAATTTGAATCTGCACTAATGCTTGTATGTCAAAGAATTGAAATGAAAAGTCAAGGGGAATTAACTCCTGGTCAGACCATTCCATGGACCAGGAATGTGATTGATGATTACATACATAATCGATTACAATGAAAATCAAATATGTTGACTGCTTTATATGGTAAAATTAATTATAAAACCAAAACATGCAGACTTGTATGCCAAAAAAGGGGGTAGGTGTGTTTCCCAACAATTTCAAGCCCCAGCCTGATTATGATGTTACATACTGTCTAAGATCCATCACAACCAGGAACAACTGGTAACCATGATGTCACTAATACTACATCAACCCACATTAGCCACTATCTAAGAAAACATGGCTAAAGGAAGAGCTAAGAAAATAGCTATTTGTCCACAAGAGTTCATACAACACAGTCAACCATAGGACTATGGATTACGAGTATCCAAGAGTGACCAACCTATTCAGGTTGCAATCTAGTTCTACATCTCCACAAATAAATCGCCCAAGAATTGATGTATATGAAGAATCACTATCTTCCTGTGGCCCAAATAAAGTGCACCCAAGCTTTGCCCTGAATTGGAGAAAGAAAGAAATGAAGAAAACTTAATTGTTGGGTCACATGTTGCAGCGTGTTGTCATCATCAATGGAAATGTAATTATGAACATACCAAAACTAACTAGGATATTGGGAACATTGTGCATAATGTATGACTGAGCTGGAAATTGCAAGCGATATAATCCACCGATGTATAAAAAAGCAAAACTCAAGGACTGTGTGCCTTTTTAACAGTTAAATGTACAAACTGCAATCTGCAGGAAGCAGAACAGGCTGCCTGTCCAGAAAAGTGCCAAGGGCATAGAAAGTGAGGCCCAGGCACAGGAAATTTAAATGCGATGTTGGCACTTTCTTGCTACAAGGCCAAAGTTGGAGTGACTGACTTGCCCATTTAGCATCCTATTACTCAAAATTTCTGCCATATGGGAAGCATTCAAATCTTTCTTATATTAAAAAGCTTGAATATTTACTAAGAAATTTTGTCTTAGATGTCAAGCTAAGTAAAATTTCACACTTTCTAAACACAAATAACTGCAAGAGCTTGCACAATATCATTTTTACCAATGCACCTAAAATATCAGTATGGAGCAGAAATTTTGATGCATTATGTCATTCATTCCCTCATAGCTCTGAGTATGGTACAGGAAACTTTACATTCCCACTGACCAAGTCTCATGGAATTGTTCTACTCAGTCTGATCCAGTATTTCAGCTCATAGCAGAATGAGATCAGAGAACAGTAAAAGATAGGGAGAGGAAATCAAGTCTTCAGTACAAGTACATATGCTACATCAAACGCAAACAAAAAAGCAACAGAAAACTTGTACAAAATTCAATGTTTGCTAATTCAATAAATAATATTATACCCAATGAACATCCATACACTTTAAATCCTTTAAATGAATGCATGTAACAATTATTAAATGTACCTGACTATCACAGTATACACCACTCCCCCTAGCCCATATTGCCTTGGCATTCACCATAGGCTTTACATGATTTTCTAGCCAAATTTTCTCTTTTTTGGTTCAAGTGATAAATGATCATGTTTTTGTATGGCATCTATGTGATACGTCACACTGATATGGTAGTGAATTTACCATAGTTTCAACATAGAACCTTAGTCGGTGAGCCAAAGCAATCTTTCTTTTCCCACGAAAGGTTACATAAATTATCCCATAACCATGTTGTTCATGTGAGCCTGTCCAAATGTGACACTTGCTGCAGACTTGTGTATGTTGAGTTAAAGCTCTTTTATATGTCATTATATCTTGAACTGTTAATTTAGTTTGAAATATTTCTGACTTAGCTTAATAAACCATGACCATATGATACTACAGAATTTTTTTTATATGTCAATACAAAATTATTTAATACCAAAAAAATAAATTTTGTTAATAGTTTAATTTGACAATGAAAAAACAGGGAAAAATATCCAAATTATTACCAGTTCAAAGAAGAACTGATAGCATCTTCCTTGAGAAATGTGAAATTAATGAAACATTTTTAAAAACAATGACACACAGAGGTTTCTAATTGCCACTAGTCTATGTCGTATTGTGTACAATAGAAAGGGACATAACTCTTCTCAAGCCCACCTGCAGCCGCTTAATTAAAGCAGAATTTGGAATGTAAAGATATTTAAGTTCTAAACTGCAGTGAATTTAAACTAAATGAGCCAATATTAATACAAACAGCAATAAATATAACTCCATGGGTATACACCTGAATGCTCTTTATGGGGGCGCTCACCAGTTAATATGTACTTTTCAGATAGTGACGTATGTGAGGTGAAGTTGTTTGCATTTGTAACATGCACAATGGAGAATATGTTGGCATATCTCAATGCTACTTTGATGTAATGTGGCTGATATTTCTTTGGATACTGCACTTGTGGAAATTGTAAATGATCTAAGCGCATGGTACAACAAAATGGATGCTCCCTTGTGCTTGAAAAATTAGCCAGAATTAATCAAAAGTACACTAACTTTAGCAGTTATTAAACTAGGGAAAACGAATTTTGCTGAAGTAGGCAATAGCAGCTTCTGAAAGTGCAATGAACAAATTACAAAATATCTGAAAAGTAAAAAAAGTTATCGTACCATTTTTCTACAATTTACCTCTGAAGTCCAGGGAGTGAAAATGACCATGCGGAGCTAGCAGTTTGTTTACATGAGCACATCTTATGTTAGCCCAAGCTGTATACTCTAGAACCTAAAGTACACCCATCAATCATACATCAAAAAAAAGGGAATTGAAAGTTCTTCTCCCAACACCTAAGATATACAAAGTCTTTATTATATTGCCAGTATAACCAGTGAAGAAATCCCAGAAAATTATTTTTCTTTAAAATTCTAACCCTATGCAAAGTACGAAACTGTAGAGCGCCACCTTAAAGAACCACTAAAGATGTGTTTTCAACTTATTGAAAAACTTGTCATATTCTGCTGTCAATTTCAAACATATTGATATATCATACATGGTATTTACTTCCAAAATTACAAACACATAGTTAATTTACTATACCCCTCTGAAGTAACTTAAATGTAGCTTCATGACGTCAAAACTGTATTTTAACGTCACTGGGAAATGCTATTATTTTGACATTAAAGAAAGACATTCAAGAATAAATGCATATGAAGTATTTGTTTTATTTTTCAATCCAAACATCAAATAATGTATTTAGATCATTTCCAAAGTTGCAAACTATACTTGGGTCATGCATACATGTAAATTAAGTGAGAAAAGTGAGGAAAATTCCATAAAGTTTGAGGTAATAGTGCGAAAATTGTCCAGCATTGGATTAAGAAAAAAAGTCCTTGATGCTATAAATTCATAACAGTAGACATAAATAAATATTTTGTTTGTAAATAATTACTTTTTTCCCCGGCACTAGTAATCTAATTTGAATCTGCACTAATGCTTGTATGTCAAAGAATTGAAATGAAAAGTCAAGGGGAATTAACTCCTGGTCAGACCATTCCATGGACCAGGAATGTGATTGATGATTACATACATAATCGATTACAATGAAAATCAAATATGTTGACTGCTTTATATGGTAAAATTAATTATAAAACCAAAACATGCAGACTTGTATGCCAAAAAAGGGGGTAGGTGTGTTTCCCAACAATTTCAAGCCCCAGCCTGATTATGATGTTACATACTGTCTAAGATCCATCACAACCAGGAACAACTGGTAACCATGATGTCACTAATACTACATCAACCCACATTAGCCACTATCTAAGAAAACATGGCTAAAGGAAGAGCTAAGAAAATAGCTATTTGTCCACAAGAGTTCATACAACACAGTCAACCATAGGACTATGGATTACGAGTATCCAAGAGTGACCAACCTATTCAGGTTGCAATCTAGTTCTACATCTCCACAAATAAATCGCCCAAGAATTGATGTATATGAAGAATCACTATCTTCCTGTGGCCCAAATAAAGTGCACCCAAGCTTTGCCCTGAATTGGAGAAAGAAAGAAATGAAGAAAACTTAATTGTTGGGTCACATGTTGCAGCGTGTTGTCATCATCAATGGAAATGTAATTATGAACATACCAAAACTAACTAGGATATTGGGAACATTGTGCATAATGTATGACTGAGCTGGAAATTGCAAGCGATATAATCCACCGATGTATAAAAAAGCAAAACTCAAGGACTGTGTGCCTTTTTAACAGTTAAATGTACAAACTGCAATCTGCAGGAAGCAGAACAGGCTGCCTGTCCAGAAAAGTGCCAAGGGCATAGAAAGTGAGGCCCAGGCACAGGAAATTTAAATGCGATGTTGGCACTTTCTTGCTACAAGGCCAAAGTTGGAGTGACTGACTTGCCCATTTAGCATCCTATTACTCAAAATTTCTGCCATATGGGAAGCATTCAAATCTTTCTTATATTAAAAAGCTTGAATATTTACTAAGAAATTTTGTCTTAGATGTCAAGCTAAGTAAAATTTCACACTTTCTAAACACAAATAACTGCAAGAGCTTGCACAATATCATTTTTACCAATGCACCTAAAATATCAGTATGGAGCAGAAATTTTGATGCATTATGTCATTCATTCCCTCATAGCTCTGAGTATGGTACAGGAAACTTTACATTCCCACTGACCAAGTCTCATGGAATTGTTCTACTCAGTCTGATCCAGTATTTCAGCTCATAGCAGAATGAGATCAGAGAACAGTAAAAGATAGGGAGAGGAAATCAAGTCTTCAGTACAAGTACATATGCTACATCAAACGCAAACAAAAAAGCAACAGAAAACTTGTACAAAATTCAATGTTTGCTAATTCAATAAATAATATTATACCCAATGAACATCCATACACTTTAAATCCTTTAAATGAATGCATGTAACAATTATTAAATGTACCTGACTATCACAGTATACACCACTCCCCCTAGCCCATATTGCCTTGGCATTCACCATAGGCTTTACATGATTTTCTAGCCAAATTTTCTCTTTTTTGGTTCAAGTGATAAATGATCATG
The DNA here is from genome assembly GCA_030141615.1 of Unio pictorum. NCBI lineage: Eukaryota > Metazoa > Mollusca > Bivalvia > Unionida > Unionidae > Unio > Unio pictorum. The sequence continues at coordinate 2,831,480 of JARLTB010000224.1, forward strand.
TTTTTGTATGGCATCTATGTGATACGTCACACTGATATGGTAGTGAATTTACCATAGTTTCAACATAGAACCTTAGTCGGTGAGCCAAAGCAATCTTTCTTTTCCCACGAAAGGTTACATAAATTATCCCATAACCATGTTGTTCATGTGAGCCTGTCCAAATGTGACACTTGCTGCAGACTTGTGTATGTTGAGTTAAAGCTCTTTTATATGTCATTATATCTTGAACTGTTAATTTAGTTTGAAATATTTCTGACTTAGCTTAATAAACCATGACCATATGATACTACAGAATTTTTTTTATATGTCAATACAAAATTATTTAATACCAAAAAAATAAATTTTGTTAATAGTTTAATTTGACAATGAAAAAACAGGGAAAAATATCCAAATTATTACCAGTTCAAAGAAGAACTGATAGCATCTTCCTTGAGAAATGTGAAATTAATGAAACATTTTTAAAAACAATGACACACAGAGGTTTCTAATTGCCACTAGTCTATGTCGTATTGTGTACAATAGAAAGGGACATAACTCTTCTCAAGCCCACCTGCAGCCGCTTAATTAAAGCAGAATTTGGAATGTAAAGATATTTAAGTTCTAAACTGCAGTGAATTTAAACTAAATGAGCCAATATTAATACAAACAGCAATAAATATAACTCCATGGGTATACACCTGAATGCTCTTTATGGGGGCGCTCACCAGTTAATATGTACTTTTCAGATAGTGACGTATGTGAGGTGAAGTTGTTTGCATTTGTAACATGCACAATGGAGAATATGTTGGCATATCTCAATGCTACTTTGATGTAATGTGGCTGATATTTCTTTGGATACTGCACTTGTGGAAATTGTAAATGATCTAAGCGCATGGTACAACAAAATGGATGCTCCCTTGTGCTTGAAAAATTAGCCAGAATTAATCAAAAGTACACTAACTTTAGCAGTTATTAAACTAGGGAAAACGAATTTTGCTGAAGTAGGCAATAGCAGCTTCTGAAAGTGCAATGAACAAATTACAAAATATCTGAAAAGTAAAAAAAGTTATCGTACCATTTTTCTACAATTTACCTCTGAAGTCCAGGGAGTGAAAATGACCATGCGGAGCTAGCAGTTTGTTTACATGAGCACATCTTATGTTAGCCCAAGCTGTATACTCTAGAACCTAAAGTACACCCATCAATCATACATCAAAAAAAAGGGAATTGAAAGTTCTTCTCCCAACACCTAAGATATACAAAGTCTTTATTATATTGCCAGTATAACCAGTGAAGAAATCCCAGAAAATTATTTTTCTTTAAAATTCTAACCCTATGCAAAGTACGAAACTGTAGAGCGCCACCTTAAAGAACCACTAAAGATGTGTTTTCAACTTATTGAAAAACTTGTCATATTCTGCTGTCAATTTCAAACATATTGATATATCATACATGGTATTTACTTCCAAAATTACAAACACATAGTTAATTTACTATACCCCTCTGAAGTAACTTAAATGTAGCTTCATGACGTCAAAACTGTATTTTAACGTCACTGGGAAATGCTATTATTTTGACATTAAAGAAAGACATTCAAGAATAAATGCATATGAAGTATTTGTTTTATTTTTCAATCCAAACATCAAATAATGTATTTAGATCATTTCCAAAGTTGCAAACTATACTTGGGTCATGCATACATGTAAATTAAGTGAGAAAAGTGAGGAAAATTCCATAAAGTTTGAGGTAATAGTGCGAAAATTGTCCAGCATTGGATTAAGAAAAAAAGTCCTTGATGCTATAAATTCATAACAGTAGACATAAATAAATATTTTGTTTGTAAATAATTACTTTTTTCCCCGGCACTAGTAATCTAATTTGAATCTGCACTAATGCTTGTATGTCAAAGAATTGAAATGAAAAGTCAAGGGGAATTAACTCCTGGTCAGACCATTCCATGGACCAGGAATGTGATTGATGATTACATACATAATCGATTACAATGAAAATCAAATATGTTGACTGCTTTATATGGTAAAATTAATTATAAAACCAAAACATGCAGACTTGTATGCCAAAAAAGGGGGTAGGTGTGTTTCCCAACAATTTCAAGCCCCAGCCTGATTATGATGTTACATACTGTCTAAGATCCATCACAACCAGGAACAACTGGTAACCATGATGTCACTAATACTACATCAACCCACATTAGCCACTATCTAAGAAAACATGGCTAAAGGAAGAGCTAAGAAAATAGCTATTTGTCCACAAGAGTTCATACAACACAGTCAACCATAGGACTATGGATTACGAGTATCCAAGAGTGACCAACCTATTCAGGTTGCAATCTAGTTCTACATCTCCACAAATAAATCGCCCAAGAATTGATGTATATGAAGAATCACTATCTTCCTGTGGCCCAAATAAAGTGCACCCAAGCTTTGCCCTGAATTGGAGAAAGAAAGAAATGAAGAAAACTTAATTGTTGGGTCACATGTTGCAGCGTGTTGTCATCATCAATGGAAATGTAATTATGAACATACCAAAACTAACTAGGATATTGGGAACATTGTGCATAATGTATGACTGAGCTGGAAATTGCAAGCGATATAATCCACCGATGTATAAAAAAGCAAAACTCAAGGACTGTGTGCCTTTTTAACAGTTAAATGTACAAACTGCAATCTGCAGGAAGCAGAACAGGCTGCCTGTCCAGAAAAGTGCCAAGGGCATAGAAAGTGAGGCCCAGGCACAGGAAATTTAAATGCGATGTTGGCACTTTCTTGCTACAAGGCCAAAGTTGGAGTGACTGACTTGCCCATTTAGCATCCTATTACTCAAAATTTCTGCCATATGGGAAGCATTCAAATCTTTCTTATATTAAAAAGCTTGAATATTTACTAAGAAATTTTGTCTTAGATGTCAAGCTAAGTAAAATTTCACACTTTCTAAACACAAATAACTGCAAGAGCTTGCACAATATCATTTTTACCAATGCACCTAAAATATCAGTATGGAGCAGAAATTTTGATGCATTATGTCATTCATTCCCTCATAGCTCTGAGTATGGTACAGGAAACTTTACATTCCCACTGACCAAGTCTCATGGAATTGTTCTACTCAGTCTGATCCAGTATTTCAGCTCATAGCAGAATGAGATCAGAGAACAGTAAAAGATAGGGAGAGGAAATCAAGTCTTCAGTACAAGTACATATGCTACATCAAACGCAAACAAAAAAGCAACAGAAAACTTGTACAAAATTCAATGTTTGCTAATTCAATAAATAATATTATACCCAATGAACATCCATACACTTTAAATCCTTTAAATGAATGCATGTAACAATTATTAAATGTACCTGACTATCACAGTATACACCACTCCCCCTAGCCCATATTGCCTTGGCATTCACCATAGGCTTTACATGATTTTCTAGCCAAATTTTCTCTTTTTTGGTTCAAGTGATAAATGATCATGTTTTTGTATGGCATCTATGTGATACGTCACACTGATATGGTAGTGAATTTACCATAGTTTCAACATAGAACCTTAGTCGGTGAGCCAAAGCAATCTTTCTTTTCCCACGAAAGGTTACATAAATTATCCCATAACCATGTTGTTCATGTGAGCCTGTCCAAATGTGACACTTGCTGCAGACTTGTGTATGTTGAGTTAAAGCTCTTTTATATGTCATTATATCTTGAACTGTTAATTTAGTTTGAAATATTTCTGACTTAGCTTAATAAACCATGACCATATGATACTACAGAATTTTTTTTATATGTCAATACAAAATTATTTAATACCAAAAAAATAAATTTTGTTAATAGTTTAATTTGACAATGAAAAAACAGGGAAAAATATCCAAATTATTACCAGTTCAAAGAAGAACTGATAGCATCTTCCTTGAGAAATGTGAAATTAATGAAACATTTTTAAAAACAATGACACACAGAGGTTTCTAATTGCCACTAGTCTATGTCGTATTGTGTACAATAGAAAGGGACATAACTCTTCTCAAGCCCACCTGCAGCCGCTTAATTAAAGCAGAATTTGGAATGTAAAGATATTTAAGTTCTAAACTGCAGTGAATTTAAACTAAATGAGCCAATATTAATACAAACAGCAATAAATATAACTCCATGGGTATACACCTGAATGCTCTTTATGGGGGCGCTCACCAGTTAATATGTACTTTTCAGATAGTGACGTATGTGAGGTGAAGTTGTTTGCATTTGTAACATGCACAATGGAGAATATGTTGGCATATCTCAATGCTACTTTGATGTAATGTGGCTGATATTTCTTTGGATACTGCACTTGTGGAAATTGTAAATGATCTAAGCGCATGGTACAACAAAATGGATGCTCCCTTGTGCTTGAAAAATTAGCCAGAATTAATCAAAAGTACACTAACTTTAGCAGTTATTAAACTAGGGAAAACGAATTTTGCTGAAGTAGGCAATAGCAGCTTCTGAAAGTGCAATGAACAAATTACAAAATATCTGAAAAGTAAAAAAAGTTATCGTACCATTTTTCTACAATTTACCTCTGAAGTCCAGGGAGTGAAAATGACCATGCGGAGCTAGCAGTTTGTTTACATGAGCACATCTTATGTTAGCCCAAGCTGTATACTCTAGAACCTAAAGTACACCCATCAATCATACATCAAAAAAAAGGGAATTGAAAGTTCTTCTCCCAACACCTAAGATATACAAAGTCTTTATTATATTGCCAGTATAACCAGTGAAGAAATCCCAGAAAATTATTTTTCTTTAAAATTCTAACCCTATGCAAAGTACGAAACTGTAGAGCGCCACCTTAAAGAACCACTAAAGATGTGTTTTCAACTTATTGAAAAACTTGTCATATTCTGCTGTCAATTTCAAACATATTGATATATCATACATGGTATTTACTTCCAAAATTACAAACACATAGTTAATTTACTATACCCCTCTGAAGTAACTTAAATGTAGCTTCATGACGTCAAAACTGTATTTTAACGTCACTGGGAAATGCTATTATTTTGACATTAAAGAAAGACATTCAAGAATAAATGCATATGAAGTATTTGTTTTATTTTTCAATCCAAACATCAAATAATGTATTTAGATCATTTCCAAAGTTGCAAACTATACTTGGGTCATGCATACATGTAAATTAAGTGAGAAAAGTGAGGAAAATTCCATAAAGTTTGAGGTAATAGTGCGAAAATTGTCCAGCATTGGATTAAGAAAAAAAGTCCTTGATGCTATAAATTCATAACAGTAGACATAAATAAATATTTTGTTTGTAAATAATTACTTTTTTCCCCGGCACTAGTAATCTAATTTGAATCTGCACTAATGCTTGTATGTCAAAGAATTGAAATGAAAAGTCAAGGGGAATTAACTCCTGGTCAGACCATTCCATGGACCAGGAATGTGATTGATGATTACATACATAATCGATTACAATGAAAATCAAATATGTTGACTGCTTTATATGGTAAAATTAATTATAAAACCAAAACATGCAGACTTGTATGCCAAAAAAGGGGGTAGGTGTGTTTCCCAACAATTTCAAGCCCCAGCCTGATTATGATGTTACATACTGTCTAAGATCCATCACAACCAGGAACAACTGGTAACCATGATGTCACTAATACTACATCAACCCACATTAGCCACTATCTAAGAAAACATGGCTAAAGGAAGAGCTAAGAAAATAGCTATTTGTCCACAAGAGTTCATACAACACAGTCAACCATAGGACTATGGATTACGAGTATCCAAGAGTGACCAACCTATTCAGGTTGCAATCTAGTTCTACATCTCCACAAATAAATCGCCCAAGAATTGATGTATATGAAGAATCACTATCTTCCTGTGGCCCAAATAAAGTGCACCCAAGCTTTGCCCTGAATTGGAGAAAGAAAGAAATGAAGAAAACTTAATTGTTGGGTCACATGTTGCAGCGTGTTGTCATCATCAATGGAAATGTAATTATGAACATACCAAAACTAACTAGGATATTGGGAACATTGTGCATAATGTATGACTGAGCTGGAAATTGCAAGCGATATAATCCACCGATGTATAAAAAAGCAAAACTCAAGGACTGTGTGCCTTTTTAACAGTTAAATGTACAAACTGCAATCTGCAGGAAGCAGAACAGGCTGCCTGTCCAGAAAAGTGCCAAGGGCATAGAAAGTGAGGCCCAGGCACAGGAAATTTAAATGCGATGTTGGCACTTTCTTGCTACAAGGCCAAAGTTGGAGTGACTGACTTGCCCATTTAGCATCCTATTACTCAAAATTTCTGCCATATGGGAAGCATTCAAATCTTTCTTATATTAAAAAGCTTGAATATTTACTAAGAAATTTTGTCTTAGATGTCAAGCTAAGTAAAATTTCACACTTTCTAAACACAAATAACTGCAAGAGCTTGCACAATATCATTTTTACCAATGCACCTAAAATATCAGTATGGAGCAGAAATTTTGATGCATTATGTCATTCATTCCCTCATAGCTCTGAGTATGGTACAGGAAACTTTACATTCCCACTGACCAAGTCTCATGGAATTGTTCTACTCAGTCTGATCCAGTATTTCAGCTCATAGCAGAATGAGATCAGAGAACAGTAAAAGATAGGGAGAGGAAATCAAGTCTTCAGTACAAGTACATATGCTACATCAAACGCAAACAAAAAAGCAACAGAAAACTTGTACAAAATTCAATGTTTGCTAATTCAATAAATAATATTATACCCAATGAACATCCATACACTTTAAATCCTTTAAATGAATGCATGTAACAATTATTAAATGTACCTGACTATCACAGTATACACCACTCCCCCTAGCCCATATTGCCTTGGCATTCACCATAGGCTTTACATGATTTTCTAGCCAAATTTTCTCTTTTTTGGTTCAAGTGATAAATGATCATGTTTTTGTATGGCATCTATGTGATACGTCACACTGATATGGTAGTGAATTTACCATAGTTTCAACATAGAACCTTAGTCGGTGAGCCAAAGCAATCTTTCTTTTCCCACGAAAGGTTACATAAATTATCCCATAACCATGTTGTTCATGTGAGCCTGTCCAAATGTGACACTTGCTGCAGACTTGTGTATGTTGAGTTAAAGCTCTTTTATATGTCATTATATCTTGAACTGTTAATTTAGTTTGAAATATTTCTGACTTAGCTTAATAAACCATGACCATATGATACTACAGAATTTTTTTTATATGTCAATACAAAATTATTTAATACCAAAAAAATAAATTTTGTTAATAGTTTAATTTGACAATGAAAAAACAGGGAAAAATATCCAAATTATTACCAGTTCAAAGAAGAACTGATAGCATCTTCCTTGAGAAATGTGAAATTAATGAAACATTTTTAAAAACAATGACACACAGAGGTTTCTAATTGCCACTAGTCTATGTCGTATTGTGTACAATAGAAAGGGACATAACTCTTCTCAAGCCCACCTGCAGCCGCTTAATTAAAGCAGAATTTGGAATGTAAAGATATTTAAGTTCTAAACTGCAGTGAATTTAAACTAAATGAGCCAATATTAATACAAACAGCAATAAATATAACTCCATGGGTATACACCTGAATGCTCTTTATGGGGGCGCTCACCAGTTAATATGTACTTTTCAGATAGTGACGTATGTGAGGTGAAGTTGTTTGCATTTGTAACATGCACAATGGAGAATATGTTGGCATATCTCAATGCTACTTTGATGTAATGTGGCTGATATTTCTTTGGATACTGCACTTGTGGAAATTGTAAATGATCTAAGCGCATGGTACAACAAAATGGATGCTCCCTTGTGCTTGAAAAATTAGCCAGAATTAATCAAAAGTACACTAACTTTAGCAGTTATTAAACTAGGGAAAACGAATTTTGCTGAAGTAGGCAATAGCAGCTTCTGAAAGTGCAATGAACAAATTACAAAATATCTGAAAAGTAAAAAAAGTTATCGTACCATTTTTCTACAATTTACCTCTGAAGTCCAGGGAGTGAAAATGACCATGCGGAGCTAGCAGTTTGTTTACATGAGCACATCTTATGTTAGCCCAAGCTGTATACTCTAGAACCTAAAGTACACCCATCAATCATACATCAAAAAAAAGGGAATTGAAAGTTCTTCTCCCAACACCTAAGATATACAAAGTCTTTATTATATTGCCAGTATAACCAGTGAAGAAATCCCAGAAAATTATTTTTCTTTAAAATTCTAACCCTATGCAAAGTACGAAACTGTAGAGCGCCACCTTAAAGAACCACTAAAGATGTGTTTTCAACTTATTGAAAAACTTGTCATATTCTGCTGTCAATTTCAAACATATTGATATATCATACATGGTATTTACTTCCAAAATTACAAACACATAGTTAATTTACTATACCCCTCTGAAGTAACTTAAATGTAGCTTCATGACGTCAAAACTGTATTTTAACGTCACTGGGAAATGCTATTATTTTGACATTAAAGAAAGACATTCAAGAATAAATGCATATGAAGTATTTGTTTTATTTTTCAATCCAAACATCAAATAATGTATTTAGATCATTTCCAAAGTTGCAAACTATACTTGGGTCATGCATACATGTAAATTAAGTGAGAAAAGTGAGGAAAATTCCATAAAGTTTGAGGTAATAGTGCGAAAATTGTCCAGCATTGGATTAAGAAAAAAAGTCCTTGATGCTATAAATTCATAACAGTAGACATAAATAAATATTTTGTTTGTAAATAATTACTTTTTTCCCCGGCACTAGTAATCTAATTTGAATCTGCACTAATGCTTGTATGTCAAAGAATTGAAATGAAAAGTCAAGGGGAATTAACTCCTGGTCAGACCATTCCATGGACCAGGAATGTGATTGATGATTACATACATAATCGATTACAATGAAAATCAAATATGTTGACTGCTTTATATGGTAAAATTAATTATAAAACCAAAACATGCAGACTTGTATGCCAAAAAAGGGGGTAGGTGTGTTTCCCAACAATTTCAAGCCCCAGCCTGATTATGATGTTACATACTGTCTAAGATCCATCACAACCAGGAACAACTGGTAACCATGATGTCACTAATACTACATCAACCCACATTAGCCACTATCTAAGAAAACATGGCTAAAGGAAGAGCTAAGAAAATAGCTATTTGTCCACAAGAGTTCATACAACACAGTCAACCATAGGACTATGGATTACGAGTATCCAAGAGTGACCAACCTATTCAGGTTGCAATCTAGTTCTACATCTCCACAAATAAATCGCCCAAGAATTGATGTATATGAAGAATCACTATCTTCCTGTGGCCCAAATAAAGTGCACCCAAGCTTTGCCCTGAATTGGAGAAAGAAAGAAATGAAGAAAACTTAATTGTTGGGTCACATGTTGCAGCGTGTTGTCATCATCAATGGAAATGTAATTATGAACATACCAAAACTAACTAGGATATTGGGAACATTGTGCATAATGTATGACTGAGCTGGAAATTGCAAGCGATATAATCCACCGATGTATAAAAAAGCAAAACTCAAGGACTGTGTGCCTTTTTAACAGTTAAATGTACAAACTGCAATCTGCAGGAAGCAGAACAGGCTGCCTGTCCAGAAAAGTGCCAAGGGCATAGAAAGTGAGGCCCAGGCACAGGAAATTTAAATGCGATGTTGGCACTTTCTTGCTACAAGGCCAAAGTTGGAGTGACTGACTTGCCCATTTAGCATCCTATTACTCAAAATTTCTGCCATATGGGAAGCATTCAAATCTTTCTTATATTAAAAAGCTTGAATATTTACTAAGAAATTTTGTCTTAGATGTCAAGCTAAGTAAAATTTCACACTTTCTAAACACAAATAACTGCAAGAGCTTGCACAATATCATTTTTACCAATGCACCTAAAATATCAGTATGGAGCAGAAATTTTGATGCATTATGTCATTCATTCCCTCATAGCTCTGAGTATGGTACAGGAAACTTTACATTCCCACTGACCAAGTCTCATGGAATTGTTCTACTCAGTCTGATCCAGTATTTCAGCTCATAGCAGAATGAGATCAGAGAACAGTAAAAGATAGGGAGAGGAAATCAAGTCTTCAGTACAAGTACATATGCTACATCAAACGCAAACAAAAAAGCAACAGAAAACTTGTACAAAATTCAATGTTTGCTAATTCAATAAATAATATTATACCCAATGAACATCCATACACTTTAAATCCTTTAAATGAATGCATGTAACAATTATTAAATGTACCTGACTATCACAGTATACACCACTCCCCCTAGCCCATATTGCCTTGGCATTCACCATAGGCTTTACATGATTTTCTAGCCAAATTTTCTCTTTTTTGGTTCAAGTGATAAATGATCATGTTTTTGTATGGCATCTATGTGATACGTCACACTGATATGGTAGTGAATTTACCATAGTTTCAACATAGAACCTTAGTCGGTGAGCCAAAGCAATCTTTCTTTTCCCACGAAAGGTTACATAAATTATCCCATAACCATGTTGTTCATGTGAGCCTGTCCAAATGTGACACTTGCTGCAGACTTGTGTATGTTGAGTTAAAGCTCTTTTATATGTCATTATATCTTGAACTGTTAATTTAGTTTGAAATATTTCTGACTTAGCTTAATAAACCATGACCATATGATACTACAGAATTTTTTTTATATGTCAATACAAAATTATTTAATACCAAAAAAATAAATTTTGTTAATAGTTTAATTTGACAATGAAAAAACAGGGAAAAATATCCAAATTATTACCAGTTCAAAGAAGAACTGATAGCATCTTCCTTGAGAAATGTGAAATTAATGAAACATTTTTAAAAACAATGACACACAGAGGTTTCTAATTGCCACTAGTCTATGTCGTATTGTGTACAATAGAAAGGGACATAACTCTTCTCAAGCCCACCTGCAGCCGCTTAATTAAAGCAGAATTTGGAATGTAAAGATATTTAAGTTCTAAACTGCAGTGAATTTAAACTAAATGAGCCAATATTAATACAAACAGCAATAAATATAACTCCATGGGTATACACCTGAATGCTCTTTATGGGGGCGCTCACCAGTTAATATGTACTTTTCAGATAGTGACGTATGTGAGGTGAAGTTGTTTGCATTTGTAACATGCACAATGGAGAATATGTTGGCATATCTCAATGCTACTTTGATGTAATGTGGCTGATATTTCTTTGGATACTGCACTTGTGGAAATTGTAAATGATCTAAGCGCATGGTACAACAAAATGGATGCTCCCTTGTGCTTGAAAAATTAGCCAGAATTAATCAAAAGTACACTAACTTTAGCAGTTATTAAACTAGGGAAAACGAATTTTGCTGAAGTAGGCAATAGCAGCTTCTGAAAGTGCAATGAACAAATTACAAAATATCTGAAAAGTAAAAAAAGTTATCGTACCATTTTTCTACAATTTACCTCTGAAGTCCAGGGAGTGAAAATGACCATGCGGAGCTAGCAGTTTGTTTACATGAGCACATCTTATGTTAGCCCAAGCTGTATACTCTAGAACCTAAAGTACACCCATCAATCATACATCAAAAAAAAGGGAATTGAAAGTTCTTCTCCCAACACCTAAGATATACAAAGTCTTTATTATATTGCCAGTATAACCAGTGAAGAAATCCCAGAAAATTATTTTTCTTTAAAATTCTAACCCTATGCAAAGTACGAAACTGTAGAGCGCCACCTTAAAGAACCACTAAAGATGTGTTTTCAACTTATTGAAAAACTTGTCATATTCTGCTGTCAATTTCAAACATATTGATATATCATACATGGTATTTACTTCCAAAATTACAAACACATAGTTAATTTACTATACCCCTCTGAAGTAACTTAAATGTAGCTTCATGACGTCAAAACTGTATTTTAACGTCACTGGGAAATGCTATTATTTTGACATTAAAGAAAGACATTCAAGAATAAATGCATATGAAGTATTTGTTTTATTTTTCAATCCAAACATCAAATAATGTATTTAGATCATTTCCAAAGTTGCAAACTATACTTGGGTCATGCATACATGTAAATTAAGTGAGAAAAGTGAGGAAAATTCCATAAAGTTTGAGGTAATAGTGCGAAAATTGTCCAGCATTGGATTAAGAAAAAAAGTCCTTGATGCTATAAATTCATAACAGTAGACATAAATAAATATTTTGTTTGTAAATAATTACTTTTTTCCCCGGCACTAGTAATCTAATTTGAATCTGCACTAATGCTTGTATGTCAAAGAATTGAAATGAAAAGTCAAGGGGAATTAACTCCTGGTCAGACCATTCCATGGACCAGGAATGTGATTGATGATTACATACATAATCGATTACAATGAAAATCAAATATGTTGACTGCTTTATATGGTAAAATTAATTATAAAACCAAAACATGCAGACTTGTATGCCAAAAAAGGGGGTAGGTGTGTTTCCCAACAATTTCAAGCCCCAGCCTGATTATGATGTTACATACTGTCTAAGATCCATCACAACCAGGAACAACTGGTAACCATGATGTCACTAATACTACATCAACCCACATTAGCCACTATCTAAGAAAACATGGCTAAAGGAAGAGCTAAGAAAATAGCTATTTGTCCACAAGAGTTCATACAACACAGTCAACCATAGGACTATGGATTACGAGTATCCAAGAGTGACCAACCTATTCAGGTTGCAATCTAGTTCTACATCTCCACAAATAAATCGCCCAAGAATTGATGTATATGAAGAATCACTATCTTCCTGTGGCCCAAATAAAGTGCACCCAAGCTTTGCCCTGAATTGGAGAAAGAAAGAAATGAAGAAAACTTAATTGTTGGGTCACATGTTGCAGCGTGTTGTCATCATCAATGGAAATGTAATTATGAACATACCAAAACTAACTAGGATATTGGGAACATTGTGCATAATGTATGACTGAGCTGGAAATTGCAAGCGATATAATCCACCGATGTATAAAAAAGCAAAACTCAAGGACTGTGTGCCTTTTTAACAGTTAAATGTACAAACTGCAATCTGCAGGAAGCAGAACAGGCTGCCTGTCCAGAAAAGTGCCAAGGGCATAGAAAGTGAGGCCCAGGCACAGGAAATTTAAATGCGATGTTGGCACTTTCTTGCTACAAGGCCAAAGTTGGAGTGACTGACTTGCCCATTTAGCATCCTATTACTCAAAATTTCTGCCATATGGGAAGCATTCAAATCTTTCTTATATTAAAAAGCTTGAATATTTACTAAGAAATTTTGTCTTAGATGTCAAGCTAAGTAAAATTTCACACTTTCTAAACACAAATAACTGCAAGAGCTTGCACAATATCATTTTTACCAATGCACCTAAAATATCAGTATGGAGCAGAAATTTTGATGCATTATGTCATTCATTCCCTCATAGCTCTGAGTATGGTACAGGAAACTTTACATTCCCACTGACCAAGTCTCATGGAATTGTTCTACTCAGTCTGATCCAGTATTTCAGCTCATAGCAGAATGAGATCAGAGAACAGTAAAAGATAGGGAGAGGAAATCAAGTCTTCAGTACAAGTACATATGCTACATCAAACGCAAACAAAAAAGCAACAGAAAACTTGTACAAAATTCAATGTTTGCTAATTCAATAAATAATATTATACCCAATGAACATCCATACACTTTAAATCCTTTAAATGAATGCATGTAACAATTATTAAATGTACCTGACTATCACAGTATACACCACTCCCCCTAGCCCATATTGCCTTGGCATTCACCATAGGCTTTACATGATTTTCTAGCCAAATTTTCTCTTTTTTGGTTCAAGTGATAAATGATCATGTTTTTGTATGGCATCTATGTGATACGTCACACTGATATGGTAGTGAATTTACCATAGTTTCAACATAGAACCTTAGTCGGTGAGCCAAAGCAATCTTTCTTTTCCCACGAAAGGTTACATAAATTATCCCATAACCATGTTGTTCATGTGAGCCTGTCCAAATGTGACACTTGCTGCAGACTTGTGTATGTTGAGTTAAAGCTCTTTTATATGTCATTATATCTTGAACTGTTAATTTAGTTTGAAATATTTCTGACTTAGCTTAATAAACCATGACCATATGATACTACAGAATTTTTTTTATATGTCAATACAAAATTATTTAATACCAAAAAAATAAATTTTGTTAATAGTTTAATTTGACAATGAAAAAACAGGGAAAAATATCCAAATTATTACCAGTTCAAAGAAGAACTGATAGCATCTTCCTTGAGAAATGTGAAATTAATGAAACATTTTTAAAAACAATGACACACAGAGGTTTCTAATTGCCACTAGTCTATGTCGTATTGTGTACAATAGAAAGGGACATAACTCTTCTCAAGCCCACCTGCAGCCGCTTAATTAAAGCAGAATTTGGAATGTAAAGATATTTAAGTTCTAAACTGCAGTGAATTTAAACTAAATGAGCCAATATTAATACAAACAGCAATAAATATAACTCCATGGGTATACACCTGAATGCTCTTTATGGGGGCGCTCACCAGTTAATATGTACTTTTCAGATAGTGACGTATGTGAGGTGAAGTTGTTTGCATTTGTAACATGCACAATGGAGAATATGTTGGCATATCTCAATGCTACTTTGATGTAATGTGGCTGATATTTCTTTGGATACTGCACTTGTGGAAATTGTAAATGATCTAAGCGCATGGTACAACAAAATGGATGCTCCCTTGTGCTTGAAAAATTAGCCAGAATTAATCAAAAGTACACTAACTTTAGCAGTTATTAAACTAGGGAAAACGAATTTTGCTGAAGTAGGCAATAGCAGCTTCTGAAAGTGCAATGAACAAATTACAAAATATCTGAAAAGTAAAAAAAGTTATCGTACCATTTTTCTACAATTTACCTCTGAAGTCCAGGGAGTGAAAATGACCATGCGGAGCTAGCAGTTTGTTTACATGAGCACATCTTATGTTAGCCCAAGCTGTATACTCTAGAACCTAAAGTACACCCATCAATCATACATCAAAAAAAAGGGAATTGAAAGTTCTTCTCCCAACACCTAAGATATACAAAGTCTTTATTATATTGCCAGTATAACCAGTGAAGAAATCCCAGAAAATTATTTTTCTTTAAAATTCTAACCCTATGCAAAGTACGAAACTGTAGAGCGCCACCTTAAAGAACCACTAAAGATGTGTTTTCAACTTATTGAAAAACTTGTCATATTCTGCTGTCAATTTCAAACATATTGATATATCATACATGGTATTTACTTCCAAAATTACAAACACATAGTTAATTTACTATACCCCTCTGAAGTAACTTAAATGTAGCTTCATGACGTCAAAACTGTATTTTAACGTCACTGGGAAATGCTATTATTTTGACATTAAAGAAAGACATTCAAGAATAAATGCATATGAAGTATTTGTTTTATTTTTCAATCCAAACATCAAATAATGTATTTAGATCATTTCCAAAGTTGCAAACTATACTTGGGTCATGCATACATGTAAATTAAGTGAGAAAAGTGAGGAAAATTCCATAAAGTTTGAGGTAATAGTGCGAAAATTGTCCAGCATTGGATTAAGAAAAAAAGTCCTTGATGCTATAAATTCATAACAGTAGACATAAATAAATATTTTGTTTGTAAATAATTACTTTTTTCCCCGGCACTAGTAATCTAATTTGAATCTGCACTAATGCTTGTATGTCAAAGAATTGAAATGAAAAGTCAAGGGGAATTAACTCCTGGTCAGACCATTCCATGGACCAGGAATGTGATTGATGATTACATACATAATCGATTACAATGAAAATCAAATATGTTGACTGCTTTATATGGTAAAATTAATTATAAAACCAAAACATGCAGACTTGTATGCCAAAAAAGGGGGTAGGTGTGTTTCCCAACAATTTCAAGCCCCAGCCTGATTATGATGTTACATACTGTCTAAGATCCATCACAACCAGGAACAACTGGTAACCATGATGTCACTAATACTACATCAACCCACATTAGCCACTATCTAAGAAAACATGGCTAAAGGAAGAGCTAAGAAAATAGCTATTTGTCCACAAGAGTTCATACAACACAGTCAACCATAGGACTATGGATTACGAGTATCCAAGAGTGACCAACCTATTCAGGTTGCAATCTAGTTCTACATCTCCACAAATAAATCGCCCAAGAATTGATGTATATGAAGAATCACTATCTTCCTGTGGCCCAAATAAAGTGCACCCAAGCTTTGCCCTGAATTGGAGAAAGAAAGAAATGAAGAAAACTTAATTGTTGGGTCACATGTTGCAGCGTGTTGTCATCATCAATGGAAATGTAATTATGAACATACCAAAACTAACTAGGATATTGGGAACATTGTGCATAATGTATGACTGAGCTGGAAATTGCAAGCGATATAATCCACCGATGTATAAAAAAGCAAAACTCAAGGACTGTGTGCCTTTTTAACAGTTAAATGTACAAACTGCAATCTGCAGGAAGCAGAACAGGCTGCCTGTCCAGAAAAGTGCCAAGGGCATAGAAAGTGAGGCCCAGGCACAGGAAATTTAAATGCGATGTTGGCACTTTCTTGCTACAAGGCCAAAGTTGGAGTGACTGACTTGCCCATTTAGCATCCTATTACTCAAAATTTCTGCCATATGGGAAGCATTCAAATCTTTCTTATATTAAAAAGCTTGAATATTTACTAAGAAATTTTGTCTTAGATGTCAAGCTAAGTAAAATTTCACACTTTCTAAACACAAATAACTGCAAGAGCTTGCACAATATCATTTTTACCAATGCACCTAAAATATCAGTATGGAGCAGAAATTTTGATGCATTATGTCATTCATTCCCTCATAGCTCTGAGTATGGTACAGGAAACTTTACATTCCCACTGACCAAGTCTCATGGAATTGTTCTACTCAGTCTGATCCAGTATTTCAGCTCATAGCAGAATGAGATCAGAGAACAGTAAAAGATAGGGAGAGGAAATCAAGTCTTCAGTACAAGTACATATGCTACATCAAACGCAAACAAAAAAGCAACAGAAAACTTGTACAAAATTCAATGTTTGCTAATTCAATAAATAATATTATACCCAATGAACATCCATACACTTTAAATCCTTTAAATGAATGCATGTAACAATTATTAAATGTACCTGACTATCACAGTATACACCACTCCCCCTAGCCCATATTGCCTTGGCATTCACCATAGGCTTTACATGATTTTCTAGCCAAATTTTCTCTTTTTTGGTTCAAGTGATAAATGATCATGTTTTTGTATGGCATCTATGTGATACGTCACACTGATATGGTAGTGAATTTACCATAGTTTCAACATAGAACCTTAGTCGGTGAGCCAAAGCAATCTTTCTTTTCCCACGAAAGGTTACATAAATTATCCCATAACCATGTTGTTCATGTGAGCCTGTCCAAATGTGACACTTGCTGCAGACTTGTGTATGTTGAGTTAAAGCTCTTTTATATGTCATTATATCTTGAACTGTTAATTTAGTTTGAAATATTTCTGACTTAGCTTAATAAACCATGACCATATGATACTACAGAATTTTTTTTATATGTCAATACAAAATTATTTAATACCAAAAAAATAAATTTTGTTAATAGTTTAATTTGACAATGAAAAAACAGGGAAAAATATCCAAATTATTACCAGTTCAAAGAAGAACTGATAGCATCTTCCTTGAGAAATGTGAAATTAATGAAACATTTTTAAAAACAATGACACACAGAGGTTTCTAATTGCCACTAGTCTATGTCGTATTGTGTACAATAGAAAGGGACATAACTCTTCTCAAGCCCACCTGCAGCCGCTTAATTAAAGCAGAATTTGGAATGTAAAGATATTTAAGTTCTAAACTGCAGTGAATTTAAACTAAATGAGCCAATATTAATACAAACAGCAATAAATATAACTCCATGGGTATACACCTGAATGCTCTTTATGGGGGCGCTCACCAGTTAATATGTACTTTTCAGATAGTGACGTATGTGAGGTGAAGTTGTTTGCATTTGTAACATGCACAATGGAGAATATGTTGGCATATCTCAATGCTACTTTGATGTAATGTGGCTGATATTTCTTTGGATACTGCACTTGTGGAAATTGTAAATGATCTAAGCGCATGGTACAACAAAATGGATGCTCCCTTGTGCTTGAAAAATTAGCCAGAATTAATCAAAAGTACACTAACTTTAGCAGTTATTAAACTAGGGAAAACGAATTTTGCTGAAGTAGGCAATAGCAGCTTCTGAAAGTGCAATGAACAAATTACAAAATATCTGAAAAGTAAAAAAAGTTATCGTACCATTTTTCTACAATTTACCTCTGAAGTCCAGGGAGTGAAAATGACCATGCGGAGCTAGCAGTTTGTTTACATGAGCACATCTTATGTTAGCCCAAGCTGTATACTCTAGAACCTAAAGTACACCCATCAATCATACATCAAAAAAAAGGGAATTGAAAGTTCTTCTCCCAACACCTAAGATATACAAAGTCTTTATTATATTGCCAGTATAACCAGTGAAGAAATCCCAGAAAATTATTTTTCTTTAAAATTCTAACCCTATGCAAAGTACGAAACTGTAGAGCGCCACCTTAAAGAACCACTAAAGATGTGTTTTCAACTTATTGAAAAACTTGTCATATTCTGCTGTCAATTTCAAACATATTGATATATCATACATGGTATTTACTTCCAAAATTACAAACACATAGTTAATTTACTATACCCCTCTGAAGTAACTTAAATGTAGCTTCATGACGTCAAAACTGTATTTTAACGTCACTGGGAAATGCTATTATTTTGACATTAAAGAAAGACATTCAAGAATAAATGCATATGAAGTATTTGTTTTATTTTTCAATCCAAACATCAAATAATGTATTTAGATCATTTCCAAAGTTGCAAACTATACTTGGGTCATGCATACATGTAAATTAAGTGAGAAAAGTGAGGAAAATTCCATAAAGTTTGAGGTAATAGTGCGAAAATTGTCCAGCATTGGATTAAGAAAAAAAGTCCTTGATGCTATAAATTCATAACAGTAGACATAAATAAATATTTTGTTTGTAAATAATTACTTTTTTCCCCGGCACTAGTAATCTAATTTGAATCTGCACTAATGCTTGTATGTCAAAGAATTGAAATGAAAAGTCAAGGGGAATTAACTCCTGGTCAGACCATTCCATGGACCAGGAATGTGATTGATGATTACATACATAATCGATTACAATGAAAATCAAATATGTTGACTGCTTTATATGGTAAAATTAATTATAAAACCAAAACATGCAGACTTGTATGCCAAAAAAGGGGGTAGGTGTGTTTCCCAACAATTTCAAGCCCCAGCCTGATTATGATGTTACATACTGTCTAAGATCCATCACAACCAGGAACAACTGGTAACCATGATGTCACTAATACTACATCAACCCACATTAGCCACTATCTAAGAAAACATGGCTAAAGGAAGAGCTAAGAAAATAGCTATTTGTCCACAAGAGTTCATACAACACAGTCAACCATAGGACTATGGATTACGAGTATCCAAGAGTGACCAACCTATTCAGGTTGCAATCTAGTTCTACATCTCCACAAATAAATCGCCCAAGAATTGATGTATATGAAGAATCACTATCTTCCTGTGGCCCAAATAAAGTGCACCCAAGCTTTGCCCTGAATTGGAGAAAGAAAGAAATGAAGAAAACTTAATTGTTGGGTCACATGTTGCAGCGTGTTGTCATCATCAATGGAAATGTAATTATGAACATACCAAAACTAACTAGGATATTGGGAACATTGTGCATAATGTATGACTGAGCTGGAAATTGCAAGCGATATAATCCACCGATGTATAAAAAAGCAAAACTCAAGGACTGTGTGCCTTTTTAACAGTTAAATGTACAAACTGCAATCTGCAGGAAGCAGAACAGGCTGCCTGTCCAGAAAAGTGCCAAGGGCATAGAAAGTGAGGCCCAGGCACAGGAAATTTAAATGCGATGTTGGCACTTTCTTGCTACAAGGCCAAAGTTGGAGTGACTGACTTGCCCATTTAGCATCCTATTACTCAAAATTTCTGCCATATGGGAAGCATTCAAATCTTTCTTATATTAAAAAGCTTGAATATTTACTAAGAAATTTTGTCTTAGATGTCAAGCTAAGTAAAATTTCACACTTTCTAAACACAAATAACTGCAAGAGCTTGCACAATATCATTTTTACCAATGCACCTAAAATATCAGTATGGAGCAGAAATTTTGATGCATTATGTCATTCATTCCCTCATAGCTCTGAGTATGGTACAGGAAACTTTACATTCCCACTGACCAAGTCTCATGGAATTGTTCTACTCAGTCTGATCCAGTATTTCAGCTCATAGCAGAATGAGATCAGAGAACAGTAAAAGATAGGGAGAGGAAATCAAGTCTTCAGTACAAGTACATATGCTACATCAAACGCAAACAAAAAAGCAACAGAAAACTTGTACAAAATTCAATGTTTGCTAATTCAATAAATAATATTATACCCAATGAACATCCATACACTTTAAATCCTTTAAATGAATGCATGTAACAATTATTAAATGTACCTGACTATCACAGTATACACCACTCCCCCTAGCCCATATTGCCTTGGCATTCACCATAGGCTTTACATGATTTTCTAGCCAAATTTTCTCTTTTTTGGTTCAAGTGATAAATGATCATGTTTTTGTATGGCATCTATGTGATACGTCACACTGATATGGTAGTGAATTTACCATAGTTTCAACATAGAACCTTAGTCGGTGAGCCAAAGCAATCTTTCTTTTCCCACGAAAGGTTACATAAATTATCCCATAACCATGTTGTTCATGTGAGCCTGTCCAAATGTGACACTTGCTGCAGACTTGTGTATGTTGAGTTAAAGCTCTTTTATATGTCATTATATCTTGAACTGTTAATTTAGTTTGAAATATTTCTGACTTAGCTTAATAAACCATGACCATATGATACTACAGAATTTTTTTTATATGTCAATACAAAATTATTTAATACCAAAAAAATAAATTTTGTTAATAGTTTAATTTGACAATGAAAAAACAGGGAAAAATATCCAAATTATTACCAGTTCAAAGAAGAACTGATAGCATCTTCCTTGAGAAATGTGAAATTAATGAAACATTTTTAAAAACAATGACACACAGAGGTTTCTAATTGCCACTAGTCTATGTCGTATTGTGTACAATAGAAAGGGACATAACTCTTCTCAAGCCCACCTGCAGCCGCTTAATTAAAGCAGAATTTGGAATGTAAAGATATTTAAGTTCTAAACTGCAGTGAATTTAAACTAAATGAGCCAATATTAATACAAACAGCAATAAATATAACTCCATGGGTATACACCTGAATGCTCTTTATGGGGGCGCTCACCAGTTAATATGTACTTTTCAGATAGTGACGTATGTGAGGTGAAGTTGTTTGCATTTGTAACATGCACAATGGAGAATATGTTGGCATATCTCAATGCTACTTTGATGTAATGTGGCTGATATTTCTTTGGATACTGCACTTGTGGAAATTGTAAATGATCTAAGCGCATGGTACAACAAAATGGATGCTCCCTTGTGCTTGAAAAATTAGCCAGAATTAATCAAAAGTACACTAACTTTAGCAGTTATTAAACTAGGGAAAACGAATTTTGCTGAAGTAGGCAATAGCAGCTTCTGAAAGTGCAATGAACAAATTACAAAATATCTGAAAAGTAAAAAAAGTTATCGTACCATTTTTCTACAATTTACCTCTGAAGTCCAGGGAGTGAAAATGACCATGCGGAGCTAGCAGTTTGTTTACATGAGCACATCTTATGTTAGCCCAAGCTGTATACTCTAGAACCTAAAGTACACCCATCAATCATACATCAAAAAAAAGGGAATTGAAAGTTCTTCTCCCAACACCTAAGATATACAAAGTCTTTATTATATTGCCAGTATAACCAGTGAAGAAATCCCAGAAAATTATTTTTCTTTAAAATTCTAACCCTATGCAAAGTACGAAACTGTAGAGCGCCACCTAAATAATGACCTAATATTTTTTGTGATGTTTCTTATACACCAGTATTTTCTATGTTTTATTGATAATACTCTGTGACATATTGTTTTTCCGAAGCACAAGTACAACAGTACCAAATGCAGGAGACATGTGAGTCAAAAAGTAGTGACGTAATACACAAACATTCCAACAAGAGTCGAATGATTTTGAACATATGTTATACGGAGTGAGATAGACTATGTATTTGACATTTGAATTGCAAGAGTTGCTAATTAATTAATGCTTTCAATGCAGTGAGAGGTATCTCAATGAAACGAGTATATTTCTGACAGGGTGACAATAAGTGCTTTAGTACGAGAAAACCATGAATTCCCGGATATAGGATATTTAAAATCACAAGAAAACATGCAGAGTATAAAGCGCTGATAGAGAATCTATCTACACAAAAGATTAAGGGGAATAAGAAAAGGCAGCAAGTAAAGGGAAATAAGAGAGTACAATATGTGCTATATTTTATGCTTTACTTCGAGCATCAAAATGAAGAAATATTATAATCACACGTTTTGATAGGAATGAGATTACAGAAGAAAATACAGATCACAGAAAGAGGGAGATAATAAAGTGTCAATAATAAATCTCCTGTTCATTATGATCTATATATCGGCTTTTGCATGATAAATGCCAAGTCATAATGCTAAACGTCTTTTTCTGAATTATCATTATATTATGTATGCTGTTTTGTATCATTCATTAGTGGTCCATATATAATTATTGGATAAATGATGAATTTATTTTAGGCAAATGTTTCACTTCGATCAGAAAGGGGTTTTGAAATTTGAGGACCTTATAAAGTAGATATGATGAAGTCCTATTGAAGTTATATTTGTTTGGTTTTAAGGCACTTTAAAAACATCGCTGTTTTAACACATTAGTATCATGCCGAGCAAAATCAAAGCTAAGAGCTTCTCCAAAGGACAAATAGAGTAAGCCTACCTGGGCAAGCCTGTATAGATATTAAAATCCGGGGCCGTGTCGTTACGAGTTCGACGCTAAACAAAGAGAGCAACCGCGCTCAGCCAAATGCTATATATATGGTATTACGGTACCAATTGTTTTTCGATAGAACTCAATGCTAAACCGCGCTCAGCCAAATGCTATACATATAGTCAATGAATGTTTGCTTTTGATAGAACCCATTAAACAACAAAGCCGCTATAACGGAAAATCTCGATATTCAAGAAAAAGGAAGAGGAAAAAAAACAACAAAAGGGGATTATTTTCAATAAAAAAAAGGATTTTTAAAAATAATTTTAATTGCTATATGAAGGAGACCGACTGGGCAGGATAAAAATTGCTATCTAAGAACGCGACCGGGTCTGCTTTTTCCGGGTATTCTATGTTCTCTGACTGATATTTAGAAGAATTACATACTGTTACAATGCTCAGTTTTCCATCAGAAGCAATGTGCTGTAATTGCTTTATTCTAACTTTCTGCTACCTATTCACGTAGAGAAAAGTGGGGAATACATATCAACATAGTTTACAATTTCTTCGTTAAAACTTATATAAATGATTTATAAATCTGTAGTCTTCGTGTCATAAAGAAATGCATCAGTACTTTTTGGCAATGAAAACATTAAAAGTACAAAGTTTAAAATGATTGTATTTAAACAAAGTTATTGTGAATTTGAACATGTTAAATTCCTTTTAGTCTCCTAACTGAGCCCTGACATTTGCTTAGAAGTGTGTAATAACTAAGTACTAGTAAAATATTTGGGTTCATTAATAGTATAAAAATATGTTCTATTTCAAATGTAAAGAAGACTCCTCTCACTTCTGACATTGTTTTAACTGATTTGACCGTATGATACTTTATGTTTTGACTCCTTTTAATACAGT
Source organism: Unio pictorum (assembly GCA_030141615.1). NCBI lineage: Eukaryota > Metazoa > Mollusca > Bivalvia > Unionida > Unionidae > Unio > Unio pictorum. The sequence continues at coordinate 2,855,443 of JARLTB010000224.1, forward strand.
AACATCATAGACGAAAGAGATTTGACTTAGGGTCTGACATTCGTTAATATGAGAGTATATATTAGGTGTGTATTGAATGGATTATCTTTTCGTTGTATAATTGACAATCTAAGGCAGAGGAGAGAATTCTTGCAGATAATGATAACTCTATTTTCAGGACACAAAGTACTAATTATATGGAAAAACTGTGAACCAGTCTAGAAATGGGTGAAGAAATAATAGAGTATATACGGGTTTGGCGGTCAAAAGTGGGTTAATAAGGAAAAGTAAACTTTTAGTAAAAGTATCTTTTGAGAGCTTATCCTATCTGTATTGTTTTCAAATATAGACAATATTCTGTTGATGAAATTTTAGTTTTTATACAGGCTTGGCTTAAGAGTACTCAAAATGAAAGTAGTACCTGATTCATTTGGTGCAGAATCAATAAAATGTATTTCATGCACAAAGAAGCTTACACCAAGGATAGTTGTGCACGGAAAAATATACGTCTTATCATTGAATTTTGAATATGATGGTGTTTCCATAGGTTTACAATCGGAGTTGGATTAGTAACGTGACTCATTCATGGATTGCGCTTAATTAGGGGAGACTACTTATCCGATAAATGTTTCCAATAAAGAATACAGTTGTGTCCCATCAAGAAACATTCACTGCATTCTGGTTAGCGGATAGATTACATTCCTCACCCCACCCTCAATTTCTCTGCAGCATTTGGCACAATAGACGATGATATTTTACTTCACCGTCCCCAGCATGTATTTCGCATTCAAAATGCGGCCTTACTGTGGTTCAAGTCCTACTTAGTCAACAGGACACAAATTGTGTATGCAAATGGAATACACTCCAGCCCAGTTGATATGTTTTGTGGTGTTCCACAGGCTCTGTTCTTGGACCTGTTCACTTCATTCTATACACTCAGCCGCTCACAAGTGTCACATATCATCGTCTAGTGTCTCACCAATTGTACTCTCATGACATCCAAATATACAAATCAAGTCACCCAACTGAAGTTGATGCTACCATCCAAGGAGTAAAGACGTGCGTTTCTGATTGGAAATCATGGATAATATGTAACAAGCTGCAGATGAATTCTGATAAAACTGAGGACATTCTGATCACAACACAAAGACTATCAAATTCACATCCTTTACCTCAAACAATAAACAGCAACACCAACATTAAATTCTCACAGTCAGTACGAAAATTAGGTGTTACTCTGGACAGTGCTATCACATTGTACAAACTTGTAATGAACATATTCAAGGCTGCATATCTTGAACTAAGACGCATCGGCTCCATTCGCAAATATATTTCAGCTGATGTTACAAAAACACGTGTGTTCGTTACTATTTTTGAAAACTGGACTATTCTAACTCAGTTCTATCTGGTTCGTCTCAATATTTATTCCAGTAACTTCCAAAAGTTAGCAACACAGCTGAATGGATCATTCTTAGAGTTCCGCGATCAAAGCACACATCCGCACTTATCTGTACCCTACACTGCCTATTCATCTGATCTAGAATCAAACACAAAATATTTTCTCTGTACATCGTTTCACTGATGGACTCCCGTCCAACTTGACTATCTGGCCTCACCCATGTAGACACCTAAGTATTGTTTGTGTGAATGTATAACCTTAATGTTTCGAATTCACCATGACGTCCACTATCGCAAAGTTAGGCATCCAACGTTAACCTTGGGCTTGTGTAGTAGGACAGGACATGTATTAGCGACCTCTAAGCATGTTTAAGTTTGAACGCAAGAACTAACTCAAATAGAGCATCTTTGATGTCACAACAGTTTTCTTCCACATCATATTCAAACGTTCCCTCCTCGAAGATATTGACTGTGACATCTGAATGCAAAACCATGTTAGAAATATTCCACCTTCTTCCTTAGAAAGAGTAATATTTCCATATAATTAACCCATGACAAAAGACCAAGAAACCATCCACATGACTCCAAAAATTAATACAATATTAAATAATACAGAAATTGTAGGCTCAACGTCTTTACTACCATAGGAACTTTATGGGATTGATTGAGATTTGCAAACAGGTAACAATCTTTGAATAAGCCATGTCGTCGTGTGGTTTAACATAATGTGCTTAGACGATTACGCAATGAAAAGTGTGCTTTAAATGGCAGCGTTTAAGTGTATCCTGCCAAATATTCCAAACATTAAATTTTAGTATCTCAATATTTAGCTAAGAATTTAGCATGCTTAAGTAAATTAGTAAATGACCTTGAAACGTGATACTACTATTAGCACACGATTTTAGTATATATATGAAACACAAGTCATCAACAAATGCAAGTCTCGTATGCAATGCAAATGTCATGTCTTGTATGGAAAGACGTTATTCTACTTCGACTTATTATGATTCTGATCTTTAATTTCCCTCAAAGACAAGCTACTCAAAACGCAAGTTTGCTTAATTGAGAAATCGTGTTATTATCGAGAAACTAAACAGAAAACTTGCTATCAGATAAACCGCGACCGGACAACATCATAATATAAACACCATTAATGGCTGGATAATACATACAATCGGTATTCGAGCTGTAAGCTCTCCGGGAAATTGTTTTAGAAGAAAGAAAAAGATGAAATGTCAACTAAGTAACTTTCAGTTGTTCTACAATAGAACAATTTCAAACTTCCTGTGTCACATACTCTTGATTAGATAAAGAGTATTTAGGCAGATTGAATAAAGCATAATATACAGCAGGGATTGTGAAATCAAAGTCATACAAATCTGTACAAAAGCATAAGATTCGTCAGTAATTGTAGGTGACACGCTAATGTCTCCTTTGATGCAATTAAATTTAAACCACTGAGATTACTGGGCTTCTAATGCAGCCTCTGTGTGTGTGTGTGTGTGTGTGTGTGTGTGTGTGTGTGTGTTAACAAATACAATAAGTATACACATACATAAGGATGGATTTGATCATTTTATTTACATCAATAAACGTTTCAAAATGCTACTTGAATACATTAAACTAATGTTGAAATAGGAACATTTGCTAGTCATTTCAGATGCATTAAACCTATAGCAAGAAATGTCAAACGTTTGTTGCCAGTATCAGGAACATCCATTTCCAAGAGATTCATTCTTACATCAACACCTTATAAAATACCTCTTATATTTCAGTTAACACCACTGTAAGAGCATTGCTACTTGCCGATACTTCCAAGCTATTAATTACCGTCTGCAGCCACCTAATAAGTGAGAGCATTGATCTTGTGAACAATTTACTCAGAAAGGAAAGGATGAGGGATGCATTATGAGTGTACACGTACGTGATAGAAGTACTCAAACGTTACATGTTAAAGAGTTTCTCTTATACCCAAACTACAATATACTGGCCCTTCATGGTACCCGCAGATTATTGAAATACAAATTTCCTCTCATTTTCCTTATCAAAGACAATGATTCAGTGAACACACGTTTCATGTCAAATAAACAGAGGCACATTTTAAATGCAAACAATAACTTATTTACTGTACATGCTGTTCTACAATGATAAGCCTATATTTGATAATACTCACATTAATAAAGACACCAATATATTTGTCGTAGAAAAGTAATAACCTATGACAAGTCCACCCGCACATTTTAAATGAATTGGTTGTTCCTGACCTTCTGGGCTTATCATATCCCTCACAAGATCGTTGCATCCAACCTCGGCAGCAGAAGCAGGTCACGTGTCCTTTATGTTAACATTATCATCAGCGGATAATAACCGAGAAGCATCAAGTAATCAAAATTGGACAATGTAGGCTTTCGATGACAGTATCAGGCCTTAAAAATACCACGTTCCTGGTAATCTTATCTCGGATTTGTAGTTCGATTCGTGCACACTGGTTCGGTTCTCGTCCTTCATATGAATACTATTGATAACCAAGCATAGACTAATCCTTTGGTACTTACGCATCCATGTCAAATGCGCGATCAAATACATGCTTTTACATTTTTATTGTATTAGCTGATGTCTAAAACGATGTCCTAACAACTATCAATATCACCGATGACGGTTATATTTTTTCCATCTCGGCTGTGGCATGTCTTGTCAGAGATGGCTCACTTACTATCAACACTTTGATGCTAGGCTGTTTAATTGGATTGCATGCATTCTGATGAGGTTTTCGCTACACTAATTGCGCACGTCTGTCTTTAATCACCGAATATGATTTACTAGCAACATCAAAACTAGTGGCGATACATTTAATCATGAACAACAGGAATGGCCTTCATGCCTAATTATTTTGCAATCGGGATGGCTTTTGAGGCTATAGTTTTCTATAAACCTTGAATGACATCGAAGATCACGTTATAAACAAAAAATCGTCCATCTATCACCCTGACGTTTTCAGATCAACGTTGGACATTGTGTATAATAATGGTATTTTGTCATTGCCAGTCCAAATAATCAACCACTTAAGTATACGTCGATACTTTCATCAATCAGTATCCTATAAAAGCTGATGTCCATGACCCCACCGGTAAATACATGCTGAAAGATCGAGGCTGCTTCGTTGCCAATCGCCAGCTTATTTTCTACAAATCCGATTTTCCAATCCTGCATGTTTTTAAAAACGGGAAAGTGACTGCGATGCACTGTAAAACGATGCAAAATGGTTGAATGGGTAATTGTACACTTGTAACACAGTTGCATATTCCTGGGCCCCATTCTGAACCCCAATAACACATGGAGTCCAATTAAGAACGCGTGTTCTTGACTACAACAATAATCAATCAAAATACAACTTTGACAGCCATCTGAATATCTAACATTTCATTCTAAAATTTCGTTTCTGAATCAGCAAAGAGCTGTTTCACACACAATACCCGTGGCGAAAAAAAACAACAGCCTTAGAATGTCATTCAACAGATAGTCAGCATCTATCAACATGGTCGCAGTCATTCATATTAGATATTGGTATATAAGACGCGAATGGACTTTGGTAACTAACAAAGCAGTATCACCACAGATAAAATCAATAATATTACTACTACAGGATTGTGCAGCCAAAACAGTTAAGAAAAACAATTATGTTCTCTTTTTTGGAAAGACAATTAAATTGAAATGTGCGCGTTGACAAAATGAATATAGTGTCATGAATATCCAACTTTTGCAATATGTGTTCAAGACAATACATTGCAGTAATTGTCTGTAGCTAGATTTTGTTCACGTCAGTTCGTTCTCTTCTAAGATATTAAGTGGGAGTAGATTGCATTGTAACTATAGAAAGCTATGAACCAGTTACTAAAATAATAATAATTATAATAATATTAGTTGTGAACGTGTTGAAAATTGTTGTGTAGTTTCGTATTGGACCAGTCCATGTACTGGTTTATTAGAAGCATTCAATTATTTCCTACCAATGTCTAGGTTTACACAATTTTTATTGTCTTATTTTGTGTTGCATTTGTGAGCTGTAAAGCATGTTAATTGGATTATTCATTGGAATTAGAACGTGCTAATTTGAACTAACATATTATTCTGGGGCGTTTATGAAATTGTTGAAGGAGTTCTGGATCACGCCTTTTTGATACATCATTGACATCTAGAATTAAATTGAAATTGTAGATTGTATATTACTTGAATATTTTATTGTTCAGTTTCAATTTATTATTACTGTATGTGCTCCATCCATTTTTAGTTTATAATATTGATTGAATTGTTAAGTTTTACAAAACTTGCTGTCAATGATACATTCTGTTAATTAGTTCATGACCATATAATCCTGGCAATTGTTACAATTCTCGCGCACTCGCTTGAGATTTGGGGTTTTGATAAAGTAGCAGCTATGGAACGAGGTCAGATTTTCTAACACCTATACTAAACGTTAAAAAGCCAGGATAAATTACCGTGAGATAAAGAAATTAGTTCAGTCAAGAACAACATAATTTTATTTTCCAGATGAAGACAGCCAAAACAAATGACATTTAAAGCCCTAGCAACTGTCATTTTGTCCATTACAATTTTGTTCCTTTGTCGTTCATAATTCAATGGTACATTTATAGAGATGCATTCAATGGTAAGTTACAAACATCTGCACCGGTCGCTATTGCATCCTTGGTGACAATGGCTTTATCAGCGTTATGTGTGCATCGGATGATTTTTTAACTCTTTTAACTTTTATATACCGATGGTCAGAAAATGCTATCAGTGTAGGGGAAACATGATATTTCGCGTTAACTGCGCTCTTATACCCTTTAGTTGAGGGCGCGCTGCCATTCAGGATCAGCCGATAAGGATGTGTCACCCTTTCAGATTCTTTTCATGCAAACATCGTATGGGCTATAGAGCGTGTGCGTATAGCGACTGTATCATTTTTATTATTCCTTAAGGAGTGCCACCTGACAATTCAATTGATCTTAATTGGTGAGTATCGCCTTGCCTGTGGGCACCTACCCATAACATGTCACCACATTATCGTCGTTATAGTAATCGCCCGTGAGAGCACACCAGTGCAGTACGTTTTAATGTTAATATGACAGTGAAATCACAATTACCAAAGCAGAAAACGGCTTGGCTTGTGATTCCGTTTGTGCAGCTCAGTGTTACATCATTATTTCATCAGAATCAGAACCGGCACATGTTAACCACAAGTTGGTTAACCTCCTCTTCCACCTGTTTGTAGTATTCTCTGTCGATATCAGGCACTTTTAAATCGTCGTGCAACTGATTGTTAGATGGAAGTAATGGTTAAACAGGTATATATACAGCCTTTACGTTGGTATTGTCGCCTTCACTACCCGTACTAAAAACGACAATCGTGACCGGGAATTTCAGTCTCTATGGTAAGGAAAGATAATGGATAATAATCAGGGACAAAATGTAGTTGATATATTAACTGATTGGAATAAATTTAAGAAAAAAGTTAAAATAATTAGCAATATATCACTCAACTAAACGTAAACGGATTCAAAACATGGAGATATTAGAACTAAAAAGAAAACTAAATGAAGACACAACTTCTACAAGGGATAAGGAGAGCTACTCCAAACAATTAGAAAAGCTAGAAGAATGGGAGACAAAGGGAACAGAAATAAGAGCGGGTAAATTTCACCACTTATACAAACAGGCTAAGGAATTATTAATAAGGGAAGAAAAATGGAAAGAGGGGGGGGGGGAAAGTCACTATACACTCTAATGATAAATGGATTGGAAGTACAACTAAAGCAGAAATTATGAAGGAAGTACAAAATTTGTATACAACACTATATACATCTCAAAACATAGACAATAACATAATAACACAGTACCTAAATTCAATACAATGTGAAAATATTTCATCAGAACACAAAGAACACAAAGAATTGTGTGATGAATTCCTTTCTGTGGAGGAATTGCAAACCACAATAAAAGAACTTGCAAAAGGTAAATCACCAGGGCGAGATGGCCTCACGGCGGAATTCTATAAGAAATTGCAAAGTGAGGTGGCAACAATATTAGAATGCTTATTTAATAATTTACTTAAAAAATGACAAAATGACAGACTCAGTGAGGGAGGGCGTGATCACTATCATTTACAAAGGGAAAGGAGACAGAACCGACTTAAAAAACTGGAGATACATCTCCCTCCTTAACACTGATTACAAAATACTGAGTAGAATTTTAGCGAATATGGTTAAACACGGGATAAACACGATAGTAAACACTAATCAAACATGCGGTGGTAAAGGTAGAAGCATACATAACAATATATTTAATATTAGGACTATTATAGATTTCATAAATGGATCAAATTCGAAATGTGTTATGGTACTTTTTGACCAGGAAAAAGCTTTTGACAGATTAGAACATAATTATACCCAAAAAGTACTGAAAAAAAATTGGATTTGGAAATGATTTCCAAAACTGGATTAGAATAATGTACAATATAATAACAGCAAATGTACAGTAAATGGTGCAAAAATAGATAAATGAAATACAAAGATCAGTGAGGCAACGCTGCCCACTATCAATGCTATTATACGTAGTAGCGATCGAAATCCTGTGTATAAAAATCAGGAATAACACTAATATTCATGGAATCAAAATGCCAAATCTAAGAGAAGAATTCAAGATGCTACAACATGCTGATGAGTGTACAAACTTTATAAACGATCCTAATTCCTTTATTTACCTTCAAAAGGAATATGAAGGTTTTGAAAAAGTATCGGGATCACAAATAAATCATGAGAAAACGGAAATTCTAAAAATAGGAAACTGGAGGGGAAACCACCCTGGAATACAGAGTAAATGCCCTAGGGATTTTCTTTGGGGTAAATGAAGAAAAGGAAAATTTTATAAAAGTTAAAAATAAAATTAAAAATGTAATAAATATCTGGTCACTCACGCCGCTTAGTCTAATAGAACGTTCACAGGTTGCAAAAACATATATGTATTCTAATTTGACTTATTTACTAAACGCTGTGGACATTAACAATAAAACACTAGAAACCATTGATAATGAAATAGTAGACTACATATGGAATTTCAAGACACATTACATAAAAATGTCGACACTATATAGATCTAAACTAAAGGGGGGATTAGCCTTACCTAATCCCACCCTAATAAAATGTAAAAATTTATTAAATAGGTTTAAACGTTTAGGCAGCACACCACAAACACCATGGGAGGCACTATACATTTGTTGGTTAGGATTTGGCATGAGAAACAGACAAGACATATACACAAACAACAAATTGAGTAAGAAAATAGACACACCACACTTATATAGGGGGGCTAAAGAAACTTTATATAGGTATAGGGACTACAAAGAACTATGGACACTAAGCAATGATAAGACATATGACTGGCTATGATTTTAATGCAACTTCAAGTAAAAATAAAGTAGAGATAGAAAATCCACTTGTAAACTGGGCTAGAGTTTGGAGGCATTGGTCTGACATCAACACTCTTAAGGTACAGAGTGTCATCTGCACGTACCTCCATACATCCTGGCAGAAATACCCCGTTCACAAAAAATCATATGATGACTCAGTGTGACAAAACAAAGGAAGAAAGGATCACACTTATAATTGAAATAATGAAGGTAGACAATTACGACAGACGTCAAATACTCTTCCTAGACGGAAACTTTAATATAAACTTAATACGACAAATTACTGGCTATATAACGAAGACGTTAATAAAATATGGACCACTGATGAAGGATAGGTAAATTTCCTATAATTTTTTTTTATATAAAAAAATAAACAAACATACAAAACGTTTTTCTTTATTTGTTATTATTTAAAAATTAAAAATAAAAAAATATTTATTATTTAAATAATTATTTAAATAATGAAAGATACTACATTATTCTAATTATAATAATAAATACCATCTTAATGGGGAAAGTACATTAATGATGACGCTCTGGGGCTATATCACATGGCGCTACGCGAAGTGAGCAAGCCTATGGAAGAATTTGGAAAATCACCCCTTTAGGATGTTTTATATTTATTTTATACTTATTTTTATTCAGTAAATTTTAAAAGTTAAAATTAATTTAAATTAGGCACCTCTTCTTCTCTGGATACTATATCCAAACTTTTTCTTTCATGTCTAGATCCCCAATAGACATGATACCCATTAAAGGGTAAATTGTAAAAAGAAACTTTTGGAACATTTCTTAGATTAATTAACATAAGTAAATAAAGGATGACCCTAACTGAGTCAGGAGCTGTATAACCAAATAAATTCGTACAGACCCTTACTCAAGGCAGGCGGACCTAGACTATTAAATATTATTAGAAAGTAAATTGGTGTACATTGAATCTATAATTAAATGCACTTCAATTCACACAAAATTCAAAATTTAACTAAAATTTATTTAAGTAAAAGATTTTACGTGATAACCCATTTAGAGAGTTATCAAAAAGTAAGACAACTGGTGGAAACATTTGAACGGAAAATTCTGTCATTACAAAAACACAAAGTATAGACTTATATATAGCAACAAACAAATAGCACCAACACAAATAGTAAACACAAGGATAATAGGGGACCACTAGCCATGGTCAAATGATAAAATAAAGTGGAATACTAATTTGGGTATGTTAGTTCCCATCTAGTAATGTCCTACTTAAATAACACTACGGAAAGAAAAAATACCCCTTTTCAAACATATAATTCCAATGGGAAAAATTAAATGGGGAATTAAATGGAAAAAAAAACTTTCAACAGCATATCAGGGGGAAGCACACATAAACATAAAAACTTTTTTACTTTTTTTTGATGGGGGTGGGGGCACATGTCTGGTGTGAATGATAAATTATGATTTTTGTAAAACTAGCAAAGCAAATTTGGTGTTGTATGAACGGACAGAATATTGCACCATTATGTTCTGCTTGAAATCTCCATGAGTGCGATGAAAGAATTTAGTTCGGTGCATACCAGTTTTTCTAATGCCAAAGATCCAACTAAACGGTTTATCGACACCACATGCATTGTAAGCAACCAGCATTGTGGCTATGGCTTCATCAATAGCAACTCGAAATATAGCGCCTTTAAAAATAACGACTCTGAAAAAGTGCAGTTTCACAAACCGTTTTTCCTGTGTAGATGTAGAATCTATTTAACGTTATTAATATGCAAACATTTGCCTTCATAAGGGAAAGGTCAAGATCACAGTACCCAAGATAATCAATTGTATCAAGATCATATGTATATGCACGAGCCAACCTGAGCAAACATAAGCTGATTAAATATGAAATAGGTGTAAATAATCGTTCAAACATATGATAGTCCTTCGAAAATAAACGGCAGCAGAGTAGTCATGTGAAGAGAGTCTAGTATGTCTTGCGGTCCAGACAAAATAAATATTCAAGAGGAAAAATCTGTCTAAGGTAAATAAAATAGTTTATTATACCTACTTGTCACCTACACAAGTGTCACAAGACACTGTAGTATATTACATTGTTCAAACTGTGCAGTTCACTATCGTAAAATAAGAGAATAATTGGTAACGGAGGCGATCGGGTATAATTACTAGTAGTAGATTGACTGTTGTTAAACGACTGAAATAATTACTTTCTACAAAAGCTGAAGACATGTTCACAACGATTGTTCAGTTCCGTGTGGTATTAAAATATCTGCCTCAACTCGTTTACGTGAATGACCACATACAATGTTTGTAGGTTTTATACAGAAGCGGCCACACTCCTTTTTGTTATCCTATTTCTCAACTCGTCTTCATTTTTCGAAAGACTTTATGAAATGAGAATGGTTGCAATGTTTGTAGCCTCATGTGTGTGTCACATAACTACCAGAACAAGTTAAGAGGACCGAATTATTTACCTGGCATACGATCATACAGACATATAGGTATATACAGATATACAGCAGCAATAAATTGAGTACATTTCTTCGGATGGGTATAGACAACATGTACGAAAACGTCTAATAAGAAAACATTTTGGACTGTCTTTAATCCCATAGACTTAGTAAATCACATTTAGTTTTTTCTCTTTCTTCAGTATAATACACATGACCTAGTAAACATGAATATATATGTGCGGCTAGCCCTTATATGATGACCTTTTTTTCAGACCAGTTGAAAAGATTTGTTTTGGAACACAATAACTAGACACAAACGCCATGGATAATTGTGGTATGTTACACATTGCCTTTCAATGATTCTTAACCCTGATATTCCATCAGCATTGTTATGTTTCAGCAAAGTTTCAAAGTACGTTTTGTAATAAGTGTTAACATATATAGTAATATAGTAGATACAATTACATAATAGTATAAATAGAAACAATTACATAATGGTATAGATAGAAACAATTACATAATGGTGTAGCTGGACACAATTACATAATAGTGTAGATAGAACAATTACATGATAGTGTAGATGAAGAAAATTACATAAATGTGTAGGTATAAAAATTACATAATAGTGTACATATAAACAATTACATAATAATGTAGCTAGAAACAATTACATAATAGTGTAGCTAGATACAATTACATAAATGTGAAGATAAACACAATAACACGATAGTGTACATAGAAACAATTACATACTAGTGTAGATAAAAAGCACATAATAGTGTAGCTAGACACAATCACATAGTAGCGTAGTTAAACACAATTACATAGTAGTGTAGCTAGACACAATTACATAATGGTGTAGCTAGACACAATTACAAATTAGTGTAGCTAGACAATTACATAGTAGTGTAGCTAGACACAATTACATAATGGTGTAGATTGAAACAATTATATACTAGTGTGGATAGAAACAATTACATAATAGTGTAGCTAGACACAATTGCATAGTAGTGTAGCTAGACACAATTATATACTAGTGCAGCTAGACACAATTACATAATAGTGTAGCTAGACACAATTACATGATAGTGTAGCTAGAAACAATTACATATTAGTGCAGATAGACACAATTACCTAGTAGTGTAGCTAAACACAATTACATAGTAGTGTAGCTAGACATAATTACAAAATGGTGTAGATATAAACAATTACACACTAGTGCACATAGAAACAATTACATGCTAGTGTAGCTAGACACAATTACATAGTATTGTAGCTAGCCACAATTACATAATATTGTAGCTCGACACAATTACATAAAAGCGTAGCTCGACACAATTACATTAAAGTGTAGCTAGACACAATTACATACTAGTGTAGATAGAAACAATTACATTGTATGTCAGCAGACTGTCAATAACAGCAGAAACTTTAATAACTCCGTTTGTTGTTGTCGCTATATGCGTTTCGTCGTTATTGTTGTGTGTGCGTGTGGGGGTGTGGGGGTGCATAGCCAAAATAATACTGTTATGATACTTAATGAAACAATAAGAACTACAGGGAAAATAATTTAAACCCAAACAGTCAAAATATTTGTAAAGGAAATAATTATATGTGTCATCGTAATACCGTCTAATCTTGTGGCCGAATAACGCAGTCACCACTGAGAGAAACAAATATTACGGAGGATGGTCCAGGGGCATTGAAGCTCATGAAAATAAATATGCTTTGGTTAAATTTACTGTTTATTTGCAGCTGAATTCTAAACATATGTTCCCTCCTTGTCAATATATTCATGATTACAGCCTCAAAAAAGAATTATAGGTAACGTATTTGTCTGATCACGGATAAATAAATGAAAGAAAATATCAATTACACAACCAGATTATTATCGTATAAGCTTAATCAGGCACCCATATACGTTTGCAAAATAGAAGTTGAATAAATGACTGCAGGAGAGTCGAATTCAAATCGATTTTGACTATCAAAAAAAGAAAATAAGTGAATATGTATCGACTCTTAGTAGTGATCAGTAGTTGGTCATGAGGGCCTGTTGTGACGATGATAATGGGTGGGCATCCATCATAGTAAGTTTCTAATGTAAGTCATAATATTAATACTGCTGCTAGTGCTACTGCAAATACTACTACCACCACCACCAATGCTACTACAGGTAATAAAATCACTCCTACCACTACCAACGTCATTACTGTTACTACATTGTTTGCTCTATTTTAGACTTCAGGTTTAATGGCGATTTCACAGTTACACCCGACATGAAACAGAAATTCGACGACTATGGATACATTATCGTGAGGTAAAGCTTTCTTATCAAGTGAACCTTGCACGCACGTATCTGCTCATAGTGAAGACTGATGTTAAACAAGACTATCAATGCACATGATATTTATCACACGCATAAAGTTGAAGTACATCTACGGCATTAAATCGATCCTTTTTAATAGTTTGTGCTATTGCAAAATAAAATTAAATAGTAATTGTAAACAGTGTATGGAAATGGTTTGGATTTTTCATTTCTTCTCACTCAGTAGTCCGCTCATTATGTGTAAGCATGTTTGTTTATGTTTATAACTACGGATGTATCTTATAATCGTATAAACCACTGGCACATGTTATGTAATATATAATTATAAGAAGTATGCTATCTCAAACACATGTATATCCTCCTATCAATTGTACTAGAATGTATCGTCGATATTTTTCTTTCTACACCTTCTAGATGTTTCCGTGGGCCCGATCATTCGGTCTTATCATGTATATGCTTTTATTTGGTTTGTCTTTCCCCAGTTTCTGTGGGTTATATCATTATGTCTCATCCCGTATATACTTTTATTTCTTTCTACGTTATGTAAAGAGGCCCTTGGCTTTCAGCAGTTTTGAGTCAATCATTGATTTCTAAATTTAAAATAACGTTTTCCCACTCTATATCTGAGTTGTTAATAATTTAATCGATAGTCATGTATATTGTAGCTAGCTTGTCTGACCAAAAAGCTTCATTGCCATTGATATTCTGACGCCTTGGACAGCTTCACTGAAAAAGGACTAACACCCAGTGTATCACCAATGGTACGCTGATGAGACCCAAATATACCAGTCTAGCCAAACCAATCTGCTCCAGAAACGTCAAAAAACATACCTCCCTGCTGTTATGTACCCAACACTGGCTATGCATTAATCCAGAATCAAACACAAAATTTGTTCTGTGTGCAACGTTTCACTGACGGACTCATTCCAATAAACCTCTCTGGCCTCGCCCATGTGTACACACCAGCAAAATACTTACGCTCCTCTTCTGACAATCGTATACTCATTATTCCTACTATGAAAAATAAGTCATATGGACAACTTTCGTTTGCATACTAGGGCCCAGCAAATTGGAATGAATCGCCCATTGACGTTAGACACAAAGACACGGTTGATCCGTTTGAAAAGTGCTCTTAAAACTCTTCTTTTCGACTGTAAAAGCAAACTTAAGCACATAATAATGCTTCCTACCTTAAATATTTTCAGCATTTGTTATGTTTTCTAAATTCATGGTGTTTGTTTTAGTTTTTTTTAGTCATGTCATTATATATGTTGTAAAGCGCTTAGAGCTTCTAGAGTTTAAATGTTATACAAAGTCCTCATTATTATTAAAATAGTTTCATTAATAAAATAATTTGTGCAATTTAATATGCATTACTGCACTGATTTATTATTGATTTTAAGTCTTCAGTCATAGTTTCTACGTCAAATCCGTTGATGCAAGTCTCAACCTCTTCAGTGTAATTTAAGATATAGAACATTTAAGAATATATTTAACGAAAATCATCGACATCTAATCTTTTACTAATTTAGAAAATACGTCTCATATGTTCTGTAAATGAAGAGTATATTTGTAGAATTGTAGTTGATTATTTACGTTTATAATTTTGTTACGCATATGACGAGACGTTAATAAACAAGTGCTTTTTTTAGAAGAGTGTATATTATATCATGACTACTATGGAGATAACTATTTTATTACAAGCCACTTTATGTAAGAAAATAATTGAGTTTTGATAATTGATTATTAACAGGGGTCTGTTGGATAAGGATGAACTTGATCTTATTAACAAAGCAATTGGGTCACGAGACGGTGTACTTAAACATCGCTACTCGGTAAGTGGTGTGTATTAAGAATACATTGCTTTATTTATGTCGTACGCTCTTTATTGTTCGGCTTGTTTAGGATATCTTAAAGTTTTCTCAATAACTGTGAATAATTTCATGACACAAAATATATCTACCATTTGAAAAAATCGTTTAACCTTGTGTCACAAAGAATGTTTATGAACTATAACTTCCATAGGTAACAGAATGAGTTTGAATATTCGCATATTCGCTGTTGAAAATTCCAGAAGAGTGCATTTCTATATGTGATTAATTCCAACTGTTTCAATGTAATGTAAACGAGCTAAATAAACCGTAACTACAAAAATGCGCACAGTTCATGAATAGTCCAATTGTCAGATTTCGTTCACACCTACCTGAACTATCATGGCCCGTATTCCCTAATCGTCACCACTTGAGATGATGCACTGTAATACGATATTAGGATAATTATTTCTAGCAAACTAATTAATATTCAAAACGTTCAGAATTGGAAATTGTTCATTCAAAGACCGCTTTGATTAGTTTTATCTAACGTTTACTTCTGTGGTGAGTTTATAAGAAACAAACAATATTGCAATTTAGTGGTAGATAAAAGAATAGAAGTCAGCAAATATATAAATTTAATTTTGAATGAGGAAATATGACTTTCGTATGCCACAGTTCGTCTTGTACTCAATCTCTATCCTTAAAAATCATTTTCAGCTTGATGATCCAGAAGGGCGACCTCTCGGCCGGGTCATATGGACCCATCCAGGAAATGACATCACTGGTCTGTTGGCAAGATCAGAAAAGGTGGCAGGTACAAGTGAAGGGGTATGTTTAAGTTGTTTACACTTTTGAGATAAGCATAAATAATAACGGCAACATAATTCCGCACTGTATTAATGGAACTTTTCTCATGTAAGACTTTACCTTTATGAGTCAGACAGGTCAGGTTGTGTCACATATTTGTATATATGAAATGATAACATTTCTTAGATGACGAAACAGGTTAAGGAACAAACACATGTCTGAAATCCTAATTTTGTTTTAAAGAACCACATAACTATTGAGACAAAAATATTAACAGAAGTACATTTTCACAGATGCAAAAAAAGTATTTTAACTCCAACGTTTGTCACAGATGAATGGATAGAGGGGGAACGTAATCAGTTGCTGATTTTAATACAAAAATTAATAATGGATTTTATGTGGTAGTGAATCAAGTTTCTTAGATTTACGTATACTGAATGACAATATTTTCATATACTAACGTTAGTTATTACGACATAAGTACCTACAAACATAACTACGATATAATTGGACGAGGCCGGCCGGCTAAGTCTTAAATCAAGGAACGGCAATAAATACAATTTCATAAATAACATCTGTTTAATGTAACTCAACGATGAACTAATCTGACAGCATGCTCGTGTATATAACAACAACGCATTTAATATAACTAGCACTGAGGTCACCATAACGATGTCATTTTTATATAGAAGCAATCGTGTAACTTAAACGAAAACACAAACGAGAATTAATATAGGGAACCTATAAACACACTTTACAAATATATGAATCTATCATAATGAATGAGCAATGTATATCATTTATAAATGAATATGACTGATATATAATACTATCAAAATAGATGATCAATGTACATAATTGATAAATACGTTGTAACAGTGAATGATTATTCAATAAGTATTTATCATTGAAGTATAATCATAGAGCGATAATGAAGTATGCATTTCACATATATAATAGTCTTGAATTATCGATTTTAAACTGGAGCACATGTAGTATCGTATGGTCGTTGAACGCAGTTTGTGTTTCCTATTCCACTGGTATCATTGCATATTCAAAGAGCAAGAACACATGACCCGGTCCTCCCATTGTTCCCAATGACCCTTTGAAAGTATCCCCAATCCTGCAGACCGGCTTGTAAAAATTATTTATTCCCTAATTGAGAACAAACCAACACCATCTACATACAATGTCATGGTACAATTCGAATGCAGTATATTTATAAGCGAAACTCCCACAAATCTACGACTCAGCAGAAAACAATCCAAACATTTAAAATGGACATCATCCTGACACAACTAGTCTGCATTGTGATAATACAGGGACAATTCACGCTATAAGTATCGTGATTATTGTCAACTCCAAAACAAAGGAATTTGCTGCAAGCAGGCTTCTCAATACAGGAACTTTGTGTGTGCATCAGTGTGTGAACTGAACACAGCAGATCGAAATAACTAGGGTTGTAAACAATCACCATCGGAAAACTCTGGATGCGCAAATAAATTTTGGTTCAGATAAAATAATTTGATATTACGTATACAAAATAACCCAGACAATACCTCCACTCCCCATATGCATGTGTGAAGATACTTTAGCAACATCGCGAAATGTGAGTATAATCTACCCATTGAAACTTATTATTTACATTACCATGTCAATTAGGTTAAACAAAATATGCAAAGCAAACCCAGTTAAAGTCATTGGCCCCGCACAATTGAAACCATCGAAACGCCTCAATCCGAATATGCTCATTTTGATGTCCCAGTTCTCATTGAAGTTCATCAGGTGGATATTTTATGTTTACCACATGATACTGCCAAAATACGAGACGTCAAATAACAAACAAATGCGCATTGACTGTAGTTGTTGTTGCAAGCAGATACTAAGAAGCAGATCCATTATCAACAAAGACAACAGCAGAAGTAGCTTCTGCTTTTGAACGAATTTTTCAACGATGTGGGCTACATGGCCACAACTATTACAGATCGATCCTGGCAAGGAATTTCAGAGTGTAGTGTCATCGCTGATGAAGCAATATAATGTCCAAATACGATGAGGACATACATCAAGCAAGGAAATATTAGAGGATACACAATTACCACCACGATCACTTAGCTAGCACCTCGACGCCGATTACATTCAAGGCAGGTTTTAGATTTATGTACTGTGCTGTCTTTGCCTAAGAGTGAGGTACTGTGCTGTCCTTAGAATAAATTAATTCAGATGTATGTAATCTGCTGTCCTTAATGAAGATGTATGTACTGGTCTATCTTTAATGAAGACTTATCCTTCTGGACTTGCTAGGATGTTATAAGGCACCCTAGGAGTTCACATCAGGAAATTGTGTGTACCATGCCGTCATACACAAAACACACCCTCATGAGCTTGCTAGACTGTTGTTTGACAGGCTAGAGGTTAACATAGGGGGGTTGTGTTTCGTGTACCTGAGCCTACTAAGATGTCATAAGGCAACTACGGGTTCACATGGGGTTGTGTTGTCTGGTATATATATATATATATATATATATATATATATATTATAATGAATTATGAAAATATCATTAGTATTGCTTCTGCTATTACAAATTAGAAAAATGAAGGAATACAATTATCTGTTACACTAAATTCTGTAAAAATTCTTTCTCATTTCGAATACTTACAAGAGCTCAAATCCGCGGATAGATATTCTGCCATTACAGTATAAGTTTATTAAGGAAATTCAATATGAGCAGTCTTTGCTACATAAGAGGATTATATAGAAATATAGAGAATCGTGTCTCTTTCTAACGTAGTAGAAAAAGTTACATTATAACTATCAAACGAGAAAAGAAACAAGAAAAACTATCAATACACATAAGACAACTAAAAAGGTTTATATAAAGTGAAAGTAGTAACTGTGAAAATAAGATGTCTTACTTTGTCAGCGCAAGAATCTTAATACTTTTTTGTCAGTGCCAAACTCATGAATGAGGGGACTGTGCACATCGTCCAGATTGCACATTAGGATAGGGTAAATATTAGTAAATATCACGAAAATCATATCAGTAACAGAAAAATATAATAAATAATTTTTTTCGGTCAGATTTGTGACTTTTCCGATTAAGGGTGTCACTCGCATTTGAAGTAAAGATTCAGTTGTAGACTTTCCCCAGATGAATCAATTGCTCTACCAGTCTGGTCCGTTCGTCTGAAATTTATTCTTGTCAGTAGTGAATTCTGACATCGGAGAAATACCGTATTAACGGGTTCGTATGCAATCAAACTTCCAGGAGATACTTGATGGGTAAATGTATACAGAATATATTTCTGCTTTGCCTGATGTTATATTTCTGTGTTTGTCTGATAACTTCCATCAATTGCATCACACACAAGATTGACTGTGATCACCGAGGTTATATATACGGGTGATATATCTACCACCACCGTATGGATCATTATATCCTGCTGCGGTGTTATCTTACTCCATTCTGTAAGTATTCGATGTAAGATTTCTTGTGTTGGTATTTTACCGAGTATCTTTTTGATTTATCATCGCCACGTGAAAATCATATCAAACATATATAAATATTAAATCAAATTTAATCTGATTTTGAACTTATTAATCGAAGACTCATACCAATGGTAATTAATTCAGACAACACAAGCAAACAAACAGTCCTAACAAATACTCGATAATAGAAGCTGATCTACCAAAATTTAAGTATCCCGGTATTACCTAGACGAACTAAAGAAATCCACCAATGATATATATCAGCGATGAATTATTTCCTGAATCACTGAACAGACATCCTATACCCAGCCTTCCAGGTCTGCAGAATTCTCCCATCAGAACCCCATTTCTTTTATCCAAAGACTCGAAGGCCCCGAAGCTTTCATTCCTATGTAGAAATAAACCAATACTGTTCTTAAAGTCAACACTATAGTCGACCTCAACACCCATTTTACGGGAAACCCGATCGAATTCTATGACTCCACGCGTCAGATCTCCACAGCTGAAGACTACTTCCGCACAGCGCGTCTGAATTGTGATATCGTTGATGATAACGTTTTACGTATCGTTGATCTCGTAGTAATTGGGATATTAGCTGCAGAACTTTGCGTCTCTTGCTCCGGGTGAATCCAGCTCAGTATCTAGAAAAACATTCATCGGGTAATGCTCTACGCGGAAACAAAACCCGTCTAAACTGTTTTGTTGAAATATAATGTATTTACATCAAGAACACACACACATATCAGTTATAGTTATCCACCTGCATCAACAACATCATCAAAAACAGAAATAACATTGAAATATTATTATTATTATTATTGTCTATTATTATTATTGTTGGTATTATTATTATTATTATTATTATTATTATTAGTATTATTATTATTATTAGCTTTTGGGCGGAGAAGTCTATCATTATCACAGCAAACTTTTGCTGAAAGACGCCAAAACTGGTGGAAGACACATGTGGCATCAGGACTATGGGTGAGATCCGTAACTGAGTAACTGAATGAATTGTTAATTGGGGATAGACAAGGTTAGATACAAAAGTATTTATTGGATGAATACCAATTCCTAATGGCAATTTCAGATAATTTGTCTAAAAGCATTACTCTAGGAAAACAAATATAAATCATTGTTTAAATGCAAAGTGCATTCTCTGAGGAAAACAATTATACTCTTTCCATAGTGTCAAGTAGTTGATGTGGAGACATATTTATTTTCAATGACAGCTGATTATTATTATATCTCATATCTAAAACGCCAAAGGGAACTCTGTAATGTATGGGTAAAGTTTGCAAGCGAACATAGATCTTGTAATTATAATTTTATTTCTTCACAGTTATATAAAGGGAATGTGCATGTACCTAAAGTAACAAAGATCTGACAAAAAACAAAGACAGTTAAAAACATAAACGTATACCTTTTCAGGTACTGGTATCATAATGGATGCCTACGTCCGGACATGTTGACAGTTTTTATACCAATAGACCGGTGTGTGAAAGAAAACGGCTGCCTAGAGGTAAAAATCCGAACACGAAATTGTATCATAGATTTAGAAGTTTACTCTTGTGAATGCCCGAGTACTGACAATCACGATAATTATTCAATTTTTCAAACAATAAATCAAGCAAAGCCGTTAGTGTTTACACTAATGGCACATTGAGAGAAAATAGTCTGGCAAAATATTATTGTCGTTGGTTTGTTAAATATTCAAAACTGCTGCAGACTACTCATTGGCCCTAATTTTCTTGTTCCATTTGACCAAATCGTCTTTTAATGTAATCACAATTTTTATATCCATTGTGTATTTGTACTTAGGGATGAGGTCATTTCGATTGAGCAAAGGTGAAGAGGTAAATTGTATTGAAGATTTGTATAGGATTCTTAGTTCAGAGCATTGGCTTCCTTTAAATCTGTTGCACGTGATGTCTGTTTTTTTTAGGCTTTTAAAGGACCTGGTTATGTTTTCGAGTCAGAATAATCTAGAAATGATCTTTTGATCATTGTTCATGAAATCGTGTTTTTATATAAGGTAGTAAAAAAACATAAGTAGTATTCCATTTGTAAACATCTGTAGTTGAGAAATTCACTGAGTTGTTTTCAAGTTTAATTTAAGAAGATATAAGTACATGTATTTCAATTACAAGGCGCTTGTAAAATATATGGCTAAGTAACTACTTTAGAAATACTGTGAATTCATTGATGAAAGTTTAGAATATATCATACTGAAACGTCAAGACTGTTCACATTCCATCATTCAATTGGCACATGAGCGAAATAGATTAGAGATCATTCATATGAATCAATGAAAGTTAGTTTCAATGATTCACTTTGTATTATAAACTAATATATCATTTGTTGACTTTTCTAACTTGATTCCTTTTCAATTTAGTTTTATTTAACTTAGTTTAAGACCATAAGGTGACAGCAACCGTAATTACGTAAGCCTAGACTACAGTTCTGAATCCCGATTAAATCGTTTGCATTGTCATTTTCACTATGTTGAGTAAGAAACTAGATGGTATAAAGTTTATTATAAGAAGACAAGCATGATAATCACTACCTCGTGCTTGCCGATAAGATTGAAGTTTCATTATCTTGCCCTCTGATCATTTTGATTTGTTGTAGATACTGCCCGGATCACACAAGTATGGACGCATCGAACATATACGCAAAGGCATTCAGGAAGAGGCAGACCTGGAGAGGGTCGAGGCGATCAAACAACAAACCTCACTTATATACGTAGAGATGGATCCAGGTAGCTCTCTTTCATAGATATCACAAGATTTCACTTCATTTTTAAATGTTGTCAACATTCAAAATGTTTTATCATAAAATTAATTCACCTCACACAAAGAGGTTGTGCATGTTTAAATACAAAGGTAAGTAAACATACAAGCCACATATCCGTGGGTAGTCCTGCCAAGCCAATTCTAAATTAAGATAGTATCTTTCATTAGAATCGCATTAAAATATTTTCTTTAAGCTTCTTATTTGTTGCTTACAATGTTGATGAGAATAAGTTATTTCATTTGCATATGGTATCATTCTGTTTCTGCTATCCGGATTTGAGATAGCATTAGGGCTTTAATAGATGTACCATCTATGTATGTCTGCATTCTGTTCGTATGTGTGTCTGGCAATTTTAAAAACTGGGCAATTTTTGGTTGAAATCAGATCGATTGATTCATTGCGGACTTTCTCATTCTTTACATTAACCTATGGGACACACACTGTCACTGCCTTACAAAGGTATTATACCGAATTTGTTCAGCGCTGTTTCTTTATGGTGAGTTGGAATATTCTGTTCGTCGTGTTGCGGGTGGAGTGGTTCCAAATTAAGTATTCGTGAAGGTTCAACAAAACTAACCATTCTGTAAAACGGTTATATTTTCCATTGTCTGCAGACCACTGTTTATTGCTAACTTAATGTGTCCGAGTTTAACCTCAGTATACTAAAGTGCCGTTCGGAACGAAATGCGATTTTATTGAAATCGGGATGGGGTATTCTAATAAAATTTACATCTGTCAATTTATGCGACCACTACTTCTAACTAGTTATCAAAATTCCGCTACGTACCTTTATGTAAGATTGAGTTTTGATAAGGACTGTGTTTTGAACAAAACTTTGACAAATAAACGATGGGAGATAGGAAGAGGTCCGTTTAATTTAGGATATTATTGTGACGAGAAGGAAAAATCTTTGTGCACGGCATCTCATTCAATAGAGGACGCATTTAAAGCTCAGCTATGTTCACAGGTCCATTAGATTTGTTTTTATAACTGTAATATATTTGCAAGAACATGAATTCTGTCTTTTTCATTCTTTGTATATAATACTGTTGGGTTCAAGGATAAGATATTTACTAAGCCTTTTGTATATTAATTGCATATTGCATGATATCATGGATGACGTAATGGTATCATACCAATTCTGATAACAAATGCGTGTAATTGTAAATAGAAATCAAGAGCCATGGCAAAATGGCAAACAATGATTGGTATTGGGGTCCGATCTATTGATTTCTTTCTGTTAGAATAATCTACTTGAAATGTTACACCATGCATTGTTACAGCAAGATCTTTGTCATTTATATTCAAGTGAGTTGGGACTTTGCTGCTAATATTCCCTTCTGATTAATACAATGGGTATGATATAATTTCAAACCGTTATGATACATTAGTGAAGACGAATATATTGGCGTCGTTATATTTCGTTAATTTATTTTAGGGGATGCAGTGTTTTTCCACTGCAACATTTTGCACACAAGTGCTCCAAACAACAGTAACTTGAGAAGATGGGCTTTCCTTACTGCTTACAACAAAGCGACTAACAATCCCATAAAGAAACACCATCATGCATGTTATACACCACTTATTAAGATTAAGGTACTTTGATAATATTTTTAGAATTTTAGAAACATATGATTACAAAAATGTTTTGGTGATACGTTAACCATATGTTCTAACAGCAGCGAATTGCAGGAGAAATAATATAGAACAAGGAAAACACATGAGCGGTTGGGTGTATTAAATGCATTTAGTTAGGGCAAAATCCACGTAGGATATTAATATCATATAATGTAAAAAAGAGGGGAAATGGCAGAGATATGATATATAATAAGGCTTTCGATATCGTATTGCTGACAATGAATAGAAGATGCAGCAATAATTAAAGTATCCGTGTATGGAAGTCATAGAATTCCAATAGAATTGAAATTATTACTTGAAGGGTAGTATAATTTGTAATTTAAAGAAAATTTAACATTAATAGTAGTTGGGTCATCAGTAACAGTATTAGTGGAATTAAAGAAACTAGAAACTTAATAATTAACAGTAGTATCAGTACCATGAAAATAAGGATAATGCAGATTATGACTAAGTAAAAGTTATAAATAAAAACCAACTGTTTCACCTTTCCACAGGTCTCCAACGATGCCATCCGGACATGCACGGTGTTTAGTGATCTGGCGGGCAAGGAGTTCATAATTCCTGGAACAAATTCTTACATTATTAAACCACCAGAGGAACAACCATAACTTCCTCACTGAAGAGTTATTCTGAAGAAAACGACGTGTGCAAAGTCGTCTAGTTAACAATTGTATATCTACAATTGTATTGTCTATAATTCAATCTATGGTGCGCGGTCTTTTCATATCATGGTACATAATGACGATGTTTAGAAGTTGTATTTGATTACAAAGCACGTATCCTCGTCTATTCTCTGGTAGCATGCTCTGGAAAAAAGAAAGGCTGTCTAGCATACATGGAAACCATTCTACATATACATGCAACTTATGCTCCTCAATACAAATCTTAGTTTCGATAAATCTCATAAATCTTAATGGATCATGCCGTCAATTGACTAAATGCGTTTCGAATGCATTTCCTTACGTTTCTGATTATATATGATGGACACCAACGCATATATATATCCTACATCTTTCTACATATGTAAATGAAGTTCAGTGCATTTATCGTTTGATAGTGATCCTCACAATTAATGTGTTTAGTCTACAAAATAATGAGACTCACTATGAACGTCTGTACGGATTGAGATCCTTACTCTATTCAGTAAGCCTCCCTCACTTGTTCTTTCAATACTTTTAACACCGCTGTCTTGTTGAGAAATACTATTTCAGTTTTACGTGCAAAATAATTATCTATGGAAACCTGTCTATTTGAAATGTATCAATTAAACAAGGAAACTTTCAACATTATTCTGTGCATGCTTTGAACAAATTGCATGATGTTAACAGTTTAGATTTCAAGCTAGTATGCTGGATATCATATTATATATGACAGTAAATAAAGCACAGATTGTGTTATCTAATGCTTTTGGTAAACTACATTGTGCTCAGATGTGGAATAACGGTAATAAATGCCTTAAATATTACCAGAACAATTCAAATACTGCTATTAAAAGTAAGATTGAACATTACATCAAATACCTGTTGATTATCAATGCCTACTTTAGAATATATCCATTTACTTTAAAATTGACGTACCCCGCATGAGTGACAAGGCATACACTACTCAAAAATTAAACTTGT
Source organism: Unio pictorum (assembly GCA_030141615.1). NCBI lineage: Eukaryota > Metazoa > Mollusca > Bivalvia > Unionida > Unionidae > Unio > Unio pictorum. The sequence goes on from JARLTB010000224.1 coordinate 2,881,216, forward strand.
AAAACAAGAAGAAAAACAACTTCTGTAAAGTTTCAAATTGTTTTAATGACTGCAGGAATGGCACAGTTGTATAAATAAATTCCATCTTCATGGTTCACATTTATCACATTGTAACTTCACTCATTCCCACTGATGACTTTATCACGCGCGATAAATATGATAATTACACCGTGAGGTGCAACGATACAAAAAAAATTAAAAACTTTATAAAAAAAATAAAGAAAATGAATTTTGGATATTTACATTGGCCATATTAGAGCTATAATATCTCTAGTCGTTTTAATAGATACTCTAGATATTCCGAAATGAAGCGTCGACATACTCCTTATCAGCGGTAAATAACATTGGTATTCTTATACTATTACAACAAGTAGCCAACAATTAAAACTCGTTCCATCTAATGGGGTGCAATGTAGTCTATTCTATTTGTACTATTCTTCATGTAAATTATGGGAAGACATCTATAGCTTCGACAGAGTTTCTCTAAATATTGTCAGTGTTACTATATAGTAGTATATGTAATTGGGTTTATGAGCTTATTTCCATAAGTTGCTGTCAACAAGCTTGTTTGGATACTTTAACTTCTCTGTCTTGAAATGTAATGTACCATTAACATAACAACTCATATACATATGGCCGTATGGCAAAACGTTGATTACACACTTCTGTATGAGCTATCCTTTGATGATTAACTGATTGCCAAGTTTGAAAAAATTGGTCTATTTGCCATTGTTTAATCAAAGATAAGAAACTTTGAATTTCCCAACATCCACGTGTATCGATACTTCCCACCAATCAAGACTATTTAATAAGTCCCTGACTAGCTATGCCCAAGTTTTATTAAATAGAAAGGCTTCGCATGTTTGTAAGCACCGGGTTAGATAACTAACATATATATATATATATATATATATATATATATATATATATATATATATATATATATATATATTAACTGACAAGATGAGCATAGTCAGCATTTTATAATGCGGTAATACCTACTGATCTACTAGGATGGCATCCCTAACTTACTATATACAACATCATTTAGGGTAGATTTATTAACATACCAATTAGATTTTTGAAAACTTTTAGATGCTACCATCTAACAGTATTGTCTTTATTCAATCATCATAGTTATGATTCATAATTGAAATTCCTAAAATTAGAGTCGCAAATGTCGCATGTCATTTTTGGGATACATTTTTAAACGTATATATCTAATGCAAATCATTTTTTTGAAGTTTGGGAGTTTAAAGTATATTTAGCGAATGTGAAAGAACTAATATTGTACACACATATATGGAACACAAATGTATTAACTACACATAACTTTATTCCGTTATATATTTTTTTAAAAATCTGCTATTGTTTCCTTCATTACGAGAAACCATAATTTTCATTTTGATAGTATGACCTTCATTGTGCCTCGTATCAGAATAGGTAATTAAAGAACTGAGACCCTTTTGTAGACCCCGGACTGAAAATATTACTAGATCTACAGTTGAAGCACATTGAACATCACAGTTAATAATTTACTCTTCATTGTCATTAATAAATATGGAGAAAGAAAGGGCCACATGCATTCCGCTATACGCACGCAATCTACACATGCAAATGCTTCCGACAAAGTATTAATGAGTCTTGAACTGCTTTTGACTGTTTCATACAATGATTATGCAGTATTGCATATTTTCCACCTTATTCCTGCATTAGGTAATTTATGTCAGAAAATATACATAAAATATGTCCCTAGTGAGACCATTGTGACTGAATGATAATAGTAATTCTAGACATGACATGCATTACTCTTTGAATGGGTAAACGAATTCAACGTAGTATGTATAGATTCCAAAAAATGGATGGGCACAGCGCTATACAATTACATGAGCCTGTTCTATAGCAAGAAACCCATGTAAACGGTTGCTCAATACATCATGCGTTATTAGGAGCAGCACCGCGACTATGGTATTGTTAGAATAGCGATGCGAAATACAAATCATTGAACTATAAAGACGTAGAAATAAAACAAGTTCCACGTTTTGTTATTCAATGTATTGTGTGGGATGGACTTTCTCAGTTTTAATACCCCGGAATATTAATGCCCAGTCACATCCTACACCTCGACCAGCGTGTATGAAAGCTTCTTTAACAACCAATGCATGTCTTGAAACGCTCTAAAGAAAACCAATTGTCATGAGGTGCGGAACGGTTCGGGTCATGAAAAGCCTTATGGGGCCTAGTTCTTTCACTAGGAAGTCCGAGAATAATATACTATATTTATGCGAACCGTGTTTTTTATTCCGTGGGTATTTTGTTCAATACAGCTGGTCATAACTATCTGGGTTTCTCCATGTTGCCATTTTTCTGTCTAATCTTGCGGTACTATGCGATGGATTACAAAACATCGATGGCGATGAACAGAGAATGGATTCTTCTTCCGGCTTGGCGGAATCCAATTGTCTGTTGTCGTCGAGTTAGAGGTCCTCTTATTAGTCCTGCCTTTTTAGTTGAATACGCTTCTAAGTGTGGATGACTACAAGACTACAAGTATATGGCGTAAGCATGAGTAGCTTCACTTTTCTAGGAGATCGATCTGAACATACAGGCTCATATGCTCCGGCATATCCAGCAGTATGTAATAACACAAACATCAGGAATGGTCCAACAGTGAAGATATGTTAAACTAGATAAAAAATAAACAACTACATTTATGTTTATCAACTACACTACATATTCTAAGAAATATATATGAATACCAATATAAAATATTATTTTAAGCCAGCAAAGATACAACTCAGATAAAACATATTAAAATAACACACAACACTATATTGTAGATTTGAAAGATCGCCTAAGGTACAATGATATTGGTGATAGATATGTTTTTTCACAAATTATATGGCCATGAAAATAGCAAGTATAGTAGGTTGTAATAATGAAATAGTTGTTTAAAATTGTGTCGCAATGAACGCACATGTAATATAGAATACCAACGTGACTTTGCATGTTATCCCATTAGATGTGGCAAATTCTAAAACTGTTACAATCGCATGTGTATATTTGTTTCTACGTTGATTTAACTTAATTGATTAAACGATGTAAAGAAAATGATACCATGCATACATTGATTTACAAATACTAATAATACCAAATAGTATGTTTTCCTCTCCATAATATTTATGTAAACTGATTAAATGTATAATCAATTCGCTTCATCATTACGAACAACCGAACTGTGCCTAGTTTGTGAAAAGCCTTTAATCATTACCCCACACTGACCCGTATTCACGCATCTCCTCACTTTAAGTCGTGGACTCGAATTCAACATTTATGATAGTTATTTAGAGCAAACATTTTATGGTGCAACATGTTCATGCTTGCAAACGCATTCATTTAAAGATCGTTTTCGTTGATTTTATCAACTATTTACTACTATACATGCTTTTATGAGGACATAATTTGATTTTGAGATCCCACTCAAACTCCAGGTCAGGCATTAGAGCAAGAAAAACAAGGCATCCACCTTATGCACCACGCTTTCATGAAATTAAGTGTGCAACGCATTTTATTTGCTAGGGGCCCCACTCATTGTCTTTGCTGCCTTGTGACCAACACGTCCTAGGGCCGAGCTTGAGTAGAGTACCTCGTGAGCACTGGATCTTGATATTCTGATATAATTTAATAATAAAACTGCCACTGAATCAAAGTTGAAAAGAGGTAGAACTGTGGTATCATATTAATTTAAATTTTAGTAATGTCAACAGTTTGACGTGTACGCGAACTCGGTCTGTCATTCTTTCTATCATCGGCAAAATACATTTTTCAGCTTAACGATCGGGAGCAGCGTCCTACCTACTGAGTCATATGGAACCATCCAGGAAACGATATCACTGAGATGTTGGCAAGATCAGAGAAGGTGGGGGAACAAGTGCGCAGCTACATTAAATTGGTGTCTACTTGTGACACTTAGATATAAATAAGGATTGACATGACAATTTCATCCTGTATTGATTGAAAGTTTATCGATTAAATCATACTTCGTTTTTATTTTTGTCGGTTTTCGTTTACTCCTTAATTCAGGTTGTATCACATATTTGAACTGTAAGCAAGTATAATCTTTCTTAAATGATTGAAACATCCTCAGTTATCTGACACAGCAAATAACTTGCGAACAATAGTTAATAATGTGGGGAAATATTAAAAAATTAAAAACTACGGACTGTAAAACAAATATTTGGGATTGTCGAATATTAGAGATGGTAATCGTAGTGGCAAAGTAACATGCTTCTATTTTAAAAGAAAAACATCGTATCGGTTGATCGTTTAATTTTGTTTTCATAATGAATACAGTTTCTTAGATTTACATATTTTATCATAATAGTGCATTGCTACATGTCATTCACACACTGAACATAATTTCATTGTTAGATCATTATTGATAACGTCATTGAGCGATGTATAGTCTGACACTATAATTGAGCACATAACGTCCAACAAAGGACTTCAACAGAACGTTGCCCACAGCTTTCAACAACTTATAAAAGAAAATGACATCATTCTCAGATATAACCAATCAGGGTTTGTACATTTAACGATTAATAAAATGAGAATAAATATATGAAGCTAATATATTAAGTATTTATAGATTTATTGTTATGGATGACCATTGTATAACATTTATAAACGCATATGATTGACATATGGATTATCAATATAGGGAAGTTAAATGCAAATTTATTAACTATGCACGGTTCAACAAACAAGTAAATTGTATTCATAACTGAATCTCAATCATAGACCGATATCGAATTATTTGTTTACCGTTATACTGATTTAGAATAAATTATTTCACAAGTGGAATATATTATCTCGTAGCATCTCTATGATAACCACGATGCATATCCGGTTCCCGAACGTTGGGTGCATTAGAGCGTAAAACCAGATGCCATCCTCCAAGCTATCGATTACATCATTCGTCTTACACCAAACCCACAAAATTCTACGACTCCCCATGAAACAACCCAACTAATTATTATTGTATAGGTAAAATGGATAGCATCCTCGCAAACCTCGTCCGTATTTTGACAATATAGCTAACATTTCCTTTATAACTAAGCTGAGCTTGGTCAAATCCACAATCGGAGAGTTCTAAACACTCGTACAATTCAATACAGCTACTTTATATATATATATATATATATATATATATATATATATATATATATATATAGCAATGGTTGAATCAGACTCAATATTTAGATACAGTTACGATTAAAAAAATATCCGACTTTAACGCTGGACAGGGCAACATAATTTCTCTGCATTGTCATTCATATATATTTTGAAATTAAATATACAACATTCACTATAAATGCATCCTCACTCTCGCAAAAGGTTTGTACATTTTCTTTCATATATTATATATTGAAAATAAGCATACAACATTGATTATAAATGCATCCTATTTAAAACAAAACGTCTAAACGCTTTGAAAAAAAAACACTGAATTTGAACACAAACTATACCTTTCGACTTTCATGAATGCTTTGCCACGCTAAGGACAAACGAAGATAATTGAATCATAAAAGTTAAACTAATCGGCCCCAAATGGATCGGACCTTTGGTTTAATCTGGAAAGGATATGGCTGTAAAGTAATTTCTTACTCTTGTGGTGAGATTTATACTTGCCCGACGATCTACCTCCATGTCCTAAGCAATCTAGTTTAACATACGCCAGATAAGACTTGGTGGGTCTTGCTGTACAATTCATTTTGTGGCATTTCTTAAACAGGTTCAATAATAACGTAAGTTCAATTTCAGTTTAAACTAATTTGTAGGGTTAGTGAATGTCATTAATACGCAAGTATCATCTGCGATTGCCAACGACTAATATCCTTTAGTGATATTATTATTATTATTAGTAGTAATAGTAGTAGTAGTTTGATCATGCTTAGTATTATTATTATTATTATTATTATTATTATTATTATTAGCTAATGGGCGGAGAAGTATATCATCATCACAGCAAACTTATGATGAAAGAAGCCAAACCTGGTGGAAGACACATATGGCATCAGAACTATGGGTGAGATCCGTTCTTCTTGAGTGAATGAATGAAGTTTCAATTCGTGAATAGATTATACATATTGGTTTAGAAGCAGCGTACGTTTCTCAGAAGCAAAATAAAAATTTCGGAAACATTGGGTACGAAACATCACATTCGAAAATCACATATTAAGCGGCGTTTAGATGCAAATAATCTCATTGAAATAAAAATGAAGTTTTCATTGGATCCTGTCGAGACATAGGTATATCTAGTTTCATAGTCAATACATGGTTGAGTATCATTGTTTTATTTTTATGAAGTCAAACATAATTATGCAAGCTAAGAGTGAAGCTGACAGGCGACCTTTGTTTTTGTATTTTTTATTTTAATTTACAAAGTTGTGAATTCGGAATGTGTAACTTTACGTCCAAATCGTGATCATGATCAGATATAAACACAGAGTCAAAAAAAACCTAGAAAACAACATTAAACAATTTAACACTTTTCCAGGTACTGGTATCACAATGGATGCCTACTACCAAACATGATGACTGTTTTTATACCTGTAGACCCATGTTTGAAAGCAAACGGCTGCCTGGAGGTAAAACTACAAACAAAAGGTGCTAATTTGAATAACTGATTGTTTCCAATCACAGTAATTATAACACTGGTTTGTTTCGAACTGAGCCTAAGAGTCATTTATATCTATATGTAAACAAAAATATATCCGTAAGCGTGCATAGACCATCTCTGTTGAGCAGTCCTCAAAATTGTTTGAGGTTCCTATAAAACGTTAAACATAATTACATGCTTTTGACACCCGTCATTCACTCCCCATTTTCTTCTAAAGGTTTATCATGTCCGTGATTGATTTCAGCACTGATTACCAAAATTTAATAGTCGAATCGCCAGTAGCACTTCACAAAAACGTAGTGTAGATTTCAAGAACCTATATTTAGAGTTCAATTATTCTACAAATGTACCTAGCACATAGTGCGTGTAATAAATTGCTTCATGTTCTCTTCGCCAGAACATTTCTTCATGAACATATTTATCGACACACACACACATATAAATACACACACACACACACACACACATATATATATATATATATATATATATATATATATATATATATATATATATATATATATATATATATATATATATATATATACATATATAACACTCGCTATCAAAACCAATACGTGACTCCATTCTGAGAGTTTGAACCTAGATTAACGTGTGTGCATTTTCATTTTCCTGAGGTACATTGATAACGAAGATAAACCTTGTATTTTGTTACTATAAGTTTTGATAATCAATCATGATGATCTGTTACAGATTCTACCCGGATCGCACAAGTATGGACGGATTGAACACAAATTTGGAACCATTCTGGCAGAGGCAGACCTGGAGAGAGTAGAGGCCATCAAGCAACAGACCTCACTCGTATACGTTGAGATGAATCCTGGTAAATCTACTTTATATATTTTACTCAATTTGTTTTCGCCTTTAAAACTTTCTAACAACTATTGAAGCTTTTTTTGCCTGAAACTAGCACACTGTTTATAACGAAAGAAAATAAATGTTAATAAACATAAAGTGACCAAAACACATAGATCTTTAACGTCCTGCTAAACTGGAGTTCTATTTTAAAATGTCATTTGTTATTAGCTACGCTCTCTGGGTATTGTAAACTATTTAATGATGATCAAAAAATAAACTTCGTTGTGATAATTATGAACTAATGATAATTCTGTATGAGGTATAATTAATACATTGCTTGAGCTCACTTCGCTCAAGTAATAAGTCAATATGTCTGTGTAACACCTGATGCATTGAGTAAAAATAATAAATCTGGAAAGACATAACTATTGCGAAAATATAACGGCAAACGTCAAAAAGGCTCCATTTGTCAAATAATGCAACAGAGACCATTGTCTTTGGTCAAACATTAATTTTCGACACCCAGAATACACTTGAGCGTTTCGATTGAATGTATTTGGATACATACCAATTGCATGTCCGCACGTCATCTTTATTATAGGTATGCTTTCGTCATTGTCAAGGGTCAACATATCAGGAGCGCGTTTGTAAATTCTACGACGCCATTTAAAGCTGTAGGCTTCTGCTCAACACTACTGACACCATCCTCTGTCAACATGATACAGCCAAAAAGGATTTCCTGGTCGCCAATGCCATAGTCTTTCATAATCGTGACATTCCCATTGATACTGGAATGAAGCTGCTTGGCTGCATTATAAACGTGAAAATATGTATGTATGTATGTATGTATGTATGTATGTATGTATGTATGTATGTATGTATGTATGTATGTATGTATGTATGTATGTATGTATGTAAAGCCTAAAACGGTGCAAGACTCGCGCCTGATATGTGATTGTGTTAATATGTTAAATTAACAGCATGAATAATGATTACAAATTTTAAAGCGGCTGATAAACAATTTTGTACATACATTTTGTTGATTTAAATATTAATTGCATGACGTAATATATGTTTTCTAAATGTTTTTTCGCAAAGAATATTTTGCCCTGATTAATGAATCAGCGTTACTGCATATTGGTATAAATAGGTATATTACTATAATCATCTTTAATTGCGCCCTCATAACTATTACGGCAGTGGTGCAATGACCACATGATGCAAAAACAGATTTAACGATAAATTAAAACCAAAAATGAAAATAAAAGCTTCAAGCCATGTGTAATAGATTGTAGGATGCCAGAATATAACGAAATGATATCAATGTGGTCTGCATCACGATGCTGTCTTGGAAGCTATTCTAAAAGATGAAAGAAAGACATGTTTGTTGAATGTGGAAGTTGCTCATACATGTCGGAATCACAGCTTCTGCGTTATAATTATAGATGTAATGATATAAGAGGATGGCTCGGAAGGTGTTTTAATTAGTTGGTTTGTTTGTTTTTATGCTTTAACACCATGTTTCAGCACAATATAGGCTATATATGGCGGCCAATATTAATGGTGGAGGAAGAACCCGGTAAACCCTGGAAAGAACCACCGACCCACAAGAAGCTACTGGCAAGCTTTCTCACATGCCCACATTGGCCGAATCCGAGACTCGAACCCACGAAGACAGGTGAGATGACAGTGATCTGTAATGGACAGCGCAAAAAACCACTTCATTCTGTATATCACAGTGATTGTTATACATATTTGATTTGTATTATTTGTAAATTTAATTTATAGCTATATGTTATGTAGATTTGTAATTTAAAATTGGCATTAATTCAAAAATCAAGTTTACTTTGTACCTGTCAAGGAAAATTGGTTTTATAATCAAAATGATACATATCTACAAATCAGATCATTATTAACGTAACCATGTTATCTTAACCAGTGTCCATGATATTGGAATTCCTCCATGACAAATATGGTCTACTTGAATAAATATTCAGATCATTTGTAATGTAAACATGTTTATATTAAAATGCGTATTGAACATTGGAATTGCCCTATACAGTTGTGACCAACCTAATTTTTACCATATTTTGTATACGTTTAGAATCAGGTTTAATCTTGCCGACAAGTTAAAATTGTCTAGAAATAATCTTTTGACTCTCATCATTGCTTTACTATAGTGTCTACGATTGTTAGCAGAATGTCAGAATAATCTGCCTTCGGTATTTCATGTGGGTGGAACTACTTATTTAAATTAGTATTCACTAGAATTACAAAGTGGTCATCATTAATAATATTTATGGACTGAACTATACAGTTTGGATTATTGGGAATTCACATAAGACGTTTTTTGATTATTTTATTGTGACACATCAAAAGACTCTTAGAGCGTAGCCATAATCCAGGCTACTGACACATTAGTATATTCAAGACTACAGGCACAGCAATACATTCAATATTGGAACGTATTTGAGATAGCACTGGAATTCAACTGACTGGAAACGTATACATGTTGACGTCTTGATGTCTTCTGCTGTGCCTCACGTGCTTGTTCTAAAACCGAACAAGAACAACAAATACTTAACAAATCATATAAACGTAAAGGTCAATCCATCTTTCAGAACAAACAATATAATAACAGTTTGAGAGAAACAAAGACACTCGTACATATCGAAATGTTTGGTATTATGTTAGTTCGTTCCATACAGCATGGTCAATTTTATCCTATATGCAGACTTATCTCAGTACATTGTCAGGTCAGTGTAATTAACTCGAATCGATCAATGGTCGCGCACTACCAACATATATAGTAGTATTCGTTTTATTCATCACACGGAAGATCAGGCAGTCCGATTTTCATGGGGTTTTCACTGTCAGAAGCGTCGCATCGTGGCCAACCTGATGATGTGTGATTTGTTACAATATACTCTATATTCTAGGAGTAAACGCTAATAAGAGAAATCGTTTGTCGCTCACCTCCGACATGGACATTTAACATAGTCATTGTCTTGGGTTAGTATTATGTAGCCTGCCGAGACCTATCTGACTATGTGTTGCACTTGAACGTACGTGCAATACGTTTTGAGAACGAAATATTTATGCAATCTTCTCATTTGTATGAAAAGGCGTGGTCCCCATTTATTGTCTGGAGAGCACGGACACACTATACATATTGATGGAATGATACATTTAGAGAGAGAGAGAGAAAGAGAGAGAGAGAGAGAGAGAGAGAGAGAGAGAGAGAGAGAGAGAGTGAGAGAGAGAGAGAGAGAGAGAGAGAGACATACATATATACATGGATGGATAGATAGAAAGGCAGACAGACAGACAGATAGGTATGTATTGGTAATACTTATATATCCATGTACGTATGTAGGTAGGTAGGTATGGATGGATGGAATTACGCGCTCAGTGTGACAGGGCTGCCCGATATCCATGTTGCTCTACACTGTTGGTATAGAAGCCATAAATAGAGTCATACAGAATGATAATGACATCAAAGGAATCCAACTCCCAAATTATAACAACTGAAATAAAAAGTTTTCTACATGCAGATGACATCACCAATTTCATAACATCGGATAATTCATATAAAAACAAAAAAAATAAAACGCAGTATTAAAGTTCAGGCTAAATTTGATCCCATCAGGACTCACAAAATTCAGGTTCGAGCTGCAAGATCAATAGCAATTCAGTCTGAGTTCCTAAACCCAAGACAGGATTCAGATAATGAAAATAAACCAAGCAGTGAGGATGACATTGACCCTGATACACACCATGATTCAGCATATGAACCACATTCAGATACTGATGATGGAGAGGACAGTGATGATAACAGTGACTTTAAAGATATGTATATGAACTTAAATCTTGATAAGATATAAAACCAGAAGATCAGCAACATGTAGAATTGGCAGAATTGATGAATGTATGTAGATCATGTTGTTTGCCCCCTCCCAGACATTTTTGAAATTTTCTCGAGGAACAATGATCACAAGAAATTCAGTTTGTGTCAGTGGGTACATTTCAGAATGGAAAAGTCAAGCATATGATGGAAGAATGCCATGGAGTAACATGTTTACTGCAGGAGAAATATTTTTTGAGGGAATGAATATGCAAAGTTTCACTAAACTTACATTTACAAAGTTAAAAACATCTTATATTGTACCTGCAGTTGAAGAGGTATGGGAGAAACAACAAGCTTCCTTCATTGAAGAGCGCACTGGAAAGCAAAACATATGTGGAAGTGATGCTCGTTACGATTCCCCTGGATTTTCAGCCAAATTTGGGGCTTATACTTTGATTGATTTGGAGACCAAGAAAGTAATTGACATCCAGCTAGTGCAGGTACAATATCTGGTTGTATTTTAGATTGTTATGTGAATGTCATTATTATATTGTATACAGCTTTTAAATTGGCATACGAGAAAGGGAGTCAGAAAGACAGCATTAACTTTGAGTAGAATTACTGAATTGTCAAGGTCTTTGTAACATTGGTTATTCCACTAGCATACCCAATTTCAGTTGTGTATAGCTAGCACAAAACTCTAGTCTGTAGTGTGATAATATAGCTGTATCAAATTTTATCAAGTTGAACTACTTCAAGATATTGCATTAGATCAATTAAATGTTAGCACAAGTAATTGTTACGTTACTGGGAACTTGACTTGTTCTTTTAAAATTGTCAGAGATACTTATTTAGACTGCTCAGCGAAGGTTAATACCCGCAAAGGCTAGCCAATGCCACCTGCCTTTTGTATCCTTGAAAGTGTTCCCTCATAGTGATACAAAAGCCATTGTTGGGCTGGTGCCTTGAGCATGCATCTAGTGTGCTTAATGCGTAATCCAACACTGCAAGTAATTAGAAGAAATAAAGTAATCTATAGTAAAATCTGAACTATAAATAAAATAATTAAATACATTTGTAGTTCATGAAATACATTTTTATTAAAGTTCATTATGTTGGGACACAGGCTAATATCAATCATTAAGAAAATATAAAAGTTCAAATTAACAAAAGTTTATTCATATCTTGGTGCATTTTTATTCTTTATGGTTACATTGCACTCTTGAAACTGGCGTTGCTGGACTTGAGGCAAGACGTGCCTACACACACAGAGGCATACATGTTCATGAAAGGGAAATCTCAGTATCCACCACCGTTCACAGCATCATACAAACAATGTTCGAAAAGATGAATTCATCATAAAGCAAATCTCATGCTTTTTGATATCCAAAAATTTGTATGGTGCAGCATATTTGAAGCCAACATATTCCTGTAAGGAAACATATACTTTAATTTTTGAAACAACACAGGATGGAAGCACTTTATGGCTGTGTCTGCCTAGTCGATGCCAAATCCATTTGACAAAACTCAGTTATGCTATACGCCTTTATGTTCTGAAAATAAATATAGAATACATGTAAGAGTAAATTCGAACAAGATTTAAGATATTTTGTCTTTGGTAAATTATGCTGAACTGTACTTTTAGTACTTTGAGTGAATTGTGTTTCATATATTTATCTTTTTATCTAATTATTAATCTTCTTTTAAACCATATACATACATGTGAAATGACCCATATCATTATAAAATTGTTCTATTTCTTTGTTGTTTGTTTATTGTGTTCATGAAGACATCTTTAACCTAGTTGATAAACAAAAAATGTGTAAATCATTGTCAACATAGTATTTATTAGAATTGATACCAAACCTGCTATTCCTTTCTCAAAACAAGCAGTTTAATTTATCGAGGCTATATATTTTAAAAACATTTAGATATCACCCCAAAGAAAAACAAGAAAAAAGGGTAAAGTCTTTAAAAGATAAAACTACATTTTCTTCTGAAAAAACTGCATTCTTTTCATACGTTCAAGACCATCACAGCTTGATTAAAATGGAATGCATCCTTCTGCATTAAATGTTGCCTCCATGAGTTGTAATATGAAAACACTTTGAAGAAAATCTTGCAAATTGTTTGTTTTGTAAAATGTTTCCCAAACATTGTCACAAATATAGGAAAATCTTATATAAAAATATCAATAGAAATTTAGAAGAAATTTGTGTAAGATTTGAAAAATTACTTGTGTATTGGTTCATTATCATCCAATGGTCCATGATGTTCCAGGAATGCAAGCAAGGTTACTTCCAGCGTGTGTCTGCTTAAGCAGTTTGCAATCAAACTTTCATGGAGGGTTATACATGTCAGGTCACCCTTTTTTCTCAATCATCTCCACCTCTTGACAGCATAAGGGCTCAATTGCCAAGTGAATCATTTGGCAATATCTACAATCACACCTGTAAGGAAAGAGCACAACATAATTTTGACCATTCATGAATGTTTAAAAATCACATTCAACATTTTGTAAGCATTGAAAATGAAAGATGCGGTTAGAAATAGCATGTTGATTTTCTATTTGAAATAAAGTTAGACAAAACAACATTAGTTCTCAGTATATTGCCTTTCAAAGTTTAGAGTAAGCATTGTCAAGTCCATGTGATATTATGAGTCGAATTGTATTTAATAGATTCATATTCGGTGTAACTTGTGATAACATTAAACCTGTGATTATTATGTTTATAGATGGCAGAAGGAGTTAATCGTTGGTGTGTACTGACATTCATTATCATAGTCCTGTATTCTGAATGGGCTTTTGACCTTTATTTGAAAAAGAAAACATACACTTCACTGTGTGAAGGAGTAAATGTAGTTGAAGTTTAAAATAATGAACAACAACATATATCTTTGTTTACAGTGTACAGCACGTCATATTTCCATTAGAATAAGTGTTCTGAAACAATGCAGCAATTATAAATTTACAAAATATATGTGGCTTTCATTGCTTTAAAAATTATGAAAACATTGCTAATTAATATTTTTTAAAATGTTTAATTTAGCAAGACATAAACACTAAAATACAGCTTTATGAGCATCTGCTTTGATAACTCGCACTATCGGTAATCTTTAAAAGTTTCAGGCAATCGAGGGAGGATTATCGAAATTTGGGTCCACCAAAGCTTGCATATTTATACGCACAGGAGCTGAAAAAGTTTCAGTTTCTGTTAGTGAAACGTAACATGCGTTCTGCTCATTTTATATATATATATATATGAAATGCGTGCGGTACAAACCATTATGTGTTCTCGAGTCATCCTTCTTCACTCTGTAAACTATCCTCATCATTCTGTCACTGACATTCGAAGAACATGACGACGTACATATCATCACTACCTTCTTCGTTCGTATTCTTCAAACGTGGCTCAGGCTGGTACGGTAAATTGTTTACGCTTACAGAGAAATAGGGGAAATCGTTCTCGCAATTTTTCATGATGCAAAAGGGAAAATAAATTATCTGAATCATGCTAGCAACCATTGTAGTTAGCATTTTTGACTGTATGCAATAGATCCTATGACGCCATTACCGACCACGTGCTACGTATCTAATTATCTCTCAAGGCAATTGCGCGGATAACCAAATATTTCCTTGTAGTAACTAAATGGCCTGAGAACGATGTAAGGGAGTAAGATAAAATATACTTTTGAACGACAGGCAATCAGATAATATAACATCAACTTGTACGTTCCCTATTCCTTTAATTTGATAACGAGATGGATGAAATGGGATAAATAATGTTTGATAGCCCCGAGTGTAGATGATCAGCGATGTTACGAAGTGTTAAAAGATTTTAACGAGAAAGCAAAATCGGAAATCGATGAGGATATTATTAAATTTATTACCGATATTGAAGAAGAACCGAGTATTGATTCTCTTGTTGGAAGTATTAACAATTTAGTCGTATATGATGATGTAATGTTAGATAAACAAGCAATCCCTGCTAGGATATTTTCCAGAGGTAGACCTATAAATACTGATGTGATATGTGTTACTCAGAGGTATCCACAAATAATAAAAGTGATCAGAGATAACTGTAATATTCCTGCTGTATTTAATGGAGTTGACACACATACACTACAAAATATTCACCGGACCTGGTGCAGTGGAGATATGGATTATAATCTCTTCAGAAATTTCTTTAGTCATGCTAAGTCGATCCCACATGGATTTATAACGATAAATTTGCATGACCCTAGATTAAGATATCGTATCGAACTTGATAAAATATTCCGTTAAAATCATAACAGTTTCGGTTTGTCTGAATAGTTTCGGTCTCCGTAGAAGTTTAAAAACTCGGTCTGGTCACCATATTTTAGTTTCGTCTGAAAAAGTTTCGGTCTCCGTAGAGGCCTTTTTTTGTTTTTAAACTTGGTCCGTTCACCCTTCTTGCTGCTACTAATCACTTTCCTAGAATTTTGTTTATGACATAACAATGACTGATAGCGTCTGACGTCACAGAGTGTTTAAATGTGGCACTTACGCGTTCTACATTTGAAATAATACAGTTCTTCTTGTCTATATAATTTGAAATAGTTTCAATAGAGAAAGTAAATAGAGCAGTTATAGTACATTTAATGTTAGCAAACGTTATGAAAAAAGTGTAAAAAGGCCATCTAGTAAATAATTCGAAAGTAAAAGCTATAACTGGGGCTCAGTCTGGAAAAATGTTCGAGGTATAGTCGTGTGGCGTTTGGCTTCTCGCCCGACCTCCTGCACGACTGCCTGTTCTTTCATTGTTTATTTCATATCTGCATGTCACCTGTTGATTTAACGTCGTAGTCAATTGCAATTACACAAGATCGTGTCTCATTTACTGATACTACTATTAATCTTTGTACCTAAACTCAACGTTGTCACTATGCAACTATTTTAACTACCTGTATTCTTCAGAAAGCTGCTAAATGGACTAGAGGAATCCGAGTAAAATATATACACTTTCATCAAAATTTGAAATATTTAATATATACATAAGTATATACGTACATGAGTGTGTGGATCACGCGTGACCGAGTGATTTAAAGCACTCACCGTTACGGATCACTACCATCTCACCTTTGTCTGCATGGGTTCGAATCTCTGGTTCGGCCAAAGTAGGTTTGTCAAAAAGCGTGGCAGTATCTTCTCGTGGGTCGGTGGTTCTTACCGTGAATGCCCCCTATGCCATAAATTCAGCGATAACACTTTTTTTCATTTAATGCTACAATTTGTAAAATAACGACGGATCAACGTACAATAATAATTACAAAGATAAAAACTGAAATGAAATTCTATCACTATGATATACTCTTATACACAAAACAATTTAGAAACAAAATTATTTATATAAAGAAGTAATATTATACATATTGTATGTATATAAAAGAAAGAAGATTAGCGATATGGATACCAGAAAAATAATGGCTATTTTAGAGGCAATATTGAAGACCGCTATTTTAGAGGCTTTTTTTTCTTTAAAGGAACACTAAAATATAAAAACTATAATAGTGAAGAATAACTATATACAATCTTATCCAGAAACCATAAAAATAAGATCAGATACAGTATATACATATACGACGCTGTATTTGAGCCATAGAAACCCACCAAAACTATATACATTATATATAACTGCGGCAAAAGCGCGCCAAAATTAGAAAACTTTAATAACACGGCAAAACCAGACACGCTTTTCAAAAACTAAGTTGACCCAATTTTTTTATTCACATTGTACTTAACTGCGACTCTCTATTTTAATAAATACGAATTTTATGAGCGAAAACAATAACTGCATCTTTAGAGGGACATGAAGTTTCTCTAAACATAATGTACTAAAACAAAATGTGGAAATTAAAGAAATGTTTCAGTACAACAAAAATTCAAAAATAAATAGTATATAGATACTAAAAAAGATGCGGGTCTCTCCAAAGGATAACCATATGAGGGATTCTCACTTAGAGAGAATATATTTATCTGGAAATGGGGCTCTCACTATAGTGAGAACCTCATGGCCAGCGAAGACTTCAGAATGATTTTTATAAGAAATATACTTTGCTATCTTATAAGTACTATTTATTACAGATAACAAGACAGCACGCGCTATGGAACAGAACCAATATATCGAAAAGAGGAACAAAGGGCTACGGCCTGAAGTTAAGTTAAAACTCTAAGCCCTACAACACCCATCCACCCAAAAATCAAAAAAGGAGAATATGAAAAAAATAACAAAAAATTAAAATAGTCCAATATAAGCAAAAGAACAATAAGAAAAGTACAAAGATTAAAAATTAAATAACACATAATAACAATAATAATAAAATAAAAACAAAACAAAACATATACTGACATGCATCACATAACTACATAAATAACTCACAAATTTTGAAACTTTTGAAACTTTTTTTCCCAAAAGTACAAAAAGAGAAAAACAGTAAGAAACAACTCAAAGATTCGAAATAAGCTGTCCAACACAAACATGCAAAAACGATAGAAAAGTGAAAATGCATGAAGAAACACTGATCCACAATGAAGAGAATGGTGTGTTTTACTCAAATAGTACAAATGATGTACTCTACTAATTTGCAAAACGAAATATATTAACAGTTCCGAAACACTATATAATAAACCCCAATATTACCGTACGGCTAAACGATTACATGTATAGAGTTACATAAAACACTCCGTCACTAGCATACTTGGATACAAGTCACACTGGTCAGTCAAGTAACATCATTACCGGTAGTCACCAACTACCATTCAACTCATTGGTCACTCAAGCAATCAGCGCCTACCAATCGATCAGCAACGCCCGATCACCTGCTACTCAACCAGCAGCACACTGGTCAATCCGCTGCACAGCCTCCGTTTCATCAACTCTGCTGCCAGATCCATCGTCACCTCCACCAGCGTTATAGCCATTTTTAAATATCAGATTTAACACTTTCCGATACAATAAGCGATTGAAACTGATTTTTCCAATGCGCTATCAATATGTTTGAAGATAATATGATTGATCGTACTTATATTCGATTGATATCAATATAATCATTGATTTAGCTTTTGTTATCATCACCTTAGCAAACAAATAAAGGTACACGGTACGGTAAGGTAAAATATGTTTATCATACCAGTCGTGTAGTAAGATGGGCTTGAAGTATCTACAGTATAAAGGATGAATGTCAGTGTATTATTATTGTTAATGCAATATAAGAGTAAGTTTATAAACATAATATATATATATATATATATATATATATATATATATATATATATATATATATATATATATATATATAATGTGTGCATGAATGTCTGCATATATATGGGTCAGTGTTGCTTGGCACTATCAAACACAGTACTATATGGAATAACTGAAAAGGAGTACATTTTTGTGTTTACTGATTTGACAGTCGAGAATCTGGAAAACATTATTGCGCATGCTTCGTGCTGCGAAACTTGACTCTGAAACGAAAGTGTCTTTTGAGCAGATTATTTACAACGCATATGCTTCGTTTGTCGTTTTGTGCAAAGAAGAACTAACTGTCACAGTACCGGTTGGATAATTCTTTCATAGGTAAGTGTGATATTATGATATATTAATTATAAATATGAAATACTCTCTGTGTAGGGGCCCCTAGTGGCCGAGTGGTCTAAAGCGCTGTCCGTTACGGATCACTGCCATCTCACCTCTGGTTGCGTGGGTTCAAGTCTAAGATTCGGCTAATGTAGTTGTGTGAGAAAGCTTGCCAGCAGCTTCTCGTGGGTCGGTGGTTCTTTCCTGTGGTTTTCCGGGTTCTTCCTCCACCATTAATACTGGCCGCCATGTATAGCCTATATTGTGCAGAAAAATAGCGTTAAACCATAAAAAACAAACAAACAAATTCTCTGTGTAGTTAATGTACTTGAGTAGTTAAGTAGCTGAAAAGTCTAATTTGCTGCATATTTTATGAGTTTCCAATCGTTTAAATTATTAATGTTTATCTTTGGTATAAATTGTTTTAATTTTATGTGCATCTATATGCATTGATTGTTGCTGCATCAATGCATACTGAAGTTGCCGAAGAATTACTGATAGTTTAATGTGAAGGTTGAATGTTTTAACAAATTCAAATGTGATGCATAACTATCAGGTTCAACGCCTCTTCGAAGGCATGTACTGGATATGTAGTCACTACTAGACTTATAAGCATCTAAATATAAACTTGTGTTGCTATGCTGAGTAGTTATTTTTCAACAATAGTCCTATATAGGTAAGCCAAATTTCCTAATAATGTTTACGGTTTTCGAAGATTAGCCTTGTAACAGAACCAACATTGCTGGGTTAGGCTCAAAACGTATGAAATAGATTACATGTCTACCTGGTGAATTGTAGCATATTTCTTTGCACTACATTTATGCGAAAAGAATGTTCTGGTATCCAACCCAGTCGTAATGAGTAATGTGCATGATTAGATCAGTCCAACAAAATTAAACCAGATCAGTTAAATGGTTTTTCGCTTGTACACCGACATATAGTAACATAGTTTGCTGCTTGTACGGTAACAGGTTAGAATAGTCCTACAAAAGAAAACGAGATCCATTGAACAGTGTCTCTCTCGTACACGAAATACAATTAGCATTGTTATCTGCTTCTGCCTGTTTGCAACAAACGCAGGCACTCAGGGTACCATGACGCATAGTAATAATTTAAACAGCATACCATCATTCATCAAAGTATTCATAACATATATAACTTTTCTAATATATAATGTTTATATTTCCAGACCTGTAGCTGCTAATAGGATAAAACAAGTACTATATCATGACAAAACGCTGAGGCATGAGTTCAACAACTTAAAGTCAGAAAAATCAAAAGATGCTAGCAAAATTCCAAACAGTTAACATTTATCAGCAAATTGATTTACTCCGTCTACGCCATATCAAACTGTTTACACAGTTCATCGATTCCAAGATATCCTTCCACCGGCCATGTAAACAACTTTTTCCACACATGTGCATCGAATCATTCGGGTAGAGAAAGAACTACATATTTAAAATCAATATGAGATTGTTCTTAGTATTTACTTTCAATAATTCATTCATTTATCTGCCTGTAATATGTCCCGTTTACAATTCTAGAGCTCGTCGGTACATGCGGCTATATGAGAGCAATATCAAATATACATTAACATACGTATACAAACTGAAGAAAATCAATTTCAAAAACAGATGTTAAATTAACAGACATAAACGAATACTTCCAATGGTTTTAAAGTATTTAAAGTTTGAAGTTTTAGAGTTAAACAAATATAGTGTAAGCAAACGTTACATAGCTCTACTGTCAACATTCGCATGCAGCAATTGCAAACATTATTACGCATTGAATGAATTCAGTATGAAGTGATCTTTAAACCGCTACGCATTATTGCAATTATTTAAACATTTGATGTCTGAATGTTTAATTGGTAAATAAGGCCAGTATTGTGTTGATATATTTTAAAGCCAAGTGCGTTCTTACCTACCAACTCCCCCACCGATCCATATTCATGCCTACAATGACAGGTCCAAAAAGAATAAATAACCAAGAAGAAAATTATTTTTTTATAAAGGAGCGGCAATCCACACTGACAAGCTCTAATTAGGTCGGACATTTCATTGAAGTAAGCAGTACGGTTTATCTCTGATCTAATCATATTTTCACCGATTAAAGATTAGATAGAAAATATACTATTTTGTTCTTTTGGCAGGTCTCCAAATATCGTTTGAAACAAAACAGGATATGATGCCCAATTTAAATATACAAGAGCAAGAGCTTGATTCTGATGGGCAAGCATGGCTTAGTCAAGAGTTGCATTTTGTGGTATGTCCTTATTAGGAACAGACAAAGCTGAAGCACGCCTATTTCTGTTCTGCGTACTTCTCGGATAACATTTTTCTGTAACCTTTTTCCTTTACTATCTTTCCACAAGTCACAGCACTTTATGCTGTCCATATGAGTAAATGACAGTCTGAAAATAATTTTTATTCTATGAAACATGTATTATTGCTTCTTTTGAGAATGTAAATGGTTGATTTTCAACTACACCTATGTTTGGGTTTATTTGATGTATCACCCTCTACGTTGAGCATGTCTCCAAAAGCAGAACATTTATGTTCCAATATGTCTTATTGTTATTTATTTACC
Source organism: Unio pictorum (assembly GCA_030141615.1). NCBI lineage: Eukaryota > Metazoa > Mollusca > Bivalvia > Unionida > Unionidae > Unio > Unio pictorum. The sequence continues at coordinate 2,902,751 of JARLTB010000224.1, forward strand.
ACTGAACTAAATCCGTTACCGAAGACAGTGCTGATTACCTCCTCATTTGCTCCTGGGATCAGCAGCACCAGAATAATACTACACCGTCTGTAAATAGTTTTGTGTCGGGTTCTAATTATATATAAACTGCATTATTGATGTAAATATATGTTGACCAGTACTTACGCAGCTTACTATAGAAACCCTTTATCAAGATACCACTTACTCCCGACTTAAGGAGTTTCATTTAGAAACAAGAGAGTATTTAATATTCAGTATTATCATTGTGAAGGAATGTTTACAATGCATATAAAATAGTACTAACATTACTAGTTCTGCATCGAAAATAATTTACTGCATGTATGTACCAAACAATATGTTAATATATGTTTGCAATACGTTTGACAAAAAGTATTTTCGTGAAAGCTTTAAACGATGAACGCTTCATTTATATAAAGACGCAGTCAACCACATCTGCGAGTAGTTTCCTATTGCGCCTGAATGTATCTAAGTAACTATTATGCAGTAATTTCATTATACTGTCAACCCTTGTCTTGTTTCCACGTCCCTCTCTTGTATCAGAGGTGCATAGTCCAAGGGAGGTAACTGCTTTTTTCACCTCAAAGAAGTAAGAAGTTGCATCATGACCAGTTAGCATAGTTTCTACTTTACTGTAGATTATAACACAAGTGTTGTTAGAATGTGTTTATGTAGGTATCCAGTCCTGCAATCCTATTCTAGTGTAAGGAATCAACATTGCAGTAAAGACATTCTTCGAAGTAATGTGCGTTCACAGTAGCAAGTATTTTTCAAATAAATCATAAATTATAGATGACACCAAGGGAAATAGCTTGCAAATTAATGCAGACGTTGAACAATCTTCTACATTTTATTTTTAGTTAAATAAAACCTTTATAGTCTTAGAGCATACATATTCAGCTTTTTACCTAAATGCTAATCTCATCAGTTCTTGTTTAAATGTGAAAGATCTGCAAATGTATGTCAGCTGTTTCTTTCAGACTGATGCACTTACTTAAAATGACATGAGTGCAGTGGACATGGTATATTAACTATTTAGATGGTACAATATCAAAAGGCAGCAACAAAGCAGAGCCAGCCACACATGGTAGTAAACAGATAGATTGATACAAACAAATAAGAATATCTCGGATTCATCCTGGGAGGCAGCTCTTTTCAGTTCAATCATGCAGGTTAAGACAATATCAAATTATTACATAGGGAATGCGCTAGCAGTTGCACTGTGATAATCGTTTTTATTACTAATAACCTTCAGACATGATATACAAAATTTCCGAGTAAAGTTTGCGCTTGGATACAAAACTTATTTTGCTATGATTTTGCACTAACTTATCCGGTCAAGTGAATGATATTGATTTAAGTTACTATCCCTATCCAAAGCATGAACCACTGGTGCGCTTTATCTTTAATGAGCATTTATATTTGGCATTGATACATTGTTAATGATATTGTTCATAATGATAACTATCTATCATCAAATACTATATTTTTTCTCTGTTTATACTCCACAGAGCGAAACAAAATAAACTTCTAACTTTTAAGCGAGTTACATTGTTCTAAAAATTGTCCACCCTTGACAAGAAATGTTCATACGAGCATTTACCAATCCTATTTCATGGACATTTCAGAGTAGACAATGATGCGAACGCATGCCGTCTGGTGATTATTTGCAAAATGCAAGAATGTCAAGACGAGACGAGTTATATGAACAATTGAATTACAAAGATTAAACTTACACAATGAAATGGCAAGATTATGGTGCAAACATGTCCGAAAATTGAAAACTTTTAAGAGTGTATGTAGACAGAGGAATGGACTACTGGAAAGATACAGAGAACAAAGATACATTTAGAAAGCAACTGTATTTTCATATTCTAAGTCGTCCATATTCAGCTTCAAGAACAAATATATTTTAAGCCGGTCATCTTTTTATCCTGCTTCAACTAAACAACAAATTAAGCATTGTCATTAACCGGGATTCCATAAATGCTATGCATTCAGCAAGTGCTTCTCTTCTTTGAAGCTCTGCATTGTCCCAGGTAAGAGCCCTTATAAGTTCGTCCTGAGCAATACCACTGAAATGGAGATATCTAACAACTGAAAAAATGAGCCTCCCATAACTCTCAAGCATGTCGTCAATCTGAGAAGAAGAAAAAAAATAAAAACAAAATAAGTGTTAACAAAAGAAATGATCTGGGCAACGTAACAGCGTGTTCTTAAAACTGGGATTCAAAGATAGAACAAAAGAGATCTGAGGGTTATACAATAATTTTCAATTATATTACAAAGCTAGATTATGTACGATCAAACCCGCCAACATTTTCCTTGTAATAAGCAACCAATGTCCCATAAATTTAATTCTGATATGTATTTTAAACTACTAACCGGCCATCCGTGTTTAGACGTCATATTAATGTACATTTTGGAGTTAATGCCTTAGGAATGGTTTTGCGTCCATTAGAGTATCCCTTCAGTCTGTTTTGAAATTCAAGATGTTAAAAACGTTGATTTTGCTATGTATTTAAACCACTATTCAGCCACCCGTTATTTGAGGTCACATTTCGTACATTTTAGAGTTAATGACTTAGGTAGAGTTTGAATGTATATCTTACTTAGAGTATCCTGTCAGACTGTTTTTAAATTTAATTTTGTGTAATCATCAGAGGTAAAATGCGGAAAAATATTTACCCCTTGAATGGTATGCATTCCTCTTGACCCAAATACGACTGGGATACTTCTTCTGATGAATTGCATGTCATGCACTATTCTCCAGATGAGTCTTTCATCTCCACTCCAAAGATAGACTGTCAGGATTATAATCCTTGTCTCAATTGGACCAGCATAAAAGTCTGGAATCTGAAATAATTGTATTTCTTGGAAAGAATGATCCTCTAAATATTAATGCAAATCTAATCATGTCACGAAACACAATTAAGCCTTCTTTCATATTTGAAACATATGCTACAATACCAGAGTAGAGAGAGGAAACTTTACCAATGTTTTTGTTTTTATTTTCGGAAAATGCCAAGACAATTCAAATACTTAAAACAAATATTTAGTAAGTAAATGCCAATGGAAACATTGAACTATTGACAATTGCGCAGAAAATAAAAGTTACCATTGCACATGCTGTGATAACTGGTACTTCAACCTATTGCATTAAATCGGATACCAATATTATCAAATAGTAATAAAAGACAAAATAAAGTATGAAACAAAAACATAATGATATTACAGTTTTGAATAGGAATAGGTTTTCTAAAAACTGTTACGATTTCAACTGCAACTGGTAATGTTAAAAATGATATATGTTCTTTCTAGTACGTGTTGTGTCAATATATTTATTAACTTTAATACAGATACAATTTCTTTTTCATTTGTTTATTCATATGTTTTCTGATTGCTTTATAAATTTAATATGATTAGCAAGCATTAAGTTTGCTAATAACACAAACAATGACAATTCATTCACTGAGTTAAACATGTCTCATCGAATACTGTGGTCGTTGAGGCACTGTGCTGCTGAACATCTGACCAGTTTTCTCCACTTGACTCGATCATGTGCCAATGCCTGTGTCTGTGCAAAACTGTTCCTGGTCTAATTCTGTGATGTTGTCACTCCACTTTTTTCTCTGTTGACCTCTCCTTCTAACACCTTGGACACTACCCTGCAGTACTGTTGTGGATAGACTGTTGGCTCTAGTGACATGGCCATACCATTTCAGCTTTCTCTTTTTGACAATGGTGAGGAGGTCTTCATAATGGCCTACTTTATGCCTGATGGTATTGCGCTCTTCCTCATTTCTGATGTGGTCCATGTAAGAGATGCCAAGGATGGTTCTGTAGCATCTTATTTCAAGTGCCTGAATTCTTCGTTGTAATTATGCTGTCAGGGTCCAGGCCTCACATGAATACAGAAAGATTGAGATGATTAGTGCTCTCAATAGTCTGATGGGTCTTAGCTTTGACATAGCTGCCGTTGTTTGTGCTGCTCGTGACAACATTTCTGGTGTTGATCCCTCTTCCGTAATTATGGAACCAAGATATTTGAATTGGCCCACTGTTTCCAGTTTATGTCCTCTGACTTTAATCTTGGTTGAGATTTGTTTGCCACTGTTTGTCATCAGCTTTGTCTTCTCGGCACTTATCTCCATGTCAAAGCGGAGGTTGCTGATATTACGCCCTCCAATGCTGACTGTCCCACATTGGTTTTCCAGGGCTTCGCTCATGATGCGCTTTAAGTAGATGTTGAAAAGCGTGGGTGACAGGAGACAGCATTGCCGTACTCCAACTGTAGTCTTGAACCAGTCCCCCACGTAACCTTGAGCAATTACTGCACTGGTAGCCTTGGCGTAGAGCTGATTGATGGTATTGGTCAACTTTTAACCCATGTTGTACTTCTTCATTGTGGACCACAATGCCTCATGCCACACTCTATCAAAAGCCTTTTTGAAATCTATGAACACATGATAGATGTCTTGTTATTAATGTGAGTACTTTTCACACAGAACCCTAAGATTGAAAATTTGTTCTATTGTGCTACTTCCGCTACGGAACCCTGCCTGTTCTTCAGCGATTATTTCTTCTGCTTGTGGGTTCAGTTTGTTCAAGATGATCTTCAGCATCACCTTACTAGCATGGTTGATGAAACTGATAGTTCTGCAATTGTGGCACAGCTGGAGATTGCCTTTTTTGGAGAGTGTTATAATTAGTGACTGGGTCCACTGTGTTGGCCATTCGCCTGTCTGCCAGATCTTGTTGCAGATTTTTGTTAGTAGTTCTATCACTTATTCCCCACCATTCTTGATAAGTTCAGCTGCGATGTTGTCTGCTCCAGCTGCCTTTTCTTTCTTCAGTGCTCATATTGTTGACTCCACCTCTTCTTTGAGAATGGGGAAATCATCATTATTTGTGGAGTTTGGAACTTCAAGCACCTCTGGGTCTCCTGCGGACGGATGGTTGTAGAGTTCTTTACAATACTCAGTCCATCTTTTTGCAATGTCACTTGCTTCTGTGAGGCATTTTCCATTTTCATCTTGAATTGTACTGATTCTTGGTTGCTTCTTTCCGGTGAGGTCTTTTACAATTTGGAATGCCTTTTTCCTGTTATTCTTTATCAGTCTGTTCTCTATTTCTGTGCACTGTTGTCCAATCCAATCTTATTTTGCTTTCTTCATTTTTTTATACTTTTTTTTCTGACATTCTTGTTTATTTCTCGAAATTCCACTGCCACTGTTGTGTGTTTGGTGTTTTTTAGGTCTCTTCGGGCATCACACAGATTAAGAATCTCTTCTGTAACCCAGGGTTTTTTCTTTGGGCGATGGAGGCGAATGATGTCCTTGGCAACTGTTGTCATGACTGTGTTGAAAGTGTCTGTCTTCACTTTAACATCAACATCCATTACAAGAACTGGAGCAAATTTTCCTCCAATTGTGGCTTAGAATGACTTTCAGATGTTAGGGTCCTTCAGTTGTTCAAGGTTGAATTTGAGCCTGATTTTCTTTGGCTTGTTAATTTTCTTCAACCTCACTCGGAAAAAAGTATTTTGATAGTAAAAGACAATTTATTCACTAGGTAAAACATGTCTCATTGAATGAAAACAGTATGTTGATAGTAAATGAAAATTCATTCAATGAGTAAAACATGTCTCATCAATATGCTGATTGTACTCAAAGTGCATAATCAACTTATACTTGTAATGGCATAAATCACTCGCCATGATGTTGATTTTCCTAATGTATGCTGTGGTTTTAATACATATTTCAAATACTCTATGTAACAGTTTTTTTCCGATTTCAACAACGTTTGGTAATACTTTGCCAACAAGTTATTTGTTATGCTTAAATAACAATTACAATATTTATTCTTTCAGGTGATCATAAAATTGCTTACAAGCACAAGGTATTTGAATGAAACTTTCTGAATCACCCTCGGACTGAATAAAAGAAGGGCTTAGCACAATTAGCCTGTGAAATATTTCTCAAATACAACATGACTGGAAATGGAGAAAGAGATACGAATGAATTCGCTAATGCAAATGGCACTTGTAGAATAATTTGGAGTTCAGTATAAGAACAATAATATATGCACAAGCGAAATTTTTAATGTGAAATAAAACAAAGAGATTATTTACTTTATAAGAAGGTTACTAAAGGAATGCCTTTATCATACTATGAAAGAAATGTTATCAAGTTCAATATATATATTCAGTGACAAAGGGAAATACAGTGGGTACAGAATTTGTGTAATTTGTGTCAAAAGCAATGGGAAGTGCAGGTACAACAGAATGGAGGTTCGATAAAAGGCTGAAACAGATATTCTCTTTGTTTCACCAAGAGTGGAACAACTAACACACTAGATCCAGCTTGTGTGATGGTAAGCTATGGAACAATTAAAACCTTAAAACAAATTAACTAAATAAATTAACCATTATAACATATTATCCGGTCCATTTGTTTATGTCATACATTTATGTTCCATTTGTTATTTTAGCACGTGAATGGTTATCTCCAAAACTGAACTTTAGCAGCCGGATGAAATTATCCAATATTATTAGTTAATGGTCCATTTAAATATATCTCTTCTGAATTATCATTCTAATACTAATTTCAAGCAAGAGATTTGTCTGCTAGGCTATAGTCTGGAAAATGTTAATTATGGAACATATGTAGAATGTATTAGTAGTAGTGTTTTACTTTAGGTTATAATCATCAGTTTGAATAGTTGCAAGCCTACTTCTGCTATTCTTTGATATTTTGCTCACATATGCCAAAAATGCAGGTTTTTCGTCATGTTCTAAACATGTCCAAAATGATGAATTAATGTTCCTGACACAATGCTAATTTACTGCTCAAGACTATATGGAGAAAATGTGTATTTAGAGAGGAAATAACTTAAGGTCCTTGTACCATTTTCTATTCCAATCACAACATTTGCATCTTTTGCATTGTCCTATCGTACATATCTTGCCTTCTCTCATAATTCTGTCTAGAATGGGCATTGGCATTGAAAGCTTGAGACATATATTGCAAACTTAAATTAACAAATTAGTCGCAAAAAAAGCTTTCATTTCTGCTTAAGTAGAAAAATGTGCAAGGAATTTAGTAATGGCATTAATTCTGATGTACCTGTACATCAGTTTGTTTTCCAAAGACTTTCTCTTTCATTTTTTATGAATAATTTCCCAAGAGTGGTTATACTTACCGCCATTTTAATGAAGACAACTGCTAGTTGCAAAAACTGAAAACTTTTCTAGATTCCAGGGGAACCTCTTTTGACTCCGGATGACCCCTGGCTAAATAGCAACAATTCAATAAGATCAAAATGTAAGTGTCATATAGATAAAAACGTAGAATAATCTAATATTTGTTTTCAGTCGGAAATTTATAATCGTCGAAAAATGAATCATATCCAAATTGCAGTGTAGGACAGTCAAATTGCAATGTTATTTAGTCTTAATATTGATCTATGTATTTATGTTATTGCTGTTGTTGGGGTGGGGGTTAGTGAAATTTCTCTGAGCAAGATAGGCTATACATGGCTACCTACACACCTAATGGAAACGTCGAAAATCTGAACAGCAACTATTGACCTAGGGAAATTTCCAAGCAAACTTTCACATATAGGTACATTGGCAGAGTCCGTTACCTCGCTTCAACCAATATGGCACCAAATATTTCCGGTTTCGGATAGTCTAGAATTGTGCGCTGTTTTAAGCTTAGTTAGCTAAACATAGGGTCAACAACGGAAGGAATCTTAGCTTGATCAATGTATTTATGTTTCTGATCTCCTCACCAGATATTTCACCAACAAATTATATCAATCTTAACTGTTTTAAGTCGCCAGCTGCAAGCCGGTATGAAGATACACACAACAACAAATCGGAAGTATGAATTTAGTAAAGAGTAGTCTCCCTTGTTCCTGCTGGTGCAGTTTTAAACTATAGTCGGGTCCCAAATAAGATCTCGTGAGAACGGGTAACTAGTCCAACAAATCGTGAAGCAATTGTCAATGATAAATAACAACAATAATGATAATACGTGGCGCTATACAGTTTCGCTTTGCATAGAGTTAGAATTTTAAAGAAAAATAATTTTCTGGGAATTCTTCACTGGTTATACTGGCAATATAATACAGACTTTGCATATCTTATGTGTTGGGAGAAGAACATTCAATTCCCTTTATTCTGATGTATGCTTGATGGGTGTACGTTAGGTTCTAGAGCATACAGCTTGGGTTAACTTATGATTTGCACGAATAAACAAACTGGTAGCTCCGCATGGTCATTTTCACTTCCTGGACTTCAGAGGTAAATTGTAGAAAAATGGTCCAATAACTTTTTTTACTTTTGAAATGTTTTGTAATTTGTTAATTGCACTTTCAGAAGCTGATATTGCCTACTTCAGCAAATTTCGTTTTCCCCAGTTAAATAACTGTTAAAGTTAGTGTACTTTTGATTAATTTTGGTTAATTTGTCAAGCACATGGGAGCATCCATTTTGTTATACCATGTGCTTAGATGATGTATAATTTTAACAAGTGCAGTATCCAAAGAAATGTCAGCCACATTACATCAAAGTCGCATAGATATATGTCAACATTAGCTCCATTGTGCATGTTACAAATTCAAACAACTTCACTTCACATGCGTCACTCTCTGAAAAGTACATAGTAACTGATAAGCGGCCCCATAAAGAGCATTCGGGTGTATACCCATGGAGTTATATTTTATGCTGTTTGTATTAATATTGGCACATGTCTGCATTTTTGAACTTAAATGTCTTTTCATTCCAAATTCTGCTTTAATTAAGCGGCTGCAGGTAGGCTTGAGAAGTATTATGTCCATTGTTATTGTACGCAATACAGCATTGACTAGTGACAATTATAAACCTCGGTATCATTCTTTTTGTATTAATTTCACTTTTCTCAAATAAGACGCTATGATTTCTTCTTTGCCTTTGTAAGATTTTGGAATTTTTTTATTGTCAAATAACACTATTAACAGCACAATAAGACATTGTTATGGTGTTTAATACATTTATATTTTCAGATAAAATATTCTACTAAAATAGATCATTGAAATATATTATTGTACTTGATATTTCATTAACTGTTTTTAAATCAATAGCCAGAAGCAGGAGGTTGAATATTTAGACAGGATATAATACATGTTTTGGGTCAGTCACTCCAACTTTGATCTTGTAGCAATAAAGTTCCAACATCTCATTTAAATTGCCTGTGACTGGGCTTCTCTTTCTCTGTCCTTGGCACATTTCTGGAAAGGCAGACTGTTCTGCTTCTTTCACATTGCAGTTTTTACATGTAACTGTTAGAAATACACATAGTCCTTGTCCTTTGCCTCTCTTCATCTGTGGATTATATTTCTTGCAATTGACAACTCCTCTGTCATGCATTTTGTGCATTTTTTGTAATGTCAAATTTACTTTTGGCATGCTTATGATTACATTTCCATTGATGTTGTCAACACTGGTTGCCTCATGTGACCCAACAATGAAGTTTTCTTCATTTTTGTTCTCCTTTTCAGCTTGGATGATGCTTCATTTGGGCCACAGGAACATAGTGATTCTTCATATATATCATATCTTGGGATCTTTATTTCTGGAGATGCAGAGCGAGATTGCGACCTGAATCCTGGTTGGTCACTGTTGCATACTCGCACACCATAGACCCATGACTGATTGTGTTGTGTGAACTCTTGTGGATGCTATGGTTTTTTCTTAGGTCTTCCTGCAGCCATGCTTTCTTAGGTAGTGGATAATGTAGGTTGATGTAGTATTAGTGACGTCATGGTAACCAATTGTTCCTACTTGTGATGGATTTTATGATGTAACATCAAAGTCAGGCTGGGGATGAAATTGCCCTTAACTTTGCATTTCAATTCTTTGGCATAATAGCATTAATGCAGATTCAAATCAGGTTACTAGCACCAAAGGAAAAAGTACTTATTTACAAACAAAATATATACTTATGTCTACTGTTATCAAGTTATAGCATCAATGTCATATTTTTCATAATCCAATACTGGACAATTTTTGCACTATTGGATCAAAATGTATGGAACTTTCCTCACTTTTCTCACTTGATTTACATGTAAACATGACCAAAGATTAGTTTGCAACTTGGGAAATGATCAGAATACATTATTTAATGTTTTAATTGGAAACAAAAATACTGCATATGCATTTTACTCCTGAATGTCCTTTTTCATGTCAAAATTATAGCATTTCCCAGTGATGTTAGAATACAGTTATGACGTCATAAAGCTACATTTAAGTTACTTCAGAGGGGTATAGTAGATTAACTATGTGGTTGTCATTTTGGAAGTAAATACCATGTATAATATATCAATATGTTTGAAATTGACTGCAGAGTATGACAAACCTTTCAATAAGTTGACAACACATCTTTAGTGGTTCTATAAAGAGCATCCTGGTGTATTCCCATGGAGTTATATTAAATGCTGTTTGTATTTATATTGGCACATTTAGTTTATAATGACTACATTTTAGAACTTGAATATATTTTGATTCCAAATTATGCTTTAATTAAGTGGCTGCAGGTAGGCTTGTGAAGAGTTATGTCTCTTCTTATTGTACACAATACAGCATTGACTAGTGGCAATTATAAACATCTGTGTATAATTTTTTTTGGTATTAATTTCACTTTTCTCAAATAAGATGCTATCAGGTCTTCTTTGAACTTGTAAGATTTTGGAATTTTTTATTGTCAAAAAACACTATTAACAGAAAAATAAGTCATTATTATGGTGTTCAATACATTTTAATCTTCAGATAAAATATTCTACTAAAGAAGATTCATTGACAGATATTATTGAACTTGATATTTCATTTGTTTTTTCAAGTAAATAGCCAGAAGAAAACGGTTGAATATTTAGACAGGAAATAATAAATGTTGGGTCAGTCACTCCAACTTTGGCCTTGTAACAATAAAGTTCCAACATCTCATTTAAATTGCCTGTGACTGGGCTTCTCTTTCTCTATCCTTGTCACTTTTCTGGAAAGGCAGCCTGTTCTGCTTCCTGCAGATTGCAATGTTTACATGTAACTGTTAGAAATACAGACAGTCCTTGACTTTTGTCTCTCTTCATTTGTGGATTATGTTTCTTTCCATCTCCAACTCTGTCATGCCTTTTGTGCAATTTTTCTAATACCATATTTACTATTGGTATCTTTATGATTGCATTTCCATTGATGTTGTCAACACCCGTTGCCTCATGTGACCCAACAATGAAGTTTTCTTCATTTTTGTTCTCCTTCTCAGGGCGAATCATGGATGGCGCTTGATTTGGGGAACAGGAAAATAGTGATTCTTCATATACATCATATATTGGGCGCATTATTGTTGGAGATGCAGAGCAAGATTGCGACCTGAATCTTGGTTGTTAACTGTTGCATACTCGCACACCATAGACCCATGATTGATTGTGTTGTGTGTACGTCTCGGGTTGTAGATTAACGTGTCACTATGACCTGTAATTCGCGCATTCATCAAGAGTGCTGTATGTATATTGAAATTAGTGGGGCAAGTATATTCCTAAAATTACAGCTCCTATTAGTTTCATTTTCTTATATTCGTTATCTAAGCTTTGCAATGTGCAATATGATATTCCATTGCGAATAGTCCATAACAAACATCCCTCCACAGATATGGAAAACTGCTCTTCTTCATCCTTTTGTAAAACAATACACCTTTTATATCGTGAAAGACTTTCTCATGTTAATCGAAACCCTCATTAGAGAAAAGAGTGACAGTTCAGGATACAGATTCATAGATAGTATAGACTCACTGCAATTACCCCGAACTCTGTTAACAGTGAATGAATGGAGGATTGTATAAATAATATAGATCTACACACGTACCCCATTCTATACCTAGCCAGATTTATGGACTGTAATCGTAGATTATACAGTCCGACCACTGTATCCTGAACTACACCTGTCCTTGTTGATAGAGAGTGATAATAGATGATATGGCACCGCCTTTGTACTCCAAGCTATATATACCCAGATGGATGGATGGTGATCATAGATGATACGGTTCCACCCTTGTATCATGATTTCCATCTTACCAGATGGATGGATGGTGATCATAGATAATACGGTTCCACCCTTGTATCATGATTTCCATCTTACCAGATGGATATATGGTGATCATAGATGATACGGTGCCACCCTTGTATCATGATTTCGATCTTCCCGGATGGATGGATGCTGATCGTAGATGATACGGTCCACCTTTGTATCATAAAATCCATCTTCCCAGATTGATGGATGGTGATCATAGATAAAACAGTTGAAAGCTTGAATCATGAACTCCATCTATCCAGATTGATGGATGGTGATCATGGATGATACGGCGCCACCCTTGTATCATGGTTTCCATCTTCTCGGATTGATGGATGCTGTTCATACATGATACGGTGCCACCCTTGTATCATGATTTCCATCTTCACGGATAGATGGATAGTTATCATAGATGATGTGTTCCACCCTTGTATCATGATTTCCATCTTACCAGCTGGATGGATTGTGATCATAGATGATACGGTTTAAAGCTTGTATCGTGAACTCCATGTATCCAGATTAATGGATGGTGATGATAGATGATACGTTTGACAGCTTGTATCGTGAACTCCATCTTCCCAGATTGATGGATGGTGATTATATATGATACGTTTTCACCCTTGTATCATGACATCCATCTTCCCAGATTGATGAATGGTGATCATAGATGATACGGTTGAAAACCTTTATCATGATTTCCATCTTCCAATATTGATGGATGGTGATCATAGATGATTCGTTTGAAAGCTTGTATCATTAACGCCATCTTCCGAGTTTGATGAATGATGATCATAGATGATACGGTTCCACACTTTTATCATGAGCTCCATCTTCCAGGTTGATGGATGGTGATCATAGATGATACGGTTGAAAGCTTGTATCATGAACTCCATCTTCCCAGATTGATGGATGGTGATTATATATGATTCGTTTGAAAGCTTGTATCATTAACGACATCTACCGAGTTTGATGAATGGTGATCATAGATGATACGGTTCCACCTTTGTATTATGATTTCCATCTTACCTGATTGATGGATGGTGATCATAGATGATACGGTGCCACCCTTGTATCATGATTTCGATCTTCCCGGATGGATGGATGCTGATCGTAGATTATACGGTCCACCTTTGCATCATAAACTCCATATTCCCAGATTGATAGATGGTGATCATAGATAAAACAGTTGAAAGCTTGAATCATGAACTCCATCTATACAGATTGATGGATGGTGATCATAGATGATACGGTTCCACCCTTGCATCATGATTTCCATCTTCCCGGATTGATGGATGGTGATCATGGATGATACGGTGCCACCCTTGTATCATGATTTCCATCTTCAAGGATAGATGGATAGTGATCATAGATGATGCGGTCCACCCTTGTATCATGATTTCCATCTTACCAGCTGGATGGATTGTGATCATAGATGATATGGTTTAAAGCTTGTATCATGAACTCCATGTATCCTGATTAATGGATGGTGATGATAGATGATACGTTTGACAGCTTGTATCGTGAACTCCATCTTCCCAGATTGATGGATGGTGATTATATATGATACGTTTTCACCCTTGTATCATGATATCCATCTTCCCAGATTGATGAATGGTGATCATAGATGATACGGTGGAAAACTTGTATCATGATTTCCATCTTCCAATATTGATGGATGATGATCATAGATGATTCGTTTGAAAGCTTGTAACATTAACGCCATCTCATGAGTTTGATGAATGGTGATCATAGATGATACGGTTCTACCCTTTTGTCATGAGCTCCATCTTCCAGGTTGATGGATGGTGATCATAGATGATACGGTTGAAAGCTTGTATCATGAACTCCATCTTCCCAGATTGATGGATGGTGATTATATATGATTCGTTTGAAAGCTTGCATCATTAACGACATCTCCCGAGTTTGATGAATGGTGACCATAGATGATACGGTTCCACCCTTTTATCATGAGCTCCATCTTCCAGGTTGATGGATGGTGATCATAGATGATACGGTTGAAAGCTTGCATCATGAACTCCATCTTCCCAGATTGATGGATGGTGATCATATATGATACGGTTCCACCCTTTTATCATGAGCTCCATCTTCCAGGTTGATGGATGGTGATCATAGATGATACGGTTGAAAGCTTGTATCATGAACTCCATCTTTCCAGATTGATGGATGGTGATCATATATGATACGGTGCCACCCTTGGATCATGATTTCCACTTTCCCGGCTTGATGGATGGTGGTCATAGATGATACGGTTGAAAGCTTGTATCATTATCTCCATCTATCCAGTTTGATAGTTGGTGATTATATCTAATTTGAATAAATGTTATGAAATCTGGCCTCTATCTCTAGTCAAGATCAGAAACATTGTATTAAAATGTAAACGCGGAATGTGGCAAAGCAGCGGATATGTGGCAGTCCACGATACATCTACTTTTGTTTATTCAGAAACAATTATAATCAACCAACTCGTAAATAGTCTACTACGTGAGTGTATATGATTTGTTTACAAATTAATTTATAATACACTATTTGGCACAAGTGAGTGCAATACGACGTATACGTGATTGAAATATCGTAATATACAAAACGATTATGACAATGTAAACTAAATGGAGAACAAAATAGCATATAACACAGATAATAGATAACAGTAGTTATCATCAATCTGGAAATAAACGACATCCACGTTTCTTTATTACTGGGAAGCAACAGACGTATCGAATTGGTGAGCAAGCGAGATAATACGCTTGACAATGATTAATAGTAGTTTAATAGTAGTTTAATATTCAGAAAAAGTAACCGGTCAAAACATTGAAGTATATGATAGCTGCAATACAGAAAAAATGACAGAGAAACTTTAAACAAAATGCAGCCGCTGAAGCTCTTGAGGATATAACCTAATATCTGAGTGTTGAATCATCGATAATTATATATTTAAATGCATGGTTTCATGACAAATGACGATGAAGTTTACAACATTGTTTGAATTTCATATTTTTCAACAAAAGCAAGACAAATATATTTGACTGAAATCTCAAAAGATATGGTCCCGCCGCCTGTTTTTGACGTTACTCTGTTTTGACCTAGTACCAAAAACTCCCACTTTTCTAGAGAAAGCACCTTACAAAGATGTCACGTCGAAAAAAAATGATTTATACTGGTCATCACTGACAGAAAGACAAATTTTCAAAATTCCTATTAAGTAAAGATGCATGCCACGAAAATAATCTCCATTTCAGTAATTTATTTTCTCGAATCATTCATAAAGTCTTCATGCAATACCTTAGTGGCTACATTGACGAATCAAATCAACTTCCTGCCACTTTAGACATCCAGTCTGCTAAGAAAATATGCTAGCAATGTGAAACACAGTGGCTAACACAGGTGAGTCGAACTGATCATACCGCCAATGTATGGATATACATCACAATTAATCTTACAATATGTTCTCTACATATATTTCTCAGTACTGACCTTTCAACTGTGTGACAACCAATACAAATCATATGTTAATTTAAAATACGTCCAAAGATGACTTCACGGTGAAGTTCTTGTCAAGGGTTCAACTGCATTTTTTTGAGTGGCTGCACTGTAAGCAGAGCATCATGTAAACAGAAAACACATTTCACTTCCGGATCATTACTAAGGCCTAATTACACACTGTGCACTGTAGCCGAAATACACACAGACAACCACTCTCGGAGCTCCTATTCTCAAGAATAAACATGTCACAGAATTAGGCGAAAATTGAATTTTATTTTTCTTGATTTACAAACTAATCTCACCAATTTTTTTGTTTCGTCGTACATGCGTTACCTTGGGTGAATAAGTGATTTTCTCCAAGGTAAGCGGCGTGTAACGATTTGCATGTGCCTGACTTCGAATCACATGAAGTCCGGAACATTAGATTCACGGGGTGCACGGTAATTTTGCCGTGAATTTTGCTCACCTATTTGAGGATATATAAGGCAGAATATTTCTGATAAATATTACGGGACCAAAAGTATCTTATCACAGGAAAGATAGCTCGTCATACTATCTCCAGCCAAAGGGTTGAGTGTTAAATTTATATTTCCTTTTATTGTGAATTTTATTCAGTTTATCATTTCATATAATGATGCCTTTATTACAATGCAGATTTTAAACGTGGAATATTTGGAATTACTAGTCACTATTAGACTTTAAATGCAATAGCGTAATCTAAGGTTTAGATTATTTTTTGAGACAACTATTATTAGTCTGGTTTCTTTATTGTAGCTGATAACGTCTTTGATATCGTAGCTGATTTGTTGCGGAACATCTCTGAATTGTAGCTGAACGTCTCTGAATGTCTCTGAATTTTAGCTGAATGTGATTGATTGTGCCGTGATTGTGCTGTTTAATTGTGCGATCGAATTGAGGTATCTGACTGTCTGTTTGTCGGATTGTCTGTCCGTCTACATCTGTCGTGACGTGTAAATATCCGGAAATCTAGAAGTCCGAGTGTCGGAGCTGTCTAGAGTTGTAAACATCCGGGATGGCATCTAGGTATTTGAGAACGTTGGTTCTAGTAGATGCTGTATGCTGTCTGTACGTATAACTGTGGTGGATCCGTGAAGGGCAAACGGCCGATAAAAGTATTGGTCAACCCTAGCTATTCGGGGAAACTGGGCGGCGATCCAACAGTTGGTGAATCGAACGGTTATACAGGGTCGAGACACATGTATGTGTTGCAATTGTAATAGTGACGTAATACACAAACATTCCAACAAGAGTCGATTTTGAACATATGTAATAGGGAGTGAGATAGACTATGTATTTGACATTTGAATTGCAAGCGTTGCTAATTAATTAATGCTTTCAATGCAATGATAGGTATCTCAATGAAACGAGTGTATTTCTGACAGGGTGACAATAAGTGCTTTAGTACGAGAAAACCATGAATTCCCGCATATATGACATTTAAAATCACAAGAAAACACGCAGATATAAAGCGCTGATATAGAATATATCTGCACAAAAGATTAAAAGGAATAAGAAAAGAAAGCAAGTAAAGGGAAATAAGAGAGTACAATATGTGCTATATTTTATGCTTTACTCCGAGCATCAAAATGAAGAAATATTATAAGCACACGTTTTGATAGGTATGATATTACAGAAGAAAATACAGATCACAGAAGAAGGGAGATAATAAAGTGTCAATAATACATCGACTGTTCATTATTACCTATATATCGGCTTTTGCATGATAAATTCCATGTAACAATCCTAATCGTTCTTCTGTGAATTATGATTATATTATGTATGCTGTTTTGTATCTTTCATTAGTGGTCCATAGATAGTTATTGGATAAATGATAAATGTATTTTAGGCGAATGGTTCACTTCGATCAGAAAGGGGTTTTGAAACTTGAGCAACTTAAAAAGTAGATATGATGAAGTCCTATTGAAGTTATATTTGTTTGGTTATAACGGCACTTTAAAAACATCGCTGTTTTAACACATTAGTATCATGCTGAGCAAAATCAAAGCTAAGAGCTTCGCCAAAGAACTAATATAGTAAGCCTACCTGGGCTAGCCTGTGCAGATATTAAAATCCGGGACCGTGTCATTACGAGTTCGACGCTAAACAAACAGAGAAAACCGCGCTCAGCCAAATGCTATACATATAGTCAATGAACAAAGCTGCTAGAACCGAAACTATCGATATTCAAGAGAAAGGAAGAGGAAAAAGAAACAACAAACGGGGATTATATTCAATAAAATAAGGATTTAAAAAAAAAAATATATTATTTGCTATATGAAGGAGACCGACTATGCAGGATCAAATTGTTATCTTAGAACCCGACCGGATCTGCTATTTCCTGGTATTTTATGTTGTCTGACTGATATTTAGAAGAATTACATACTGGTACAATGCTCACGTTTCCATCAGAAGCAATGTGCTGTAATTGCTTTATTCTAACTTCCTGCTACCTATTCACGTAGAGGAAAGTGGGGAATACATATCAACATAGTTTATAATTTCTTCGCTAAAACTTATATAAATGATTTATAAATATGTAGTCTTCGTGTCATAAAGAAATGCATCAGTACTTTTTGGCAATGAAAACAGTAAAAGTACAAAGTTTAAAATGATTGTATTTTAACTAAGATATTGTGAATATGAACATGTTAAATTCCTTTTCGTCCCCTGACTGAGCCATGACGTTTGCTTCGAAGTAGAGGGTGTAATAACTATGTACTAGTAAATTATTTGGGTTCATTAATAGTCTAAAAATATGTTCTATTTGAAATGTAAAGAAGACTCCTCTCACTTCTGACATTATTTTAACTGATTTGACCGTATGACACTTTATGTTTTGACTCCTTTTAATACAGTAGCATCATAGACGAAAGAGATTTCACATAGGGTCTGACATTCGTTAATATGAGAGTATATATTAGGTGTGTATTGAATGGATTATCTTTTCGTTGTATAATTGACAATCTAAGGCAGAGGAGGGAATTTTTACAGATAATGATAACACTATTTTCAGGACACAAAGTATTAATTATATGGAAGAACTGTGAACCAGTCTAGAAATGGGTGAAGAAATAATAGAGTATATACGGGTTTGGCGATCAAAAATGGGTTAATAAGGAAAAAGTACTTTTAGTAAAAGTATCTTTTGTCAGCTTATCCTATCTGTATTGTTTTTAAATACAGACAATATTCTCTTGATGAAATTTTAGTTTTTATACAGGCTTGGCTTAAGAGTACTCAAAAATGAAAGTAGTACCTAATTCATTTGGTGCAGAATCAATAAAATGTATTTCATGCACAAAGAAGCTTGCACCAAGGATAGTTGTGCACGGAAAAATATACGTCTCATCATTAGCACCCACAATTAATAAGTTATTGAATTTTGAATATGATGTTGTTTCCATAGGTTTACAATGGGAGTTGGATTAGTAACGTGACTCATTCATGGATTGCGCTTAATTAGGGGAGACTACTTATCCGATAAATGTTTCCAATAAAGAATACAGTTGTGTCCCATCAAGAAACAATCACTGTATTTTGGTTAGCGGATAGATTAGAGTCCTCACCCCACCCCACCCTCGATTTATCTGCAGAAATTGGCACAATAGACGATGATATTTTACTTCACCGTCCGCAGCATGTATTTGGCATTCAAAATGCGTCCTTACTGTGGTTCAAGTCCTACTTAGTCAACAGGACACAATTGTGTATGCAAATGGAATACAATCCAAAAGTTGATATGTTTTGTTGTGTTCCACAGGCTATGTTCTTGGACCTGTTCACTTCATTCTATACACTCAGATGCTCACAAGTGTCAAATATCGTCGACTAGTGTCTCACTAATTGTACTATCATGACATCCAAATATACAAATCAAGTCACCCAACTGAAGTTGATGCTACCATCCAAGGAGTAGAGACGTGTGTTTCTGATTTGAAATCATGGATAATATGTAACAAGCTGCAGATGAATTCTGTTAAAACCGAGGCCATTCTGATCACAACATAAAGACTATCACATTCACATCCTTTACCTCAAACAATAAACAGCAACACCAACATTAAATTCACACAGTCAGTACGAAAATTAGGTGTTACTCTGGACAGTACTATCACATTGTACAAACGTGTCATGAACATATTCAAGGCTGCATATCTTGAACTAAGACGCATCGGCTCCTTTCGCAAATATATTTCAGCTGATGTTACAAAAACACACGTGTGTTCGTTACTATTTTTGAAAACTGGATTATTTTAACTCAGTTCTATCTGGTTCGTCTCAATATCTATTCCAGTAACTTCCAAAAGTTCGCAACACAACTGATCGGATCATTCTTAGAGTACCGCGATCAAAGCACACCTCCGCACTGATCTGTACCATACACTGGCTATTCAGTCGATCCAGAATCAAGCACAACATGTTTTCTCTGTACATCGATTCACTGATGGACTCTCGTCCAACATGACTATCTGGCCTCACCCATGTAGACACCTAATTATTGTTTATGTGAATGTATAACCTTAATGTTACGAATTCACCATGATGTCCACCATCGCAATGTTAGGCATCCATTGTTAACCTTGGGCTTGTGTAGTATGACAGGACATGTATTAGCGACCGCTAAGCATGTTTAAGTTTTAATGCAAGAACTAACTCAAACAGAGCAACTTTGATGTCACAACAGTTTTCTTCCACATCATATTCAAACGTTCCCTCCTCGAAGATATTGACTGAGACATCTGAATGCAAATAATGTTAGAAATATTACACCTTCTTCATTAGAAAGAGTAATATTTCCATATAATTAACCCATGACAAAAGACCAAGAAACCATCCACATGACTCCAAACATTAAAACAATATTAAAGAATACAGACATTGAGATTTGCAAACAGGTAACAATCTTTAAATTAACCATGTCTTCATTTGGTTTAGCATAATGTGCTTTGAAGATTACGCAATGAAACGTGTGCTTTATATGGCAGCGTCTAAGTGTATCCTGCCAGATATTCCAAACATTAAATTTCAGTATCTCAATATTTAGCTAAGAATTTAGCATGCTTAAGTAAATCAGTAAATGACCTTTAAACGTGTTGGTACTATTAGCACACGATTTTAGTATATGAAACACAAGTCATCACCAAATGCAAGTCTCGTATGCAATGCAAATGTCATGTCTTGTATGGAAAGACGTTTTTCTACTTCGAGTTATTATGATCCTGACCTTTAATTTCCCTCAAAGACAAGCTACTCAAAACGCAAGTTTGCTTAATTGAGAAATCGTGTTATTATCGACAAACTAAACAGAACATTTGCTACCAGATAAACCGCGACCGGATAACATCATAATATAAACCCCATTAATGGCTGGATAATACATACAATCGGTATTCGAGCTGTAAGCTCACTGGGAAATTGATTTAGAAGAAAGAAAAAAGATGAATTGTAAACTAAGTAACTTTCAGTTTTTCTACAATAGAACAATTTCAAACATGCTGTGTCACAAACTCTAACAAGGCAACAAACACATCAATAATCTCAATAGGCACGTTGCTCACTGTACTGCCATGCAGGTGCTCTTGAATAGATAACGAGTATTTAGGCAGGTTGAATAAAGCATAATATACAGCAGGGATTGTGAAATCAAAGTTTTACAAATCTGTACAAAAGCATAAGATTCGTCAATAAGTGTAGGTGACACGCTAATGTCTCCTTGGATGCAATTAAATTTAAACCACTGAGATTACTGGGCTTCTAAGGCAGCCTCTGTGTGTGTGTGTGTGTGTGTGTATGTTTGTGTGTGTGTGTGTGTTAACAAATACAATAGGTATACACAGACATAAGGATGGATTTGATCATTTTATTAACATCAATGCACTTTTCAAAATGCTACTTGAATACATTAAATGAATGTTGAAATAGGAATATTTGCTAGTCATTTCAGATGTATTAAACCTATAGCAAGAAATGTCAAAAGTTTGTTGCCTGTATCAGGAACATCCATTTCCAAGAGATTCATTCTTACATCAACACCTTTTAAAATACCTCTTATATTTCAGTTAACACCACTGTAAGAGCATTGCTACTTGCCGATACTTCCAAGCTATTGATTACCGTCTGCAGCCACCTAATAAGTGAGAGCATTGATCTTGTGAGAAATTTACTCAGAAAGGAAAGGATGCGATATGCACTATGAGTGTACACGTACGTGATAGAAGTACTCAAACGTTACATGTTAAAGATTTTCTCTTATACCCAAACTACAATGTACGGGCCCTTCATGATATGCGCAGATTATTGAAATACAAATGTCCGCTCTTTTTCCTTATCAAAGACAATGATTCACTGAACACACGTTTCATGTCAAAAAAACACAGAGGCACATTTTAAATCCAAACAATAACTTATTTACTGTACATCTATTCAACAATGATAAGCCTATATTTGATAATACTCACATTAATAAAGACACCAATATATTTGTCGTAGAAAAGTAACAGCCTATGACAAGTCCACCCGCACATTTTAAATGAATTGGTTGTTCCTGTCCTTGTGGGCTTATCATATTCCTCACATGATCTTTGCATTCAACCTCGGCAATGATACATTCTGTTATTTAGTTCATGACCATATAATCCTGGCAGTTGTTTCAATTCTCGCTCACACGCTTCAGATTTGGGGTTTTGATAAAGTAGCAGCTATGAAACGAGGTCAGATTTTCTAACACCTATACTAAACGTTAAAAATCCATAATAAATGACTGTGGGATAAAGAAATTAGTTCAGTCAGGAACAACATAATTTTATTTTCCAGATGAAGGCAGCCAAAACAAATGACATGTAAAACCCTAGCAACTGTCATTTTGTCCATTACAATTTTGTTCCTTTCTCGTTCAAACTTCAATGGTACATTTATAGAGATGCATTCAATGGTAATTTGCAAACATCTGCACCGGTCGCTATTGCATCCTTGGTGACTATGGCGTTATGTGTGCATCGGATGATTGTTTAACTCACTTTTATATACCGGTGCTCAGAAAATGCTATCAATGTGGGGGAAACATGATATTTCCCGTTAACTGCGCTCTTATACCCTTTAGTTGAGGGCGCGCTGCCATTCAGGATCAGCCGATAAGGATGTGTCACCCTTTCAGATTCTTTTCAGGCAAACATCGTATGGGCTATAGATAGTGTGGGTATAGCGACTGTATTATTATTATTATTATTCCTTAAGGAGTGTCACCTGACAATTTAATTGATCTTAATTGGTGAGTATTGCCTTGCCTGTGGGCACCTACCCATAACATGACACCACATTATTCTCGTTATAGTAATCGCCCGTGAGAGCACACCAGTGCAGTACGTTTCAATTTTAATATGACAATGAAATCACAATTACCAAAGCAGACAACGGCTTGGATTGTGATTCCGTTTGTGCAGCTCAATGATACATCATTATTTCATCAGAATCAGAACCGGCACATGTTAACCACAAGTTGGTTAACCTCCTCTTCCACCTGTTTGTAGTGTTCTCTGCCGATATCAGGCCCTTTTAAATCGTCGTGCAACTGATTCTTAGATGGAAGTAATGGTTAAACAGGTATATATACAGCCTTTACGTAGGTATTGTCGCCTTCACTACCCGTACTAAAAACGACAATCGCGACTTGGAATTTCAGCCTCTGTGGTAAGGAAACATAATGGATAATAATCATGGACAAAATGTAGCTGATATATTAACTGATTGGAATAAATTTAAGAAAAAAGTTAAAATAATTAGCAATATATCTCTCAACTAAACGTAAACGGATTCAAAACATGGAGATATTAGAATTAAAAAGAAAACTAAATGAAGACACAACTTCTACAAGGGATAAGGAGAGCTACTCCAAACAATTAGAAAAGCTAGAAGAATGGGAGACAAAGGGAACAGAAATAAGAGCGGGAAAATTTCACCACTTATACAAACAGGCTAAGGAATTATTTATAAGGGAAGAAAAATGGTAAGGGGGGAGGAGTCACTAGACACTCTAATGATAAATGGGATGGAAGTACAACTAAAGCAGAAATTATGACGGAAGTACAAAATTTGTATACAACACTATATACACCTCAAAACATAGACAATAACATAATAGCACAGTACCCAAATTCAATACAATGTGAAAAGATTGCATCAGAACACAAAGAATTGTGTGATAAATTCATTTCTGTGGAGGAATTGCAAACCACAATAAAAGAACTTGCAAAAGGTAAATCATCAGGGCGAGATGGCCTCACGGCGGAATTCTATAAGAAATTTCAAAGTGAGGTGGCACCAATGTTAGAATGTTTATTTAATAATATACTTAAAAATATGACAAAATGACAGACTCAGTGAGGGAGGGCGTGATCACTATCATTTACAAAGGGAAAAGAGACAGAACCGACTTAAAAATCTGGAGACACATCTTCCTCCTTAACACTGATTACAAAATACTGAGTAGAATTTTAGCGAATATGGTTAAACACGGGATAAACACGATAGTAAACACTAATCAAACATGCGGTGGTAAAGGTAGAAGCATACATAACAATATACTTAACATTAGGACTATTATAGATTTTATAAATGGATCAAATTCGAAATGTGCTATGGTACTTTTCGACGAGGAAAAAGTTTTTGACAGATTAGAACATAATTATACGCAAAAAGTACTGAAAAAATTTGGATTTGGAAATAATTTCCAAAACTGGATTAGAATATTGTACAATAAAATAACTGCAAATGTACAAGTAAATGGTGCAAAAAAAGATAAATGAAATACAAAGATCAGTGCGGCAAGGCTGCCAACTATCAATGCTATTATATTTAGTAGCGATCGAAATCCTGAGTATAAAAATCAGGAATAACACTAATATTCAAGGAATCAAAATACCAAATCTAAGAGATTAATTCAAGATGCTACAACATGCTGATGAGTGTACAAACTTTATAAACGATCCGAAATCATTTATTCACCTACAAAAGGAATATGAAGGTTTTGGAAAAGTATCGGGATCACAAATAAATCATGAGAAAACGGAAATTCTAAAAATAGGAAACTAGAGGGGAAACCACCCTGGAATACAGAGTAAAAGCCCTAGGGATTTTCTTTGGGGTAAATGAAGAAAAGGAAAATTGTATAAAAGTTAAAAATAAAATTAAAGATGTAATAAATATCTGGTCACTCACGCCGCTTAGTCTAATAGAACGTTCACAGGTTGCAAAAACATATATGTATTCTAATTTGACTTATTTACTAAACGCTGTGGACATTAACAATAAAACACTAGAAACCATTGATAATGAAATAGTAGACTACATATGGAATTTCAAGACATATTACATAAACATGTCGACACTATATAGGTCTAAACTAAAGGGGGATTAGCCTTACCTAATCCCATCCTAATAAAATGTAAACATTTATTAAATAATTTTAAAAGTTTAGGCAGCACACCACAAACACCTTGGGAGGCGCTATACATTTTTTGGTTAGGATTTGGCATGAGAAACAGACAAGACATATAAACAAACAACAAATTGAGTAAGAAAATAGACACACCACACTTATATAGGTGGGGGGCTAAAGAAACTTTATATAGGTATAGGTACTACAAAGAACTATGGACACTATGCAAGGATAAGACATATGACTGGCTGATTTAGATTCAACTTCAAGTAAAAATAAAGTAGAGATAGAAAATCCACTTGTAAACTGGGCTAGAGCTTGGTGGCATTGGTCTGACATCAACACTCTGAAGGTACAGAGTGTCATCTGCACGTACCTCCACACCGCCTGGCAGAAATGCCCCGTTCACAAAAATTCATACGATGACTCATTGTGACAAAACAAAGGAAGAAAGGATCACACTTATAATTGAAATAATGAAGCTAGACAATTACGACAGACGTCAAATACTCTTCCTAGACGGAAACTTTAAAAAAACTTAATACGACAAATTACTGGCTATATAACGAAGACGTTAATAAAATGTGGACCACTGATGAAGGTTAGGTAAATTTCCTATAATTTTTTTTTTATATAAAAAATAAACAAACATACAAAACGTTTTTCTTTATTTGTTATTATTTAAAAAATAAAATTAAAAATATTATTTATTATTTCAATAATTATTTAAATAATGAAAGGTACTACATTATTCTAATTATAATACTAAATACCATCTTAATGGGGAAAGTACATTAATGATGACGCTCTGGTGCTATATCACATGGCGCTACGCGAAGTGAGCAGGTCTATGGAAAAGTTTGGAAAATCACCCCATTAGGGTGTTTTATATTTATTTTATACTTATTTTTCTTCAGTAAATTTTTAAAGTTAAAATTAATTTAAATAAGGCACCTCTTCTTCTCTGGATACTATATCCAAACTTTTTCTTTCATGTCTATATCCCCACCAGACATGATACCCATTAAAGGGTAAATTGTAAAAAAAAAACTTTTGGAACATTTCTTAGATTAATTAACATAAATAAATAAAGGACGACCCTAACTGAGTCAGGAGCTGTATAACCAAATAAATTCGTACAGACCCTTACTCAAGGGAGTCGGACCTAGACTATTAAATATTATTAGAAAGTAAATTGGTGTACATTAAATTAAATACACTTTAATTTACACAAATTTCAAAATTGAACTAAAATTTATTTAAATAAAAGATTTTACGTGATAACCCATTTAGAGAGTTATCAAAACGTAAGAGAACTCGTGGAAAAATTTGAACGGAAAAGGCTATCCTTACAAAAACACAAAGTATAGACTTATATATAGCAACATACAAATAGCACCAACACAAATAGCAAACACAAGGATAATAGGGGACCACTAGCCATGGTCAAATGATAAAATAAAGTGGAATACTAATTTGGTTAGGTCAATTCCCATCTAGTAATGTTCTACTTAAATAACACTAGGGAAAGAAAAAATACCCTTTTATAAACATATAATCCCGATGGGAAAAATTAAATGGGGAATTAAATGGAAAAATAAAAAACTTTCAACAACATATCAGGGGCGGAACACACATCAACATAAAAACTTTTTTACTTTTTTTTTTTTTGATTGGGGTGGGGCCACATGTAAGGTGCCCCCCCCCAACAAAAAAAAAGGAAAGATAATGGCCCTGAAATGACCGCACGTTGGGTGTTAAAGAAGGATTCATCGTGCTTTGTCATAACGCGCTTGATATTTGCACTCATGCGAATACTTATACTAACATGTAACGTATTTCTCCACAAACTATTTCACATTCAATACCAAAGTGACAAATGCTGATTAAAGCAGGTGGAATAGTACTACACAGAGAGTACTCCTATTTGTACAATTAAAAGATGGATTATAATGGTAAGTCGAAATCGAATTCAGTATGGGCAACATCAGTTATGATAATGACCGTCCCAGTTACGTATTCGTACGTATGAATGATTAATGATGATTTTTGTATGACTAGAACAGAAATATTGGTGTTTTAAGCACAGACAGATTATTGCATCATTATGTTCTGCTTGAAATCTCCATGAGTGCGATGAAAGAATTTAATTCGGTGCAAACCAGTTGTTCTAATGACAAAGATCAAACTAAACGGTTTATCGACACACATGCATTGTAAGCCATCAGCATTGCGGCTATGGCTTTGTCAATATCAACTCGAAATATAGCGCTTTTAAAAATAACGACTCTGCAAAAGTTCAGTTTCACAAACCGTTTTTCCTATGTAGATGTAGAATCTATTTAACGTTATTAATATGCAAACATTTGCCTTCAATACGGAAAGGTCAAGATCACAGTAACCAAGATAATCAATTTTATCAAGATGAAATGTATATGCACGAGCCAACCTGAGCAAACATAAGCTGATTAAATATGAAATAGGTGTAAATAATCGTTCAAACATATGATAGACCTTCGAAAATAAACGGCAGCAGAGTAGTCATGTGAATAGAGTCAA
This sequence comes from Unio pictorum, assembly GCA_030141615.1. NCBI lineage: Eukaryota > Metazoa > Mollusca > Bivalvia > Unionida > Unionidae > Unio > Unio pictorum. The sequence continues at coordinate 2,930,386 of JARLTB010000224.1, forward strand.
GTATGTCTTGCGGTCCAGACAAAATAAATATTCAAGAGGAAATATCTTTCTAAGTTAAATAAAATAGTTATTATACCTACTTGTCACCTACACAAGTGTCATAAGACATTGTAATATATTATATTGTTCAAACTGTGCAGTTCACAATCGTAAAGTAAGAGTATGATTGGTAACGGAGGCGATTGGGTATATTTACTAGTAGTAGATTGACTGCTTTTAAACGACTGAAATAATTCCTTTCTACAAAAGCTGAAGACATGTTCACAACGATTGTTCAGTTCGATGTGGTATTAAAATAACTGCCTCAACTCTTTTACGTGAATGACCACATACAATGTTTGTAGGTTTATTACAGAAGCTGGCACACTCCTTTTTATTATCATATTTCTCAACTCGTCTTCATTTTTCAAAAGGCTTTATGAAATGAGAATGGTTGTAATGTTTGTAGCCTCATGTGTGTGTCACATAACTACCATAATAATTTAAGAGGACCGAATTATTTACCTGGCATACGATCATACAGACATATTTGTATATATAGATATACATCGGTAATACAAATAAATTGAGTACATATCTTCGGAGTGGTATAGACAACAAATACGAATACGTCTAATAAGAAAACATTTTGGACTGTCTTTAATCCCATAGACTTAGTAAATCACATTTAGTTTTTTCTCTTTCTTCAGTATAATACACATGACCTAGTAAACATGAAGATATATGTGCGGCTAGCCCTTATATGATGACCTTCTTTTTCAGACCAGTTGAAAAGGTTTGTTTTGGAACACAATATCTAGACAAAAACGCCATGGATAATTGTGGTATGTTACACTTTGCCTTTCAATGTTTCTTAACCCTGATATTCCATCAGCATTGTTATGTTTCAGCAAAGTTTTAAAGTACGTTTTGTAATAAGTGTTAACATATATAGTAATATAGTAGATACAATTACATAATAGTATAGATAGAAACAATTACATAATGGTATAGATAGAAACAATTACATAATAGTATAGATAGAAAAATTACATGATAGTGTAGAAACAATTTTATACTAGTGTAGCTAGACACAATTATATACTAGTGCAGATAAACACAATTACACAATAGTGATGATAAAAACAATTACATAATAGTGTAAGTAGACACAATTACATAAATGTGCAGATAAACAAAATAACATGATAGTGTACATATAAACAATTACATACTAGTATAGCTAGACACAATTACATGATAGTGTAGATAGAAACAATTACATAATAGTGTAGATAAAAAATACATAATAGTGTAACTAGACACAATTACATAGTAGTGTAGTTAAAACAATTACATTGTAGTGTAGCTAGACACAATTATATAATGGTGTAGATAGAACAATCACATACTAGTGTAGATAGAAAAAATTACATTATAGTGTAGCTAGACACAATTACAAAATAGTGTACATAGAAACAATTACATACCAGTGTAGCTAGACACAATTACATAGTAGTGTAGCTAGACACAATTACATAATAGTGTAGCTGTAGCTAGACACAATTACATAGTAGTGTAGTTAATACAATTACATAGTAGTGTAGCTAGACACAATTACATAGTAGTGTAAATAGATACAATTACATAATGGTGTAGATAGAACAATTACATACTAGTGTAGATAGAACCAATTACATAATAGTGTAGCTAGACACAATTACATAATGGTGTAGCTAGACATAATTAAATCATGGTATAGATAGAAACAATTACATATTAGTGTAAATAGAAACAATTACATAATAGGGTAGATACAAACATACATACTAGTTCTGATAGATACAATTACATAAAAGTGTAGCTATACACAATTACATATTAGTGTAGATAGAAACAATTACATAATGGTGTAGATAGAAACAATTACATTGTATGTCAACAGACTGCTAATAACAGCAGAAACTTTAATAACTCCGTTTGTTGTTGTCGCTATATGCGTTTCGTCGTTATTTTTGTGTGTGCGTGTGGTGGTGTGGGGGTGCATAGCCAAAATATTACTTTTATGATACTTAATGAAACATTAAGAACTACGGGGAAAATAATTTAAACCCAAACAGTCAAACTATTTGTAAAGGAAATAATTATATGTATCATCGTAATACCGTCTAATCTTGTGGTCGAATAACGCAGTCACCACTGAGAGAAACAAATATTACGGAGGATGGTCCAGTGGCATTGAAGCTCATAAAAATAAATATGCTTTGGTTAAATTTACTGTTTATTTGCATCTGAATTCTAAACAGATGTTCCCTCCTTGTCATTATATTCATGATTACAGCCTCAAAATAAGAATTATTTGTCTGATCACGAGGAAATAAATGAAAGAAAAAATCAATTACACATCCAGATTATTATCGTATAAGCTTAATCAGGCACCCATATACGTTTGCAAAATAGACGTTGAATAAATGATTGCAGGAGAGTCGAATTAAAATCGATTTTGACTATCAAAAACAAAATAGATGAGTGAATGTGTATCGACTCTTAGTGGTGATCAGTAGTTGGTCATGAGGGCCTGTTGTGACGATGATAATGGGTGGGCATCCATCATATTATGTTTATGTTTCTAATGTAAGTCATAATAATAATAATACTGCTGCTCGTGCTACTGCCAATACTACTACTACCACCACCAATGCTACTACAAGTAATAATTTCACTCCTACCACTACCATCGTCATTACTGTTACTACATTGTTTGCTCTATTTTAGACTTCAGGTTTAATGGCGATTTCACAGTTACACCCGACATGAAACAGAAATTCGACGACTATGGATACATTATCGTGAGGTAAAGATTTCTTATCAAGTGAACCTTGCACGCACGTATCTGCTCATAGTGAAGGCTGATTAAAACAAGACTATCAACGCACATGCTATTTATCACACGCATAAAGTTGAAGTACATCTACGGCATTAAATCGATCCTTTTTAATATTTTGTACTATTGCAAAATAAAAGTAAATAGTAATTGTAAACAGTGTATGGAAGTGGTTTGGATTTTTCATTTCTTCTCACTCAGTATGTGTAAGCATGTTTGTTTATGTTTTTAAATACGGATGTATCTTATAATCTATAAACCACTGGCACATGTTAGGTAATATATAATTATAAGAAGTATGCTATCTCAAACACATGTATATCCTACCAATTGTACTAGAATGTATCGTCGATATTTTCATCTTTGGTTTGTCTTTCTACACCTTCTAGATGTTTCCGTGGGTCCGATCATTCGGTCTCATCCTGTATATACTTTTATTTGGTTTGTCTTTCCCCAGTTCCTGTGGGTCATATCATTATGTCTCATCCCGTATATACTTTTATTTCTTTCTACGTTATGTAAAGAGGCCCTTGGCTTTCACAAGTTGTGAGTCAATCATTGATTTCTAAATTTAAAATAACGTTTTCCCACTCTATATCTGAGTTGTTAATAATTTAATCGATAGTCATGTATATTGTTGCTAGCTTGTCTGACCATAAAGCTTCATTGCCATTGATATTCTGACGTCTTGGACAGCTTCACTGAAAAAGGACTAACACCCAGTGTTTCACCAATGATACGCTGATGAGACCCAAATATACCAGTCTAGCCAAACAAATGTCGTTGATTCTACCTTCCACGGTGTAGGGAGGTGCCTATCCGATGTGAAATCATGGATGACATGTAACAAGCTACAGATGAATGATGATACAACTGAGGCAATTCTAATCACAACACAAAGACTTTCTCATTCACATCCTTTACTTCAAACAATAAATATCAGCAACACCAACATTAAATTTACAGTCAGTTTGAAAACATAGGTGTTACTTTAGACAATACTTTCACATTCCACCAACATGTCATGAACATATACAATGCTGCACATCTAAAGCTGAGAAGCATCAGCTCAATATCTTTCCGTTGATGCCACTTAAACACTTTTGTGTTCGTTGGTACTTTCAAGACTGGACTATTGTAACTCAGTTCTGTCTGGTTCGTCTCAATATCTGCTCCAGAAACGTCAAAAAACACACCTCCTGCTGTTCTGTACCCAACACTGGCTATGCATTCGATCCAGAATCAAACACAAAATTTGTTCTCTGTGCTACGTTTCACTGACGGACTCATTCCAACAAACCTCTCTGGCCTCACCCATGTGTACACACCAGCAAAATACTTACGCTCCTCTTCTGACAATCGTATACGCATTATTCCTACTATGAAAAATAAGTCATATGGACAACGTTCGTTTGCATACTAGGGCCCAGCAAATTGGAATGAATCGCCCATTGACGTTAGACACAAAGACACGGTTGATCCGTTTGAAAAGTACTTTTAAAACTCCTCATTTCGACTGTAAAAGCAAACTTAAGCACCTAATAATGCTTCCTACCTTAAATATTTTCCGCATTTGTTATGTTTTCTAAAGTCATGGTGTTTGTTTTAGTTTTTTTTAGTCATGTCATTATATATGTTGTAAAGCGCTTAGAGCTTCTAGAGATTAAATGTTATACAAAGTCCTCATTATTATTATAATAATTTCATTAAATAAAAATTTGTGCAATTTAATATGCATTACTGCACTGATTTATTATTGATTTTAAGTCTTCAGTCATAGTTTCTACGTCAAATCCGTTAATGCAAGTCTTATTCAGGCAATCACGGCTACACAAACAAATATGTGAACAAACAGACGAAAGGGGAATAATCACTGCCCTCTATAGGTATATTTGTTTCGGCACCCTTCAAGTATTTGAAACCACAACAAACTTAGCGTTCTATATAAGATGAACGACAAAGGTCACAACTCCAAAGGAATCCTGGTTTAAACCAGTTAATTTATTATTCGTAAATACTTTCGTTGTGTACTTATTTGGGTTTTACATCTTTACATCTGAAATTGTATGGGCAAATTTTGGCATTCGAGTCATTTAAAAATTTCAATGTAACGGCGCCGTCTCAACCTCTTCAGTGAAATTTAAGATATAGTACATTTAAGAATATATTTAATGACAATCATCGACATCTAATATTTTACTAATTTAGAAAATACGTCTCATATGTTCTGTAATTGAAGATTATATTTGTATAATTGTAGTAGATTATTTACGTTTTAATTTTGTTACGCATATGACGAGACGTTAATAAACAAGTGTTTTTTTAGAAGAGTGTATATTATATCATGACTACTATGGAGATAACTATTTTATTACATGCCACTTTATATAAGAAAATAATTGAGTTTTGATAATTGATTATTAACAGGGGTCTGTTGGATAAGGATGAACTTGATCTTATTAACAAAGCAATTGCGTCACCAGACGGAGTACTTAATCATCGCTACTCGGTAAGTGGTGTGTATTAAGAATACGTTGCTTTATTTATGTCTTACGCTCTTTATTGTTCGGCTTGTTTAGGATTTCTTAAAGTTTTCTCAATAACTGTGAATAATTTCATGACACAATATATCTACTATTTGAAACAATCGTTTAACCTTGTGTCACAAAGAATGTTTATGAACTATAACTTCCATAGGTAACAGAATGAGTTTGAATATTCGCATATTCGCTGTTGAAAATTCCAGAAGAGTGCATTTCTATATGTGAATAATTCCAACTGTTCCAATGTAATGTAAACGAGCTAAATAAACCGTAACTACAAAAATGCGCACAGTTCATGAATAGTCCAATTGTCCGATTTCGTTCACACCTACCTGAACTATCATGGCCCGTATTCCCTAATCGTCACCACTTGAGATGATGCACTGTAATACGATATTAGGATAATTATTTCTAGCAAACTAATTAATATTCAAAACGTTCAGAATTGGAAATTGTTCATTCAAAGACCGCTTTGATTAGTTTTATCTAACGTTTACTTCTGTGGTGAGTTTATAAGAAACAAACAATATTGCAATTTAGTGGTAGATAAAGGAATAGAAGTCAGCAAATATATGAATTTAATTTTGAATGAGGAAATATGACTTTCGTTTGCCACAGTTCGTCTTGTACTCAATCTCTATCCGTAAAATCATTTTCAGCTTGATGATCCAGAAGGGCGACCTCTCGGCCGAGTCATATGGACCCATCCAGGAAATGACATCACTGGTCTGTTGGCAAGATCAGAAAAGGTGGCAGGTACAAGTGAAAGGGTATGTTTAAGTTGTTTACACTTTTGAGATAAGCATAAATAATGACGGCAACATAATTCCGCACTGTATTAATGGAACTTTTCTCATGTAAGACTTTACCTTTATGAGTCAGACAGGTCAGGTTGTGTCACATATTTGTATATATGAAATGATAACATTTATTAAATGACGAAACAGGTTAAGGAACAAACACATGTCTGAAATCATAATTTTGTTTTAAGGAACCACATAACTATTGAGACAAAGATATTAACAGAAGTACATTTTCACAGATGCAAAAAAAGTATTTTAACTCCAACGTTTGTCACAGATGAATGGATAGAGGGGGAACGTAATCAGTTGCTGATTTTCATACAAAAATTAATAAGAGATTTTATGTGGTAGTGAATCAAGTTTCTTAGATTTTCGTATACTGAATGACAATATTTTCATATACTAACGTTAGTTATTACGACGTAAGTACCTACAAACGTATCTACGTTATAATTGGACGAGGCCGGCCGGATAAGTCTTAAATCAAGGAACGGCAATAAATACAATTTCATAAATAACATCTGTTTAATGTAATTCAACGATGAACTAATCTGACAGCATGCTCGTATACATAACAACAACGCATTTAATATAACTAGCACTGAGGTCACCATAACGATGTCATTTTTATATAGAAGCAATCGTGTAACTTAAACGAAAACACAAACGAGAATTAATATAGGGAACCTATAAACACACTTCACAAATATATGAATCTATCATAATGAATGATTAATGTATATCATTTATAAATGAATATGACTGATATATAATACTATCAAAATAGATTATCAATGTACATAATTGATAAATACGTTGTAACAGTGAATGATTATTCAATAATTATTTATCATTGAAGTATAATCATAGAGCGATAATGAAGTATTCATTTCACATATATAATAGTCTTGAATTATCGATTTTAAACTGGAGCAGATGTAGTATCGTATGGTCGTTGAACGCAGTTTGTGTTTCCTATTCCACTGGTATCATTGCATATTCAAAGAGCGAGAACACATGACCCGGTCCTCCCATTGTTCCCAATGACCCTTTGAAAGTATCCCCAATCCTGCAGACCGGCTTGTAAAAATGATTTATTCCCTAATTGCGAACAAACCAACACCATCTATATACAATGTCATGGTACAATTTTAATGCAGTATATTTATAAGCGAAACTCCCACAAATCTACGACTCAGCAGAAAACAATCCAAACATTTAAAATGGACATCATCCTGACACACTTCGTCTGCATTGTCATAATACAGGGACAATTCACGCTATAAGTATCGTGATTATTGTCAACTCCAAAACAAGGGAATTTGCTGCAAACAGGCTTCTCAATACAGGAACTTTGTGTGTGCATCAGTGTGTGAACTGAACACAGCAGATCGAAATAACTAGGGTTGTAAACAATCACCATCGGAAAACTCTGGATGCGCAAATAAATTTTGGTTCAGATAAAATAATTTGATATTAAGTATACAAAATAACCCAGACAATACCTCCCCTCCCCATATGCACGTGTGAAGATACTTTAGCAACATCGCGAAATGTGAGTATAATCTACCCATTGAAACTTATTATTTACATTACCATGTCAATTAGGTTAAACAAAATATGCAAAGCAAACCCAGTTAAAGTCATTGGCCCCGCACAATTAAAACCATCGAAACGCCTCAATCAGACTATGCTCATTTTGATGTCCCAGTTCTCAATGAAGTTCATCAGGCGGATATTTTATGTTTACCACATGCTACTGCCAAAATACGAGACGTCAAATAACAAACAAATACGCATTGACTGTAGTTGATGTTGCAAGCAGATACTAAGAAGCAGATCCATTATCAACAAAGACAACAGCAGAAGTAGCTTCTGCTTTTGAACGAATTTTTCAACGAGGTGGGCTACATGGCCACAACTATTACAGATCGATCCTGGCAAGGAATTTCAGAGTGTAGTGTCATCGCTGATGAAGCAATATAATGTCCGAATACGACGAGGAAATACATCAAGCAAGGAAATATTAGAGGATACACAATTACCACCACGATCACTTACCTAGCACCTCGACGCCGATTACATTCAAGGCAGGTTTTAGATTTATGTACTGTGCTGTCTTTGCCTAAGAGTGAGGTACTGTGCTGTCCTTAGAATAAATTAATTCAGATGTATGTAATCTGCTGTCCTTAATGAAGATGTATGTACTGGGCTATCTTTAATGAAGATTTATCCTTCTGGACTTGCTAGGATGTTATAAGGCACCCTAGGAGTTCACATCAGGAAATTGTGTGTACCATGCCGTCATACACACAACACACCCTCATGAGCTTGCTAGACTGTTGTTTGACAGGCTAGGGGTTAACATAGGGGGGGGTATGTTTCGTGTATCTGAGCCTACTAAGATTTCATAAGGCAACTGCGGGTTCACATGGGGTTGTGTTGTTTTGTATATATATATATATATATATATATATATATATATATATATTATAATGAATTATGAAAATATCATTAGTATTGATTCTGCTTTTACAAATTAGAAAAATGAAGGAATACAATTATCTGTTACACTAAATTCTGTAAAAATTCTTTCTCATTTCGAATACTTACAGGAGCTCAAATCCGCGGATAGATATTCTGCCATTACAGTATAAGTTTATTAAGGAAATTCAATATGAGCAGTCTTTGCTACATAAGAGGATTATATAGAAATATAGTGAATCGTGCCTCTTTCTAACGTAGAAGAAAGTTACATTATAACTATCAAACGAGAAAAGAAACAAGAAAAACTATCAATACACATAAGACAACTAAAAAGGTTAATATAAAGTGAAAGTAGTAACTGTGAAAATAAGATGTCTTACTTTGTCAGCGCAAGAATCTTAATACTTTTTTGTCAGTGCCAAACTCATGAATGAGGGGACTGTGCACATCGTCCAGATTGCACATTAGGATAGGGTAAATATTAGTAAATATCACGAAAATCATATCAGTAACATAAAAATATAATAAATAATTTTTCGGTCACGTTTGTGACTTTTCCGATTAAGGGTGTCACTCGCATTTGAAGTAAAGATTCAGTTGTAGACTTTCCCCAGATAAATCAATTGCTCTACCAATCTGGTCCGTACATCTGAAATTTATTCTTGTCAGTAGTGAATTCTGACATCGGAGATATACCGTATTAACGGGCTCGTATGCAATCAAACTTCCAGGAGATACTTGATGGGTAAATGTATACAGAATATATTTCTGCTTTGCCTGATGTTATATTTCTGTGTTTGTCTGATAACTTCCATCAATTGCATCACACACAAAATTGACTGCGATCACCGAGGTTATATATATATACGGGTGATATATCTACCACCACCGTATGGATCATTATATCCTGCTGCGGTGTTATCTTACTCCATTCTGTAAATATTCGAGGTAAGATTTCTTGTGTTGGTATTTTACCGAGTATCTTTTTGATTTATCATCGCCACGTGAAAATATTATCAAACATATATAAATATTAAATCAAATTCAATCTGATTTTGAACTTATTAATCGAAGACTCATACCAATGGTAATTAATTCAGACAGCACAAGCAAACAAACAGTCCTAACAAATACTCGATAATAGAAGCTGATCTACCAAAATGTAAGTATCCCCGGTATTACCTAGACGAACTAAAGAAATCCACCAATGATATATATCAGCGATGAATTATTTCCTGAGTCACTGAACAGACATCCTATACCCAGTCTTCCAGGTCTGCAGAATGCTCCCATCAGAACCCCCATTTTTTTATCCAAAGACTCAAAGGCCCCGAAGCTTTCATTCCTATGTGGAAATAAACCAATACTGTTCTTAAAGTCAACACTATTGTCGACCTCAACACCCAGTTTACGAGAAACCCTATCGAATTATATGACTCTACGCGACAGATCTCCACAGCTAAAGACTACTTACGTACAGCGCGTCTGAATTGTGATATCGTTGATGATAACGTTTTACGTATCGTTGATCTCGTAGTAATTAGGATATTAGCTGCATAACTTTGCGTCTGTTGCTCTGGGTGAATCCAGATCAATATCTAGAAAAACATTCATCAGTTAATGCTCTACGCGGAAACAAAACCCGTCTAAATTGATTTGTTCAAATATAATGTATTTACATCAAGAACACACACACATATTAGTTATACAGTTATCCACCTGCATCAACAACATCATCAAAAACAGAAATAACATTGATATAGTATTATTATTATTGTTTATTATTATTATTATTGTTGTTATTATTATTATTATTATTCTTGTTATTATTATTATTATTATTATTATTATTATTATTATTATTATTATTATTAGCTTTTGGGCGGAGAAGTCTATCATTAACACAGCAAACTTTTGCTGAAAGACGCCAAAACTGGCGGAACACACATGTGGCATCAGGACTATGGGTGAGATCCGTAACTGAGTAACTGAATGAATTGTTAATTGGGGATAGACAAGGTTAGATACAAAAGTATATATTGGATGAGTAACAATTCCCAACGGCAATTTCAGATAATTTGTCTAAAATTATAAATCATTGTTTAAATGCAAAGTGCATTCTCTGAGGAAAGCAATTATAACCTTTCCATAGTATCAGCTAGTTGATGTGGAGACATATTTATTTTCAATGGAGCTGATTATTATTATATCTCATTGATAAAACGACAAAGGGGACCCTGTGATATATGGGTAAAGTTTGCAAGCGAACTTAGATCTTGTAATTATAATTTTATTTCTTCACAGGATAAAGGGAATGTGTATGTACCTAAAGAAACAAAGATGTGACAAAAAACAAGGATACTTAAAAACGTATACCTTTTCAGGTACTGGTATCATAATTGATGCCTACGTCCGGACATGTTGACAGTTTTTATACCAATAGACCGGTGTGTGAAAGAAAACGGCTGCCTAGAGGTAAAAATCATGAACATAAAATTGCATCATAGATTTAGAAGATTACTCTTGTGAATGCCCGAGTACTGACAATCACGATAATTATTCAATTTTTCAAACAATGAATCAAGCAAAGCCGTAAGTGTTTACACTAATGGCACATTTAGAGAAAATAGTCTGGCAAAATATTATTGTCGTTGGTTCGTCAAATATTCAAAACTGCTTCAGACTACTCATTGGCCCTAATTTTCTTGTTCTATTTGACCAAATCGTCTTTTAATGTAATCACATTTTTTATATCCATTGTGTATTTGTACTTTGGGATGAGGTCATTTCGACTGAGCAAACGCGTAGAGGTAAAGTGTATTGAAGACTTGTATAGGATTCTTAGTTCAGATCATTGGCTACCTTTAAATCTGTTGCACCTGATGTCTGTTTTATTTTATTTTTTGGGGGGATTTTAAAGGACCTGGTTATGTTTACGAGTCAGAATAATCTAGAAATGATATTTTGATCATTCTTCATGAAATAATGTTTTTATATAAGGTAGTAAAAAACATAAGTAGTATTCTCTTTGTAAACATATGTAGTTGAGAAATTCACTGAGTTCTTTTCAAGTTTAATTTGAGAAGATATAAGTATTTCAATTATTTCACTTACAAGGCGCTTGTAAAATATATGGCTAAGTAACTACTTTAGAAATACTGTGAATTCATTGATGAAAGTTTTGGAATATATCATAGTCAAGACTGTTCACATTCCAACATTCAATTGGCACATGAACAAAATAGATTAGAGATCATTCATATGAATCAATGAAAGTTAGTTTCAATGATTCACTTTGTATTCTAAACTAATATATCATTTGTTGACTTTTCTAACTTGATTCCTTTTCAATTTTTTTTTATTTAACTTAGTTTAAGACCATAAGGTGACAGAAACCGTAATTACGTAAGCCTAGACTACAGTTCTGAATCCCGATTAAATCGTTTGCATTGTCATTTTCACTAGGTAGAGTAAGAAACTAGATGGTATAAAGTTTATTATAAGAAGACAAGCATGATAATCAATACCTCGTGCTTGCCGATAAGATTGAAGTTTCATTATCTTGCCCTCTGATCATTTTGATTTGTTGTAGATACTGCCCGGATCACACAAGTATGGACGCATCGAACATATACGTAAAGGCATTCTGGAAGAGGCAGACCTGGAGAGGGTCCAGTCGATCAAACAACAAACCTCACTCATATATGTAGAGATGGATCCGGGTAGCTCTCTTTCATATATATAACAAGATTTCACGTTCTGTTTAAATGTTGCAAACATTCAAAATGTTTTATCATAAAACTAATTCACCTCACACAAAGAGGTTGTGCATGTTTAAATACAAAGGTAAGTAAACATACAAGCCACATATCCGTGGGTAGTCCTGCCAAGCCAATTCTAAATTAAGATAGTATCTTTCATTAGAATCGCATTAAAATATTTTCTTTAAGCTTCTTATTTGTTGCTTACAATGTTGATGAGAATAAGTTATTTCATTTGCATATGGTATCATTCTGTTTCTGCTATCCGGATTTGAGATAGCATTAGGGCTTTAATAGATGTACCATCTATGTATGTCTGCATTCTGTCCTTATGTGTGTCTGACAATTTTATAAAGTGGTTAATTTTTGGTGGGAATCAGATCGAATGATTCATTGCGGACTTTCTCATTCTTTACCTTAACCTATGGGACACACACTGTCACTGCCTTACAAAGGTACTATACCGAATTTGTTCAGCGCTGTTTATTTACGGGGAGATGGAATATTCTGTTCGTTGTGTTGCGGGTGGAGTGATTCCAAATTGGGTTTTCGTGAAGGATCAGCAAAGCTAACCATTCTGTAAAACTGTTATATTTTCCATTGTCTGCAGACCACTGTTTATTGCTAACTTAATGTGTCCGAGTTTAACCTCAGTATACTAAAGTGCCGTTTGGAACGAAATGCGCTTTTATTGAAATCGGGATGGGGTATTCTAATAAAATTTACATCTGTAAATTTATGCCGACCACTACTTCTAACTAGTTATCAAAATTCCGCTACGTATCTTTATGTAAGATTGAGTTTTGATAAGGACTGTGCTTTGAACAAGATTTTGACAAATAAACGATGGGAGATAGGAAGAGGTCCGTTTAATTTTGGATATTATTGTGAGGAGAAGGAAAAACTCTTTGTGCACGGCAGCTCATTCAATAGAGGACGCATTTAAAGCTCAGCTATGTTGACATGTCCACTAGATTTGTTTTTATAACTGTAATATATTTGCAGGAAAATGAATTCTGTCTTTTTCATTGTTTGTATATAATCTTGTATCCTGTCATATACTGTTGGGTTCAAGGATAAGACATTTACTAAGCCTTTTGTATATTAATTGCATATTGCATGATATCATGGATGATGTAATGGTATCATACCAATTCTGATAACAAATCCGTGTAATTGTAAATAGAAATCAATAGCCATGGCAAAATGGCAAACAATGATTAGCATCGGGGTCCAACCTATTGATTTCATTCTGTTAGAATAACCTCCTTGAAATGTTACACCATGCATTGTTACAGCAAGATCTTTGTCATTTATATTCAAGTGAGTTGGGACTTTGCTGCTAATATTCCCTTCTGATTAATACAATGGGTATGATATAATTTCAAACCGTTATGATACATTAGTGAATACGAATATATTGGCGTCGTTATATTTCGTTAATTTGTTTTAGGGGATGCAGTGTTTTTCCATTGCAATATTTTGCACACAAGTGGTCCGAACAACAGTAACTTGAGAAGATGGGCTTTCCTTACTGCTTACAACAAAGCGACTAACAATCCCATAAAGAAACACCATCATGCATGCTATACACCACTTATTAAGGTACTTTAATACTATTTTTAGAATTTTAGAAACATATGATTGCAAAACTGTTTTGGTGATACGTTAACAACATGTTCTAAAAACAACGAATTGCAGGTCAGATAATATAGTACATGGAATACACATGAGCGGTTGGGTGAATTAAATGCATTTAGTAAGGGCAACATCCATGAAGGATATTAATATCATATACTGTAAAAAAGAGGGGAAATGGCAGAGATATGATATATAATAAGGCTTTATATATCGTATTGCTGACAATGAATGGAAGAAGCAGCAATAATTATCCTTGTATGGAAGTCATACGATTCCAAAAGAAATGAAATTATTATGTGAAGGGTAGTATAATTTGTAATTTATTGAAACTTGACCATTAATAGTAGTTCGGTCATCAGTAACAGTATTAGTGGAATTAAAGAAACTAGAAACTTAATAATTAACAGTAGTATCAGTATCAGGACAATAAGGATAATGCAGATTATGACTAAGTAAAAGTAATAAATACCAACCAACTGTTTTACGTTTCCACAGGTCTCCAACGATGCCATCAAGACATGCACAGTGTTTACTGATCTGGCGGGCAAGGAGTTCATAATTCCTGGGACAAATTCATACATTATTAAACCACCAGAGGAACAACCATAGCTTCCTCACTGAAGATTTATTCTGAAGAAAACGACGTGTGCAAAGTCGTCTAGTTAACAAATGTATATCTACAATTGTATTGTCTATAATTCAATTTATGGTGCGCGGTCTTTTCATATCATGGTACATAATGACGATGTTTAGAAGTTGTATTTGATTACAAAGCACGTATCCTCGTCTATTCTCTGGTAGCATGCTCTGGAAAAAGAAAGGCTGTCTAGCGTACATGGAAAACATTCTACATATACATGCTACTTATGCTCCTCAGTACAAATCTTAGTTTCGATAAATCTCATATTGCTTATAAATCCTAATGCATCATGCCGTCAATTGACTAATTGCGTTTCGAATGCATTTCCTTACGTTTTTGATTATATATAATGGACACCAGCGCATATATATCCTACATCTTTCTACATATGTAAATGAAGTTCAATGCATTTATCGTTTGATAGTGATCCTCACAATTAATGTGTTTAGTCTACAGAATAATGAGACTCACTATGAACGTATGAACGCTTTGGAATCCTTATTCTATTCAGTAAGCCTCCCTCACTAGTTCTTTCAATACTTTTAACACCGCTGTCTTGTTGAGAAATACTATTTCAGTTTTACGTGCAAAATAATTATCTATATATACCTGTCTATTAGAAATGTATCAATTAAACAAGGAAACTTTCACCATTATTCTGTGCTTGCTTTGAACAAGTTGCATGATGTTAACAGTTTAGATTTCAAGCTAGTATGCCGGATATCATATTATATATGACAGTAAATAAAGCACAGATTGTGTTATCTAATGCTTTTGGTAAACTACATTGTGCTCAGCCAAGAAAAGTTCGTAAAATGTAGGATAAACTCAGACAACTAATATTAGGTGGGAGTGTGGTTCAAGAAACATAAGGACGATACAGACAGTGATATTTCAAATAATCTTTTAATAAGATTCCAATGTCTCAGTCATTATGAAATGTCAAATAACACTATTAACAGAAAATTAAGTCATTATTATGGTGTTCAATACATTTTAATCTTCAGATAAATATTCTACTAAAGAAGATTCATTGACAGATATTATTGAACTTGATATTTCATTTGTTTTTTTCAAGTAAATAGCCAGAAGAAAACGGTTGAATATTTAGACAGGAAATAATAAATGTTGGGTCAGTCACTCCAACTTTGGCCTTGTAACAATAAAGTTCCAACATCTCATTTAAATTGCCTGTGACTGGGCTTCTCTTTCTCTATCCTTGTCACTTTTTTGGTAAGGCAGCCTGTCCTGCTTCCTGCAGATTGCAATGTTTACATATAACTGTTAGAAATACACACAGTCCTTGACTTTTGTCTCTCTTCATTTGTGGATTATGTTTCTTTCCATCTCCAACTCTGTCATGCATTTTGTGCAATTTTTCTAATACCTTATTTACTATTGGTATCTTTATGATTACATTTCCATTGATGTTGTCAACATAGGTTGCCTTATGTGACCCAACAATGAAGTTTTCTTCATTTTTGTTCTCCTTTTCAGGGCGAATCATGGATGGCGCTTGATTTGGGGAACAGGAAAATAGTGATTCTTCATATACATCATATATTGGGCGCATTATTGTTGGAGATGCAAAGCAAGATTGCGACCTGAATCAATGGTTGGTCACTGTTGCATACTCGCACACCGTAGACCCATGATTGTTTGTGTTGTGGGAACGTTTGTGGATGCTTTGGTTTTTTCTTAGGTCTTCCTGCAGCCATATTTTCTTCTTTAGTGCGTAATGTAGGTTGATGTAGTATTAGTGACGTCATGGTTGACAATTGTTCCTAGTTATGATAGATCTTGGGATGTAACATCATAGTCAGACTGGGGCTTGAAATTGTTAGGATGCACATAATGCTCCCCCCCCCCATGTTTGAATTTTTATTATTTTTTGACCATATAAAGCAGTCAACGTATTTCATTTCATTGTAATCAGTTATGTATGGAATCACCAATCACATTCCTTATCCATGGAATGGGCTCACCAGGAGTTAATTGCCCTTGACTTTGTATTTCAATTCTTTGGCACAATAGCATTAGTGCAGATTCAAATTAGGTAACTAGTAAGAAAGAAAAAAGTAATTATTTACAAACAAAATATATATTTATATCTACTGTTATCAAGTTATATCATCAATGACATATTTTTCATAATCCAATGCAGGACAATTTTTGCACTATTGCCTCAAAATGTATGGAATTTTCCTCACTTTTCTCACTTGATGTACATGTAAACATGACCAAAGTATAGTTTGGAACTTGGGAAATGATCAGAATACATTATTTAATGTTTGAATTGAAAAAAAAAAACAAATATGCATTTTTCTCCTGAATGTCTTTTTTCATGTGAAAATTATAGCATTTCCCAGTGATGTTAGAATACAGTTTTGACGTCATGAAGCTACATTTAAGTTACTTCAGAGTGGTATAGTAAATAAACTATGTGGTTGTCATGTAGGAAGTAAATACCATGTATAATATATCATAATGTTTGAAATTGACTGCAAAATATGACAAGGTTTTCAATAGTCGACATCTTCAGTGGTCTTTAAGGTGGCGCTATACAGTTTGGTACTTTGCATAGGGTTAGAATTTTAAAGGAAAAGAATATTCCAGGATTTCTTCACTGGTTATACTGACAATATTATAAAGACTTTGTATATATTAGGTGCAGGTTGAAGACCTTTCAATTCCCTTTATTTTGATGTATGATTGATTGGTGTACTTTAGGTTCTAGAGTATACAGCTTGTTCTAACTTAAGATGTGCTCGAATAGAAAAAAACTACAAGCTCCGCATGGTCATTTGCACTTCCTGGACTTCAGAAGTAAATTGTAGAAAAATGATCCAATATTTATTTTTTTACTTTTCAGATGTTCTGTAATGCGTTCATTGCACTTTCAGAAGCTGCTATTGCCTACATTAGCAAAATTAGTTTTCCCCAGTTTAATAACTGCTAAAGTTAGTATACTTTTGATTATTTTTTTATAATTTGGCAAGCACATGGGAGCATTCATTTTGTTATACCATGCTCTTATATGATGTACAATTTCCACAAGTGCAGTATCCAAAGAAATGTCAGCCACATTACATATAAGTAGCATAGAGATATGCCAACATTAGATCCATTGTGCATGTTACAAATGCAAACAACTTCACCTCACATGCGTCACTCTCTGAAAAGTACATAGTAACTGGTGAGCGCCTCCATAAAGAGCATTCGGGTGTATACCCATGGAGTTATATTTAATGCTCTTTGTATTAATATTGGCACATTTAGTTTGCAATGACTGCATTTTAGAACTTCAATATCTTTTCATTCCAAATTCTGCTTTAATTAAGTGGCTGCAGGTAGGCTTGAGAAGAGTTATGTCCCTTGTTATTGTACGCAATACAGCATTGACTAGTGGCAATTATAGACCTCTTCATCATTCTTTTTGTATTAATTTCACTTGTCTCAGATAAGATGCGCTCAGTTCTTCTTTGCTTTTGTAAGATTTAGGAATATTTGTATTGTCAAATAACAATATTAACAGAACAATAAAACACTGGTATGGTGTTTAATACATTTATATTTTCAGATAAAATATTCTACTAAAGACGATTCATTCACAGATATTATTGTACTTGATATTTCATTAGTGTTTTCCAATAAAAAGCCAGAAGAAAAAGGTTGAATATTTACATAGGATATAATAAATCTTGGGTCAGTCACTCCAACTTTTGGTTTTGTAGCAATAAAGTTCCAACATCTCATTTAAATTGCCTGTGACTGGGCTTATCTTTCTCTATCCTTGTCACTTTTCTGGAAAGGCAGCCTGTTCTGCTTCCTGCAGATTGCAGTTTATGCATGTAACTCTCAGAAATACACACAGTCTTTGACTTTTGTTTCTTTTCAGCTGTGGATTATATTTCTTGCAATCTCCAACTCTGTCATGCATTTTGTGCAATTTTTCTAATGTCACATTAACTTTTGGTATGTTTATGATTGCATTTCCATTGATGTTGTCAACACCGGTTGCCTCATGTGACCCAACAATGAAGTTTTCTTCGTTTTGTTCTCCTTCTCAGGGCGAAGCATGGATGGCGCTTGATTTGGGAACAGGAAGATATTGATTCTTCATATACGTCATATCTTGGGCGCTTTCTTTCTGGAGAGGCAGAGCAAGATTGCGACCTGAATCTTGGTTGTTCACTGTTGCATACTCGCACACCATAGACCCATGATTGATTGTGTTGTGTGTACGTCTCGGGTTGTAGATTAACGTGTCACTATGACCTGTAATTCGCGCATTCATCAAGAGTGCTGTATGTATATTGAAATTAGTGGGGCAAGTATATTCCTAAAAGTACAGCTCCTATTAGTTTCATTTTCTTATATTCGTTATCTAAGCTTTGCAATGTGCAATATGATATTCCATTGCGAATAGTCCATAACAAACATCCCTCCACAGATATGGAAAACTGCTCTTCTTCATCCTTTTGTAAAACAATACACCTTTAATATCGTGAAAGACTTTCTCATGTTAATCGAAACCCTCATTAGAGGAAAGAGTGACAGTTTAGGATACAGATTCATAGATAGTATAGACTTACTGAAATTACCCCAAACTCTGTTAACAGTGAATGAATGGAGGGTTGTATAAATAATATAGATCTACACACGTACCCCATTCTCTACCTAGCCAGATTTATGGACTGTGATCGTAGATTATACAGTCCGACCACTGTATCCTGAACTACATCTGTCCTTGTTGATAGAGAGTGATAATAGATGATATGGCACCGCCTTTGTACTCCAAGCTATATATACCCAGATGGATGGATGCTGATCGTAGATGATACGGTCCACCTTTGTATCATAAACTCCATCTTCCCAGATTGATGGATGGTGATCATAGATAAAACAGTTGAAAGCTTGAATCATGAACTCCATCTATCCATATTGATGGATGGTGATCATAGATGATACGGTTCCACCCTTGCATCATGATTTCCATCTTCCAGGATTGATGGATGGTGATCATGGATGATACGGCGCCACCCTTGTATCATGGTTTCCATCTTCTCAGATTGATGGATGCTGTTCATACATGATACGGTGCCACCCTTGTATCATGATTTCCATCTTCACGGATAGATGGATAGTGATCATAGATGATGTGTTCCACCCTAGTATCATGATTTCCATCTTACCAGCTGGATGGATTGTGATCATTGATGATACGGTTTAAAGCTTGTATCATGAACTCCATGTATCCAGATTAATGGATGGTGATGATAGATGATACGTTTGACAGCTTGTATCGTGAACTCCATCTTCCCAGATTGATGGATGGTGATTATATATGATACGTTTTCACCCTTGTATCATGACATCCATCTTCCCAGATTGATGAATGGTGATCATAGATGATACGGTGGAAAACTTGTATCATGATTTCCATCTTCCAATATTGATGGATGGTGATCATAGATGATTCGTTTGAAAGCTTGTATCATTAACGCCATCTCCCGAGTTTGATGAATGATGATCATAGATGATACGGTTCCACCCTTTTATCATGAGCTCCATCTTCCAGGTTGATGGATGGTGATCATAGATGATACGGTTGAAAGCTTGTATCATGAACTCCATCTTCCCAGATTGATGGATGGTGATTATATATGATTCGTTTGAAAGCTTGTATCATTAACGACATCTCCCGAGTTTGATAAATGGTGATCATAGATGATACGGTTCCACCTTTGTATTATGATTTCCATCTTACCAGATTGATGGATGGTGATCATAGATAAAACAGTTGAAAGCTTGAATCATGAACTCCATCTATCCAGATTGATCGATGGTGATCATAGATGATACGGTTCCACCCTTGCATCATGATTTACATCTTCCCGGATTCATGGATGGTGATCATGGATGATACGGTGCCACCCTTGTATCATGATTTCCATCTTCACGGATAGATGGATAGTGATCACAGATGATGCGGTCCACCCTTGTATCATGATTTCCATCTTACCAGCTGGATGGATTGTAATCATAGATGATACGGTTTAAAGCTTGTATCATGAACTCCATGTATCCAGATTAATGGATGGTGATGATAGATGATACGTTTGACAGCTTGTATCGTGAACTCCATCTTCCCAGATTGATGGATGGTGATTATATATGATACGTTTTCACCCTTGTATCATGATATCCATCTTCCCAGATTGATGAATGGTGATCATAGATGATTCGTTTGAAAGCTTGTAACATTAACGCCATCTCATGAGTTTGATGAATGGTGATCATAGATGATACGGTTCTACCCTTTTATCATGAGCTCCATCTTCCAGGTTGATGGATGGTGATCATAGATGATACGGTTGAAAGCTTGTATCATGAACTCCATCTTCCCAGATTGATGGATGGTGATTATATATGATTCGTTTGAAAGCTTGCATCATTAACGACATCTCCCGAGTTTGATGAATGGTGACCATAGATGATACGGTTCCACCCTTTTATCATGAGCTCCATCTTCCAGGTTGATGGATGGTGATGATAGATGATACGGTTGAAAGCTTGTATCATGAAACTCCATCTTCCCAGATTGATGGATGGTGATCATATATGATACGGTGCCACCCTTGGATCATGATTTCCACTTTCCCGTCTTGATGGATGGTGGTCATAGATGATACGGTTGAAAGCTTGTATCATTATCTCAATCTATCCAGTTTAATAGATGGTGATTATATCTAATTTGACTAAATGTTATGAAATCTGGCCTCTATCTCTAGTCAAGATCAGAAACATTGTATTAAAATGTTAACGCGGAATGTGGCAAAGCAGCGGATATGTGGCAGTCCACGATACATCTACTTTTGTTTATTCAGAAACAATTGTAATCAACCAACTCGTAAATAGTCTACAACGTGAGTGTACATGATTTGTTTACAAATTAATTTATAATACACTATTGGGCACAAGTGAGTGCAATACGACGTATACGTGATTGCAATATCGTAATATACTAAACGATTATGACAATGTAAACTAAATGGAGAACAAAATAGCATATAACACAGATAATAGAGAACAGTAGTTATCATCAATCTGGAAATAAACGACAGCCACGTTTCTTTATTACTGGGAAGCAATAGAGATAATACGCTTGACAATGATTAATAGTAGTTTAATATTCAGAAAAAGTAACCGGTCAAAACATTGAAGTATATGATAGCTGCAATACAGAAAAAATGACAGAGAAACTTTAAACAAAATGCAGCCGCTGAAGCTCTTGAGGATATAACCTAATATCTGAGTGTTGAATCATCGATAATTATGTATTTAAATGCATGGTTTCATGACAAATGACGATGAAGTTTACAACATTGTTTGAATTTCATATTTTTCAACGAAAGCAAGACAAATATATTTGACTGAAATCTCAAAAGATATGGTCCTGCCGCCTGTTTTTGACGTTACTCTGTTTTGACCTAGTACCAAAAACTCCCACTTTTCTAGAGAAAGCACCTTACATAGATGTCACGTCGAAAAAAAATGATTTATACTGGTCATCACTGACAGAAAGACAAATTTTCAAAATTCCTATTAAGTAAAGATGCATGCCACGAAAATAATCTCCATTTCAGTAATTTATTTTCTCGAATCATTCATAAAGTCTTCATGCAATACCTTAGTGGCTACATTGACGAATCAAATCAACTTCCTGCCACTTTAGATATCCAGTCTGCTAAGAACATGTGCTAGCAATGTGAATCACAGTGGCTAACACAGGTGAGTCGAACTGATCATACCGCCAATGTATGGATATACATCACAATTAATCTTACAATATGTTCTCTACATATATTTCTCAGTACTGACCTTTCAACTGTGTGACAACCAATACAAATCATATGTTAATTTAAATAACGTCCAAAGATGACTTCACGGTGAAATTCTTGTCAAGGGTTCAACTGCATTTTTTTGAGTGGCTGCACTGTAAGCAGAGCATCATGTAAACAGAAAACACATTTCACTTCCGGATCATCACTAAGGCCTAATTACACACTGTGCACTGTAGCCGAAATACACACAGACAACCACTCTCGGAGCTCCTATTCTCAAGAATAAACATGTCACAGAATTAGGCGAAAATTGAATTTTTTTTTCTTGATTTACAAACTAATCTCACCAATTTTTTTTTGTTTCGTCGTACATGCGTTACCTTGGGTGAATAAGTGGTTTTTTCCAAGGTAAGCGGCGTGTAGCGATTTGCATGTGCCTGACTTCGAATCACATGAAGTCCGGAACATTAGATTCACGGGGTGCACGGTAATTTTGCCATGAATTTTGCTCACCTATTTGAGGATATATAAGGCAGAATATTTCTGATAAATATTACGGGACCAAAAGTATCTTATCACAGGAAAGATAGCTCGTCATACTATCTCCAGCCAAAGGGGTGAGTGTTAAATTTATATTTCCTTTTATTGTGAATTTTATTCAGTTTATCATTTCATATAATGATGCCTTTATTACAATGCAGATTTTAAACGTGGAATATTTGGAATTACTAGTCACTATTAGACTTTAAATGCAATAGCGTAATCTAAGGTTTAGATTATTTTTTGAGACAACTATTATTAGTCTGGTTTCTTTATTGTAGCTGATAACGTCTTTGATATCGTAGCTGAATTGTTGCGGAACATCTCTGAATTGTAGCTGAACGTCTCTGAACGTCTCTGAATGTCTCTGAATTTTAGCTGAATGTGATTGATTTTGCCGTGATTGTGCTGTTTAATTGTGCGATCGAATTGAGGTATCTGACTGTCTGTTTGTCGGATTGTCTGTCCGTCTACATCTGTCGTGACGTGTAAATATCCGGAAATCTAGAAGTCCGAGTGTCGGAGCTGTCTAGAGTTGTAAACATCCGGGATGGCATCTAGGTATTTGAGAACGTTGGTTCTAGTAGATGCTGTATGCTGTCTGTACGTATAACTGTGGTGGATCCGTGAAGGGCAAACGGCCGATAAAAGTATTGGTCAACCCTAGGTATTCGGGGAAACTGGGCGGCGATCCAACAGTTGGTGAATCGTACGGTTATACAGGGTCGATACACATGTGTGTGTTGCAATTGTAGTACAATTGAATAAATTGTTATATTTACATAGTTACTTCAAATCACAATAGTATTTCAAGGGATTACATGAATCTCAATAAAAGTTAGCAACTTGATTAAATACATGTATATGTTCGTGCTAGTTGTCGCAATCCATACGTGCGATAGTATAGTTTGATGTTTTGTATTTGTTATCGTAATTTATACTTGCTGTAATATAACTTTTGTAAAGGTTCCTTGGATCTGTGTATAGTCCAAGAGATTCCTTTGTATCTGTGTTTTATTTTGTATTAATATTTAATTTATTCATGTATTGTGAATGGTTGTGAGTGTCATTGTGGGTTGAACGCATGAGTTATTGTGTTGATACATCATTATTTTTCATTAATAATTTATTTCATAAATTTATATTTTCTTTCACATATTGTGTTTGTGTTGTTCATTTAATCCACCATCCACTCGGTAACAATTCTGTTACAAAACAAATACCTCTAAACCCCTACCAAAATCGCATCAATATAAATATATCTTCTATCACCACCAAAATGAGAGAGGAAACAATGTTTAAAAAATAGAATAAAACTGCATTCGTGACAGGATAATGTGACTGTATGGGACATGCTACATGTATGTGGCATGATTCCACAGTTCTAGACATCACTATAAACTGCCACACTGCAGACATCGGAACGATGTGACTGCAAAAGTGTTATAGCTACGTTTCAAATTCAAATCACTTATACACACACGTAACACCTTTTAGCATATATTTTATAGTTAAATCGGCATCATTGTTTTCTTATTTATATCAAACCATTATGATTCTCTATTTAACTGCAAAGAAGCCATTTTATTTTATTATTAGAATAGTGATATTTAACTTATCCTCACCATTTTAATATTTTTAAGTTACTGATAGTAGCAACTATGATTATAGATTGAAAATAAAATGTTTCGTCTTTTAAGATAATATATTTTTCCTATAATTATTTGCTCTTCTAGGGAAATGTAATAATAAGAATGCAGGACAGTTCTGAAATCCCAAAAGAATATTGATGATACCAACTTAACAAAACAATTCATAAAATGAATCTAATATTTTTCGCCTACAAGCAAGCACGTTTTTAATACTATCATGATTTGTCCTAATTTAATTCTCGTACTTTGTCCTACAAACTCTCTCAAATTAAATTTTAATAAATATAAAAAACGATTTAATAATGACCTAATATTTTCTGTGATGTTTCTTATACACCAGTATTTTCTATATTGTATTGATGATACTCTGTGACATTGTTTTTTAGGAAGCACAAGTACAACAGTACCAAATGCAGGAGACATGTGAGTCAAACAATAGTGACGTAATACACAAACATTCCAACAAGAGTCGATTTTGAACATATGTAATAGGGAGTGAGATAGACTATGTATTTGACATTTGAATTGCAAGCGTTGCTAATTAATTAATGCTTTCAATGCAATGAGAGGTATCTCAATGAAACGAGTATATTTCTGACAGGGTGACAATAAGTGCTTTAGTACGAGAAAACCATGAATTTCCGAATATATGACATTTAAAATCACAAGGAAACACGCAGATATAAAGCGCTGATATAGAATATATCTGCACAAAAGATTAAAAGGAATAAGAAAAGAAAGGAAGTAAAGGGAAGTAAGATAGTACAATATGTGCTATATTTTATGCTTTAATTCGAGCATCAAAATGAAGAAATATTATAATCACCCGTTTTGATAGGTTAGAGATTACAGAAGAAAATACAGTTCACAGAAGAAGGGATATAATAAAGTGTCAATAATACATCGACTGTTCATTATTACCTATATATCGGCTTTTGCATGATAAATTCCATGTAACAATCCTAATCGTTCTTCTGTGAATTATGATTATATTATGTATGCTGTTTTGTATCTTTCATTAGTGGTCCATAGATAGTTATTGGATAAATGATAAATGTATTTTAGGCGAATGGTTCACTTCGATCAGAAAGGGGTTTTGAAACTTGAGCAACTTAAAAAGTAGATATGATGAAGTCCTATTGCAGTTATATTTGTTTGGTTTTAACGGCACTTTAAAAACATCGCTGTTTTAACACATTAGCATCATGCTGAGTAAAATCAAAGCTAAGAGCTTCGCCAAAGGACTAATATATTAAGCCTACCTGGGCTAGCCTGTGCAGATATTAAAATCCGGGACCGTGTCATTACGAGTTCGACGCTAAACAAACAGAGAAAACCGCGCTCAGCCAAATGCTATACATATAGTCAATGAACAAAGCTGCTAGAACCGAAACTATCGATATTCAAGAGAAAGGAAGAGGAAAAAGAAACAACAAACGGGGATTATATTCAATAAAATAAGGATTTTTAAAAAAAAAAAATATTATTTGCTATATGAAGGAGACCGACTATGCAGGATCAAATTGTTATCTTAGAACCCGACCGGATCTGCTATTTCCTGGTATTTTATGTTGTCTGACTGATATTTAGAAGAATTACATACTGGTACAATGCTCACGTTTCCATCAGAAGCAATGTGCTGTAATTGCTTTATTCTAACTTCCTGCTACCTATTCACGTAGAGGAAAGTGGGGAATACATATCAACATAGTTTATAATTTCTTCGTTAAAACTTATATAAATGATTTATAAATCTGTAGTCTTCGTGTCATAAAGAAATGCATCAGTACTTTTTGGCAATGAAAACAGTAAAAGTAAAAAGTTTAAAATGATTGTATTTTAACTAAGATATTGTGAATATGAACATGTCAAATTCCTTTTCGTCCCCTGACTGAGCCATGACGTTTGCTTCGAAGTATAGGGTGTAATAACTATGTACTAGTAAATTATTTGGGTTCATTAATAATCTAAAAATATGTTCTATTTGAAATGTAAAGAAGACTCCTCTCATTTCTGACATTATTTTAACTGATTTGACCGTATGACACTTTATGTTTTGACTCCTTTTAATACAGTAACATCATAGACGAAAGAGATTTCACATAGGGTCTGACATTCGTTGATATGAGAGTATATATTAGGTGTGTATTGAATGGATTATCTTTTCGTTGTATAATTGACAATCTAAGGCAGAGGAGGGAATTCTTACAGATAATGATAACACTATTTTCAGGACACAAAGTATTAATTATATGGAAGAACTGTGAACCAGTCTAGAAATGGGTGAAGAAATAATAGAGTATATACGGGTTTGGCGATCAAAAATGGGTTAATAAGGAAAAGTACTTTTAGTAAAAGTATCTTTTGTCAGCTTATCCTATCTGTATTGTTTTTAAATACAGACAATATTCTCTTGATGAAATTTTAGTTTTTTATACAGGCTTGTCTTAAGAGTACTCAAAAATGAAAGTAGTACCTGATTCATTTGGTGCAGAATCAATAAAATGTATTTCATGCACAAAGAAGCTTGCACCAAGGATAGTTGTGCACGGAAAAATATACGTCTCATCATTAGCACCCACAATTATTAAGTTATTGAATTTTGAATATGATGTTGTTTCCATAGGTTTACAATGGGAGTTGGATTAGTAACGTGACTCATTCATGGATTGCGCTTAATTAGGGGAGACTACTTATCCGATAAATGTTTCCAATAAAGAATACAGTTGTGTCCCATCAAGAAACAATCACTGTATTTTGGTTAGCGGATAGTTTAGAGTCCTCACCCCACCCCACCCTCGATTTATCTGCAGAATTTGGCACAATAGACGATGATATTTTACTTCACCGTCCGCAGCATGTATTTGGCATTCAAAATGCGTCCTTACTGTGGTTCAAGTCCTACTTAGTCAACAGGACACAAATTGTGTATGCAAATGGAATACAATCCAGCCCAGTTGATATGTTTTGTGGTGTTCCACAGGCTATGTTCTTGGACCTGTTTACTTCATTCTATACACTCAGATGCTCACAAGTGTCAAATATCGTCGACTAGTGTCTCACTAATTGTACTATCATGAATCCAAATATACAAATCAAGTCACCCAACTAAAGTTGATGCTACCATCCAAGGAGTAGAGACGTGTGTTTCTGATTTGAAATCATGGATAATATGTAACAAGCTGCAGATGAATTCTGTTAAAACCGAGGCCATTCTGATCACAACATAAAAACTATCACATTCACATCCTTTACCTCAAACAATAAACAGCAACACCAACATTAAATTCACACAGTCAGTACGAAAATTAGGTGTTACTCTGGACAGTACTATCATATTGTACAAACGTGTCATGAACATATTCAAGGCTGCATATCTTGAACTAAGACGCATCGGCTCCTTTCGCAAATATATTTCAGCTGATGTTACAAAAACACACGTGTGTTCGTTACTATTTTTTAAAACTGGATTATTTTAACTCAGTTCTATCTGGTTCATCTCAATATCTATTCCAGTAACTTCCAAAAAGTTCGCAACACAACTGATCCGATCATTCTTAGAGTACCGCGATCAAAGCACACCTCCGCACTGATCTGTACCATACACTGGCTATTCAGTCGATCCAGAATCAAACACAACATGTTTTTTCTGTACATCGTTTCACTGATGGACTCTCGTCCAACATGACTATCTGGCCTCACCCATGTAGACACCTAATTATTGTTTATGTGAATGTATAACCTTAATGTTACGAATTCACCATGATGTCCACCATCGCAATGTTAGGCATCCAACGTTAACCTTGGGCTTGTGTAGTATGACAGGACATGTATTAGCGACCGCTAAGCATGTTTAAGTTTTAACGCAAGAACTAACTCAAACAGAGCAACTTTGATGTCACAACAGTTTTCTTCCACATCATATTCAAACGTTCCCTCCTCGAAGATATTGACTGAGACATCTGAATGCAAAATCATGTTAGAAATATTACACCTTCTTCATTAGAAAGAGTAATATTTCCATATAATTAACCCATGACAAAAGACCAAGAAACCATCCACATGACTCCAAACATTAAAACAATATTAGAGAATACAGACATTGAGATTTGCAAACAGGTAACAATCTTTAAATTAACCATGTCTTCGTGTGGTTTAGCATAATGTGCTTTGAAGATTACGCAATGAAACGTGTGCTTTATATGGCAGCGTTTAAGTGTATCCTGCCAGATATTCCAAACATTAAATTTTAGTATCTCAATATTTAGCTAAGAATTTAGCATGCTTAAGTAAATCAGTAAATGACCTTTAAACGTGTTGGTACTATTAGCACACGATTTTAGTATATGAAACACAAGTCATCAACAAATGCAAGTCTCGTATGCAATGCAAATGTCATGTCTTGTATGGAAAGACGTTTTTCTACTTCGAGATATTATGATCCTGACCTTTAATTTCCCTCAAAGACAAGCTACTCAAAACGCAAGTTTGCTTAATTGAGAAATCGTGTTATTATCGGCAAACTAAACAGAACACTTGCTACCAGATAAACCGCGACCGGATAACATCATAATATAAACCCCATTAATGGCTGGATAATACATACAATCGGTATTCGAGCTGTAAGCTCACTGGGAAATTGATTTAGAAGAAAGAAAAAAGATGAATTGTAAACTAAGTAACTTTCAGTTTTTCTACAATAGAACAATTTCAAACTTGCTGTGTCACAAACTCTAACAAGGCAACAAACACATGAATAATCTCAATAGGCACGTTGCTCACTGTACTGCCATGCAGGTGCTCTTGAATAGATAACGAGTATTTAGGCAGGTTGAATAAAGCATAATATACAGCAGGGATTGTGAAATCAAAGTTTTACAAATCTGTACAAAAGCATAAGATTTGTCAATAAGTGTAGGTGACACGCTAATGTCTCCTTGGATGCAATTAAATTTAAACCACTGAGATTACTGGGCTTCAAAGGCAGCCTCTGTGTGTGTGTGTGTGTGTGTGTGTGTGTGTGTGTGTGTGTGTGTGTGTGTTTGTGTGTGTGTGTGTGTTAACAAATACAATAGGTATACACAGACATAAGAATGGATTTGATCATTTTATTAACATCAATGCACTTTTCAAAATGCTACTTGAATACATTAAATGAATGTTGAAATAGGAACATTTGCTAGTCATTTCAGATGTATTAAACCTATAGCAAGAAATGTCAAAAGTTTGTTGCCTGTATCAGGAACATCCATTTTCAAGAGATTCATTCTTACATCAACACCTTTTAAAATACCTCTTATATTTTAGTTAACACCACTGTAAGAGCATTGCTACTTGCCGATACTTTCAAGATATTGATTACCGTCTGCAGCCACCTAATAAGTAAGAGCATTGATCTTGTGAGAAATGTACTCAGAAAGGAAAGGATGCGATATGCACTATGAGTGTACGCGTACGTGATAGAAGTACTCAAACGTTACATGTTAAAGATTTTCTCTTATACCCAAACTACAATGTACGGGCCCTTCATGATATGCGCAGATTATTGAAATACAAATTTCCGCTCTTTTTCCTTATCAAAGACAATGATTCACTGAACACACGTTTCATGTCAAAAAAACACAGAGGCACATTTTAAATCCAAACAATAACTTATTTACTGTACATCTATTCAACAATGATAAGCCTATATTTCATAATACTCACATTAATAAAGACACCAATATATTTGTCGTAGAAAAGTAATAGCCTATGACAAGTCCACCCGCACATTTTAAATGAATTGGTTGTTCCTGTCCTTGTGGGCTTATCATATCCCTCACATGGTCTTTGCATTCAACCTCGGCAATGATACATTCTGTTATTTAGTTCATGACCATATAATCCTGGCAGTTGTTTCAATTCTCGCTCACACGCTTGAGATTTGGGGTTTTGATAAAGTAGCAGCTATGGAACGAGGTCACCTATACTAAACGTTAAAAATCCAGGATAAATGACTGTGGGATAAAGAAATTAGTTCAGTCAGGAACAACATAATTTTATTTTCCAGATGAAGGCAGCCAAAACAAATGACAGGTAAAACCCTATCAACTGTCATTTTGTCCATTACAATTTTGTTCCTTTCTCGTTCAAACTTCAATGGTACATTTATAGAGATGCATTCAATGGTAATTTGCAAACATCTGCACCGGTCGCTATTGCATCCTTGGTGACTATGGCGTTATGTGTGCATCGGATGATTGTTTAACTCACTTTTATATACCGGTGCTCAGAAAATGCTATCAATGTGGGGGAAACATGATATTTCGCGTTAACTGCGCTCTTATACCCTTTAGTTGAGGGCGCGCTGCCATTCAGGATCAGCCGATAAGGATGTGTCACCCTTTCAGATTCTTTTCAGGCAAACATCGTATGGGCTATAGATAGTGTGGGTATAGCGACTGTATTATTATTATTATTCCTTAAGGAGTGTCACCTGACAATTTAATTGATCTTAATTGGTGAATATTGCCTTGCCTGTGGGCACCTACCCATAACATGACACCACATTATTCTCGTTATAGTAATCGCCCGTGAGAGCACACCAGTGCAGTACGTTTCAATGTTAATATGACAGTGAAATCACAATTACCAAAGCAGACAACGGCTTGGATTGTGATTCCGTTTGTGTAGCTCAATGATACATCATTATTTCCTCAGAATCAGAACCGGCACATGTTAACCACAAGTTGGTTAACCTCCTCTTCCACCTGTTTGTAGTGTTCTCTGCCGATATCAGGCACTTTTAAATCGTCGTGCAACTGATTCTTAGATGGAAGTAATGGTTAAACAGGTATATATACAGCCTTTACGTAGGTATTGTAATTATTTATAAGGGAAGAAAAATGGAAAGGGGGGAGGAGTCACTAGACACTCTAATGATAAATGGGATGGAAGTACAACTAAAGCAGAAATTATGACGGAAGTACAAAATTTGTATACAACACTATATACACCTCAAAACATAGACAATAACATAATAACACAGTACCTAAATTCAATACAATGTGAAAAGATTTCATCAGAACACAAAGAATTGTGTGATGAATTCATTTCTGTGGAGGAATTGCAAACCACAATAAAAGAACTTGCAAAAGGTAAATCATCAGGGCGAGAAGGCCTCACGGCGGAATTCTATAAGAAATTTCAAAGTGAGGTGGCACCAATGTTAGAATGTTTATTTAATAATATACTTAAAAATATGACAAAATGACAGACTCAATGAGGGAGGGCGTGATCACTATCATTTACAAAGGGAAAAGAGACAGAACCGACTTAAAAATCTGGAGACACATCTCCCTCCTTAACACTGATTACAAAATACTGAGTAGAATTTTAGCGAATATGGTTAAACACGGGATAAACACGATAGTAAACACTAATCAAACATGCGGTGGTAAAGGCAGAAGCATACATAACAATATACTTAACATTAGGACTATTATAGATTTTATAAATGGATCAAATTCGAAATGTGCTATGGTACTTTTCGACCAGGAAAAAGCTTTTGACAGATTAGAACATAATTATACGCAAAAAGTACTGAAAAAATTTGGATTTGGAAATAATTTCCAAAACTGGATTAGAATATTGTACAATAAAATAACTGCAAATGTACAAGTAAATGGTGCAAAAAAAGATAAATGAAATACAAAGATCAGTGCGGCAAGGCTGCCAACTATCAATGCTATTATACGTAGTAGCGATCGAAATCCTGGGTATAAAAATCAGGAATAACACTAATATTCATGGAATCAAAATACCAAATCTAAGAGATGAATTCAAGATGCACAACATGCTGATGAGTGTACAAACTTTATAAACGATCCGAATTCCTTTATACACCTACAAAAGGAATATGAAGCTTTTGGAAAAGCATCGGGATTACAAATAAATCATGAGAAAACGGAAATTCTAAAAATAGGAAACTAGAGGGGAAACCACCCTGGAATACAGAGTAAAAGCCCTAGGGATTTTCTTTGGGGTAAATGAAGAAAAGGAAAATTGAATAAAAGTTAAAAATAAAATTAAAGATGTAATAAATATCTGGGCACTCACGCCGCTTAGTCTAATAGAACGTTCACAGGTTGCAAAAACATATATGTATTCTAATTTGACTTATTTACTAAACGCTGTGGACATTACCAATAAAACACTAGAAACCATTGATAATGAAATAGTAGACTACATATGGAATTTCAAGACACATTACATAAACATGTCGACACTATATAGGTCTAAACTAAAGGGGGATTAGCCTTACCTAATCCCATCCTATTAAAATGTAAACATTTATTAAATAAGTTTAAACGTTTAGGCAGCACACCACAAACACCTTGGGAGGCACTATACATTATTTGGTTAGGATTTGGCATGAGAAACAGACAAGACATATAAACAAACAACAAATTGAGTAAGAAAATAGACACACCACACTTATATAGGTGGGGGGCTAAAGAAACTTTATATAGGTATAGGTACTACAAAGAACTATGGACACTATGCAAGGATAAGACATATGACTGGCTGATTTAGATTCAACTTCAAGTAAAAATAAAGTAGAGATAGAAAATCCACTTGTAAACTGGGCTAGAGCTTGGAGGCATTGGTCTGACATCAACACTCTGAAGGTACAGAGTGTCATCTGCACGTACCTCCACACCGTCTGGAAGAAATGCCCCGTTCACAAAAAAACATACGAGGACTCTGTGTGGCAAAACAAAGGAAGAAAGGATCACACTTATAATTGAAATAATGAAGGTAGACAATTACGACAGACGTCAAATACTCTTCTTAGACGGAAACTTTAATAAAAACTTAATACGACAAATTACTGGCCATATAACGAAGACGTTAATAAAATGTGGACCACTGATGAAGGTTAGGTAAATTTCCTATAATTTTTTTTTATATAAAAAATAAACAAACATACAAAACGTTTTTCTTTATTTGTTATTATTTAAAAAATAAAATAAAAAATATTATTTATTATTTCAATAATTATTTAAATAATGAAAGATACTACATTACTCTAATTATAATACTAAATACCATCTTAATGGGGAAAGTACATTAATGATGACGCTCTGGTGCTATATCACATGGCGCTACACGAAGTGAGCAGGTCTATGGAAAAGTTTGGAAAATCACCCCATTAGGGTGTTTTATATTTATTTTATACTTATTTTTCTTCAGTAAATTTTTAAAGTTAAAATTAATTTAAGTAAGGCACCTCTTCTTCTCTGGATACTATATCCAAACTTTTTCTTTCATGTCTATATCCCCACCAGACATGATACCCATTAAAGGGTAAATTGTAAAAAAAAACTTTTGGAACATTTCTTAGATTAATTAACATAAATAAATAAAGGACGACCCTAATTGAGTCAGGAGCTGTATAACCAAATAAATTCGTACAGACCCTTACTCAAGGCAGGCGGACCTAGACTATTAAATATTATTAGAAAGTAAATTGGTGTACATTAAATTAAATACACTTTAATTTACACAAATTTCAAAATTGAACTAAAATTTATTTAAATAAAAGATTTTACGTGATAACCCATTTAGAGAGTTATCAAAACGTAAGAGAACTCGTGGAAAAATTTGAACGGAAAAGGCTATCCTTACAAAAACACAAAGTATAGACTTATATATAGCAACATACAAATAGCACCAACACAAATAGCAAACACAAGGATAATAGGGGACCACTAGCCATGGTCAAATGATAAAATAAAGTGGAATACTAATTTGGGTAGGTCAATTCCCATCTAGTAATGTTCTACTTAAACACTAGGGGAAGAAAAAATACCCCTTTATAAACATATAATCCCGATGGGAAAAATTAAATGGGGAATTAAATGGAAAAATAAAAAACTTTCAACAACATATCAGGGGCGGAACACACATCAACATAAAAACTTTTTTACTTTTTTTTTTTTGATTGGGGTGGGGCCACATGTAAGGTGACCACCCTAACAAAAAAAAAAAGAAAAATAATGGCCCTGAAATGACCGCACGGTGGGTGTTAAAGAAGGATTCATCGTGCTTTGTCACAACGCGCTTGATATTTGCACTCATGCGAATACTTATACTAACATGTAACGTATTTCTCCACAAACTATTTCACATTCAATACCAAAGTGACAAATGCTGATTAAAGCAGGTGGAATAGTACTACACAGAGAGTACTCCTATTTGTACAATTAAAAGATGGATTATAATGGTAAGTCGAAATCGAATTCAGTATGGGCAACATCAGTTATGATAATGACCGTCCCAGTTACGTATTCGTACGTATGAATGATTAATGATGATTTTTGTATGACTAGCACAGAAATATTGGTGTTTTAAGCACAGACAGATTATTGCATCATTATGTTCTGCTTGAAATCTCCATGAGTGCGATGAAAGAATTTAATTCGGTGCAAACCAGTTGTTCCAATGACAAAGATCAAACTAAACGGTTTATCGACACACATGCATTGTAAGCCATCAGCATTGGGGCTATGGCTTTGTCAATAGCAACTCGAAATATAGCGCTTTTAAAAATAACGACTCTGCAAAAGTTCAGTTTCACAAACCGTTTTTCCTATGTAGATGTAGAATCTATTTAACGTTATTAATATGCAAACATTTGCCTTCAATACGGAAAGGTCAAGATCACAGTAAAAAAGATAATCAATTTTATCAAGATGAAATGTATATGCACGAGCCAACCTGAGCAAACATAAGCTGATTAAATATGAAATAGGTGTAAATAATCGTTCAAACATATGATAGACCTTCGAAAATAAACGGCAGCAGAGTAGTCATGTGAATAGAGTCAAGTATGTCTTGCGGTCCAGACAAAATAAATATTCAAGAGGAAATATCTTTCTAAGTTAAATAAAATAGTTATTATACCTACTTGTCACCTACACAAGTGTCATAAGACATTGTAATATATTATATTGTTCAAACTGTGCAGTTCACAATCGATTAAGTAAGAGTATGATTGGTAACGGAGGCGATTGGGTATATTTACTAGTAGTAGATTGACTGCTTTTAAACGACTGAAATAATTCCTTTCTACAAAAGCTGAAGACATGTTCACAACGATTGTTCAGTTCGATGTGGTATTAAAATAACTGCCTCAACTCTTTTACGTGAATGACCACATACAATGTTTGTAGGTTTCTTACAGAAGCGGGCACACTCCTTTTTATTATCATATTTCTCAACTCGTCTTCATTTTTCAAAAGGCTTTATGAAATGAGAATGGTTGTAATGTTTGTAGCCTCATGTGTGTGTCACATAACTACCATAATAATTTAAGAGGACCGAATTATTTACCTGGCATACGATCATACAGACATATTTGTATATATAGATATACATCGGAAATACAAATAAATTGAGTACATATCTTCGGAGTGGTATAGACAACAAATACGAAAACGTCTAATAAGAAAACATTTTGGACTGTCTTTAATCCCATAGACTTAGTAAATCACATTTAGTTTTTTCTCTTTCTTCAGTATAATACACATGACCTAGTAAACATGAATATATATGTGCGGCTAGCCCTTATATGATGACCTTCTTTTTCAGACCAGTTGAAAAGGTTTGTTTTGGAACACAATATCTAGACAAAAACGCCATGGATAATTGTGGTATGTTACACTTTGCCTTTCAATGTTTATTAACCCTGATATTCCATCAGCATTGTTATGTTTCAGCAAAGTTTCAAAGTACGTTTTGTAATAAGTGTTAACATATATAGTAATATAGTAGATACAATTACATAATAGTATAGATAGAAACAATTACATAATGGTATAGATAGAAACAATTACATAATAGTATAGATAGAAAAATTACATGATAGTGTAGATAGAAACAATTATATACTAGTGTAGCTAGACACAATTATATACTAGTGCAGATAAACACAATTACACAATAGTGATGATAAAAACAATTACATAATAGTGTAAGTAGACACAATTACATAAATGTGCAGATAAACAAAATAACATGATAGTGTACATATAAACAATTACATACTAGTATAGCTAGACACAATTGCATGATACTGTGGATAGAAACAATTACATAATAGTGTAGATAAAAAATGCATAATAGTGTAACTAGACACAATTACATAGTAGTGTAGTTAAAACAATTACATTGTAGTGTAGCTAGACACAATTATATAATGGTGTAGATAGAACAATCACATACTAGTGTAGATAGAAAAAATTACATAATAGTGTAGCTAGACACAATTACAAAATAGTGTAGATAGAAACAATTATATACCAGTGTAGCTAGACACAATTACATAGTAGTGTAGCTAGACACAATTACATAATAGTGTAGCTGTAGCTAGACACAATTACATAGTAGTGTAGTTAATACAATTACATAGTAGTGTAGCTAGACACAATTACATAGTAGTGTAAATAGATACAATTACATAATGGTGTAGATAGAACAATTACATACTAGTGTAGATAGAACCAATTACATAATAGTGTAGCTAGACACAATTACATAATGGTGTAGCTAGACATAATTAAATCATGGTATAGATAGAAACAATTACATATTAGTGTAAATAGAAACAATTACATAATAGGGTAGATACAAACATACATACTAGTTCTGATAGATACAATTATATAAAAGTGTAGCTATAAACAATTACATATTAGTGTAGATAGAAACTATTACATAATGGTGTAGATAGAAACAATTACATTGTATGTCAACAGACTGCTAATAACAGCAGAAACTTTAATAACTCCGTTTGTTGTTGTCGCTATATGCGTTTCGTCGTTATTTTTGTGTGTGCGTGTGGTGGTGTGGGGGTGCATAGCCAAAATATTACTTTTATGATACTTAATGAAACATTAAGAACTACGGGGAAAATAATTTAAACCCAAACAGTCAAACTATTTGTAAAGGAAATAATTATATGTATCATCGTAATACCGTCTAATCTTGTGGTCGAATAACGCAGTCACCACTGAGAGAAACAAATATTACGGAGGATGGTCCAGTGGCATTGAAGCTCATAAAAATAAATATGCTTTGGTTAAATTTACTGTTTATTTGCATCTGAATTCTAAACAGATGTTCCCTCCTTGTCATTATATTCATGATTACAGCCTCAAAATAAGAATTATTTGTCTGATCACGAGGAAATAAATGAAAGAAAAAATCAATTACACATCCAGATTATTATCGTATAAGCTTAATCAGGCACCCATATACGTTTGCAAAATAGACGTTGAATAAATGATTGCAGGAGAGTCGAATTAAAATCGATTTTGACTATCAAAAACAAAATAGATGATTGAATGTGTATCGACTCTTAGTGGTGATCAGTAGTTGGTCATGAGGGCCTGTTGTGACGATGATAATGGGTGGGCATCCATCATAGTATGTTTCTAATGTAAGTCATAATAATAATACTGCTGCTCGTGCTACTGCCAATACTACTACTACCACCACCAATGCTACTATAAGTAATAATTTCACTCCTACCACTACCATCGTCATTACTGTTACTACATTGTTTGCTCTATTTTAGACTTCAGGTTTAATGGCGATTTCACAGTTACACCCGACATGAAACAGAAATTCGACGACTATGGATACATTATCGTGAGGTAAAAATTTCTTATCAAGTGAACCTTGCACGCACGTGTCTGCTCATAGTGAAGGCTGATTAAAACAAGACTATCAACGCACATGCTATTTATCACACGCATAAAGTTGAAGTACATCTACGGCATTAAATCGATCCTTTTTAATAATTTGTGCTATTGCAAAATAAAAGTAAATAGTAATTGTAAACAGTGTATGGAAGTGGTTTGGATTTTTCATTTCTTCTCACTCAGTATGTGTAAGCATGTTTGTTTATGTTTTTAAATACGGATGTATCTTATAATCTATAAACCACTGGCACATGTTAGGTAATATATAATTATAAGAAGTATGCTATCTTAAACACATGTATATCCTACCAATTGTACTAGAATTTATCGTCGATATTTTCATCTTTGGTTTGTCTTTCTACACCTTCTAGATGTTTCCGTGGGTCCGATCATTCGGTCTCATCCTGTATATGCTTTTATTTGGTTTGTCTTTCCCCAGTTCCTGTGGGTCATATCATTATGTCTCATCCCGTATATACTTTTATTTCTTTCTACGTTATGTAAAGAGGCCCTTGGCTTTCACAAGTTGTGAGTCAATCATTGATTTCTAAATTTAAAATAACGTTTTCCCACTCTATATCTGAGTTGTTAATAATTTAATCGATAGTCATGTATATTGTTGCTAGCTTGTCTGACCATAAAGCTTCATTGCCATTGATATTCTGACGTCTTGGACAGCTTCACTGAAAAAGGACTAACACCCAGTGTTTCACCAATGATACGCTGATGAGACCCAAATATACCAGTCTAGCCAAACAAATGTCGTTGATTCTACCTTCCACGGTGTAGGGAGGTGCCTATCCGATGTGAAATCATGGATGACATGTAACAAGCTACAGATGAATGATGATACAACTGAGGCAATTCTAATCACAACACAAAGACTTTCTCATTCACATCCTTTACTTCAA
This sequence comes from Unio pictorum, assembly GCA_030141615.1. Taxonomy (NCBI): domain Eukaryota; kingdom Metazoa; phylum Mollusca; class Bivalvia; order Unionida; family Unionidae; genus Unio; species Unio pictorum. The sequence continues at coordinate 2,969,822 of JARLTB010000224.1, forward strand.
ACAATAAATATCAGCAACACCAACATTAAATTCAGTCAGTTTGAAAACATAGGTGTTACTCTAGACAATACTCTCACATTCCACCAACATGTCATGAACATATACAAGGCTGCACATCTAAAGCTGAGAAGCATCAGCTCAATATCTTTCCGTTGATGCCACTTAAACACTTTTGTGTTCGTTGGTACTTTCAAGACTGGACTATTGTAACTCAGTTCTGTCTGGTTCGTCTCAATATCTGCTCCAGAAACGTCAACAAACACACCTCCTGCTGTTCTGTACCCAACACTGGCTATGCATTCGATCCAGAATCAAACACAAAATTTGTTCTCTGTGCTACGTTTCACTGACGGACTCATTCCAACAAACCTCTCTGGCCTCACCCATGTGTACACACCAGCAAAATACTTACGCTCCTCTTCTGACAATCGTATACGCATTATTCCTACTATGAAAAATAAGTCATATGGACAACGTTCGTTTGCATACTAGGGCCCAGCAAATTGGAATGAATCGCCCATTGACGTTAGACACAAAGACACGGTTGATCCGTTTGAAAAGTACTTTTAAAACTCCTCATTTCGACTGTAAAAGCAAACTTAAGCACCTAATAATGCTTCCTACCTTAAATATTTTCCGCATTTGTTATGTTTTCTAAAGTCATGGTGTTTGTTTTAGTTTTTTTTAGTCATGTCATTATATATGTTGTAAAGCGCTTAGAGCTTCTAGAGATTAAATGTTATACAAAGTCCTCATTATTATTATAATAATTTCATTAAATAAAAATTTGTGCAATTTAATATGCATTACTGCACTGATTTATTATTGATTTTAAGTCTTCAGTCATAGTTTCTACGTCAAATCCGTTAATGCAAGTCTTATTCAGGCAATCACGGCTATACAAACAAATATGTGAACAAACAGACGAAAGGGGAATAATCACTGCCCTCTATAGGTATATTTGTTTCGGCACCCTTCAAGTATTTGAAACCACAACAAACTTAGCGTTCTATATAAGATGAACGACAAAGGTCACAACTCCAAAGGAATCCTGGTTTAAACCAGTTAATTTATTATTCGTAAATACTTTCGTAGTGTACTTATTTGGGTTTTACATCTTTACATCTGAAATTGTATGGGCAAATTTTGGCATTCGATTCATTTAAAAATTTCAATGTAACGGCGCCGTCTCAACCTCTTCAGTGAAATTTAAGATATAGTACATTTAAGAATATCTTTAATGACAATCATCGACATCTAATATTTTACTAATTTAGAAAATACGTCTCATAAGTTCTGTAAATGAAGATTATATTTGTATAATTGTAGTAGATTATTTACGTTTTAATTTTGTTACGCATATGACGAGACGTTAATAAACAAGTGTTTTTTTAGAAGAGTGTATATTATATCATGACTACTATGGAGATAACTATTTTATTACATGCCACTTTATGTAAGAAAATAATTGAGTTTTGATAATTGATTATTAACAGGGGTCTGTTGGATAAGGATGAACTTGATCTTATTAACAAAGCAATTGCGTCACCAGACGGTGTACTTAATCATCGCTACTCGGTAAGTGGTGTGTATTAAGAATACGTTGCTTTATTTATGTCTTACGCTCTTTATTGTTCGGCTTGTTTAGGATTTCTTAAAGTTTTCTCAATAACTGTGAATAATTTCATGACACAATATATCTATTATTTGAAACAATCGTTTAACCTTGTGTCACAAAGAATGTTTATGAACTATAACTTCCATAGGTAACAGAATGAGTTTGAATATTCGCATATTCGCTGTTGAAAATTCCAGAAGAGTGCATTTCTATATGTGAATAATTCCAACTGTTCCAATGTAATGTAAACGAGCTAAATAAACCGTAACTACAAAAATGCGCACAGTTCATGAATAGTCCAATTGTCCGATTTCGTTCACACCTACCTGAACTATCATGGCCCGTATTCCCTAATCGTCACCACTTGAGATGATGCACTGTAATACGATATTAGGATAATTATTTCTAGCAAACTAATTAATATTCAAAACGTTCAGAATTGGAAATTGTTCATTCAAAGACCGCTTTGATTAGTTTTATCTAACGTTTACTTCTGTGGTGAGTTTATAAGAAACAAACAATATTGCAATTTAGTGGTAGATAAAGGAATAGAAGTCAGCAAATATATGAATTTAATTTTGAATGAGGAAATATGACTTTCGTTTGCCACAGTTCGTCTTGTACTCAATCTCTATCCGTAAAATCATTTTCAGCTTGATGATCCAGAAGGGCGACCTCTCGGCCGAGTCATATGGACCCATCCAGGAAATGACATCACTGGTCTGTTGGCAAGATCAGAAAAGGTGGCAGGTACAAGTGAAAGGGTATGTTTAAGTTGTTTACACTTTTGAGATAAGCATAAATAATGACGGCAACATAATTCCGCACTGTATTAATGGAACTTTTCTCATGTAAGACTTTACCTTTATGAGTCAGACAGGTCAGGTTGTGTCACATATTTGTATATATGAAATGATAACATTTATTAAATGACGAAACAGGTTAAGGAACAAACACATGTCTGAAATCATAATTTTGTTTTAAAGAACCACATAACTATTGAGACAAAGATATTAACAGAAATACATTTTCACAGATGCAAAAAAAGTATTTTAACTCCAACGTTTGTCACAGATGAATGGATAGAGGGGGAACGTAATCAGTTGCTGATTTTCATACAAAAATTAATAAGGGATTTTATGTGGTAGTGAATCAAGTTTCTTAGATTTTCGTATACTGAATGACAATATTTTCATATACTAACGTTAGTTATTACGACGTAAGTACCTACAAACGTATCTACGTTATAATTGGACGAGGCCGGCCGAATAAGTCTTAAATCAAGGAACGGCAATAAATACAATTTCATAAATAACATCTGTTTAATGTAATTCAACGATGAACTAATCTGACAGCATGCTCGTATACATAACAACAACGCATTTAATATAACTAGCACTGAGGTCACCATAACGATGTCATTTTTATATAGAAGCAATCGTGTAACTTAAACGAAAACACAAACGAGAATTAATATAGGGAACCTATAAACACACTTCACAAATATATGAATTTATCATAATGAATGATTAATGTATATCATTTATAAATGAATATGACTGATATATAATACTATCAAAATAGATTATCAATGTACATAATTGATAAATACGTTGTAACAGTGAATGATTATTCAATAATTATTTATCATTGAAGTATAATCATAGAGCGATAATGAAGTATTCATTTCACATATATAATAGTCTTGAATTATCGATTTTAAACTGGAGCAGATCGTATGGTCGTTGAACGCAGTTTGTGTTTCCTATTCCACTGGTATCATTGCATATTCAAAGAGCGAGAACACATGACCCGGTCCTCCCATTGTTCCCAATGACCCTTTGAAAGTATCCCCAATCCTGCAGACCGGCTTGTAAAAATTATTTATTCCCTAATTGCGAACAAACCAACACCATCTATATACAATGTCATGGTACAATTTTAATGCAGTATATTTATAAGCGAAACTCCCACAAATCTACGACTCAGCAGAAAACAATCCAAACATTTAAAATGGACATCATCCTGACACACTTCGTCTGCATTGTCATAATACAGGGACAATTCACGCTATAAGTATCGTGATTATTGTCAACTCCAAAACAAGGGAATTTGCTGCAAACAGGCTTCTCAATACAGGAACTTTGTGTGTGCATCAGTGTGTGAACTGAACACAGCAGATCGAAATAACTAGGGTTGTAAACAATCACCATCGGAAAACTCTGGATGCGCAAATAAATTTTGGTTCAGATAAAATAATTTGATATTAAGTATACAAAATAACCCAGACAATACTTCCCCTCCCCATATGCACGTGTGAAGACACTTTAGCAACATCGCGAAATGTGAGTATAATCTACCCATTGAAACTTATTATTTACATTACCATGTCAATTAGGTTAAACAAAATATGCAAAGCAAACCCAGTTAAAGTCATTGGCCCCGCACAATTGAAACCATCGAAACGCCTCAATCAAACTATGCTCATTTTGATGTCCCAGTTCTCAATGAAGTTCATCAGGCGGATATTTTATGTTTACCACATGATACTGCCAAAATACGAGACGTCAAATAACAAACAAATACGCATTGCCTGTAGTTGATGTTGCAAGCAGATACTAAGAAGCAGATCCATTATCAACAAAGACAACAGCAGAAGTAGCTTCTGCTTTTGAACGAATTTTTCAACGAGGTGGGCTACATGGCCACAAATATTACAGATCGATCCTGGCAAGGAATTTCAGAGTGTAGTGTCATCGCTGATGAAGCAATATAATGTCCGAATACGACGAGGAAATACATCAAGCAAGGAAATATTAGAGGATACACAATTACCACCACGATCACTTACCTAGCACCTCGACGCCGATTACATTCAAGACAGGTTTTAGATTTATGTACTGTGCTGTCTTTGCCTAAGAGTGAGGTACTGTGCTGTCCTTAGAATAAATTAATTCAGATGTATGTAATCTGCTGTCCTTAATGAAGATGTATGTACTGGGCTATCTTTAATGAAGATTTATCCTTCTGGACTTGCTAGGATGTTATAAGGCACCCTAGGAGTTCACATCAGGAAATTGTGTGTACCATGCCGTCATACACACAACACACCCTCATGAGCTTGCTAGACTGTTGTTTGACAGGCTAGGGGTTAACATAGGATGGGGTTATGTTTCGTGTATCTGAGCCTACTAAGATTTCATAAGGCAACTGCGGGTTCACATGGGGTTGTGTTGTTTTGTATATATATATATATATATATATATATATATATATATATATATATATATATATTATAATGAATTATGAAAATATCATTAGTATTGATTCTGCTTTTACAAATTAGAAAAATGAAGGAATACAATTATCTGTTATACTAAATTCTGTAAAAATTCTTTCTCATTTCGAATACTTACAGGAGCTCAAATCCGCGAATAGATATTCTGCCATTACAGTATAAGTTTATTAAGGAAATTAAATATGAGCAGTCTTTGCTACATAAGAGGATTATATAGAAATATAGTGAATCGTGCCTCTTTCTAACGTAGAAGAAAGTTACATTATAACTATCAAACGAGAAAAGAAACAAGAAAAACTATCAATACACATAAGACAACTAAAAAGGTTTATATAAAGTGAAAGTAGTAACTGTGAAAATAAGATGTCTTACTTTGTCAGCGCAAGAATCTTAATACTTTTTTGTCAGTGCCAAACTCATGAATGAGGGGACTGTGCACATCGTCCAGATTGCACATTAGGATAGGGTAAATATTAGTAAATATCACGAAAATCATATCAGTAACATAAAAATATAATAAATAATTTTTCGGTCACGTTTGTGACTTTTCCGATTAAGGGTGTCACTCGCATTTGAAGTAAAGATTCAGTTGTAGACTTTCCCCAGATAAATCAATTGCTCTACCAATCTGGTCCGTACATCTGAAATTTATTCTTGTCAGTAGTGAATTCTGACATCGGAGATATACCGTATTAACGGGCTCGTATGCAATCAAACTTCCAGGAGATACTTGATGGGTAAATGTATACAGAATATATTTCTGCTTTGCCTGATGTTATATTTCTGTGTTTGTCTGATAACTTCCATCAATTGCATCACACACAAAATTGACTGCGATCACCGAGGTTATATATATATACGGGTGATATATCTACCACCACCGTATGGATCATTATATCCTGCTGCGGTGTTATCTTACTCCATTCTGTAAATATTCGAGGTAAGATTTCTTGTGTTGGTATTTTACCGAGTATCTTTTTGATTTATCATCGCCACGTGAAAATATTATCAAACATATATAAATATTAAATCAAATTCAATCTGATTTTGAACTTATTAATCGAAGACTCATACCAATGGTAATTAATTCAGACAGCACAAGCAAACAAACAGTCCTAACAAATACTCGATAATAGAAGCTGATCTACCAAAATGTAAGTATCCCCGGTATTACCTAGACGAACTAAAGAAATCCACCAATGATATATATCAGCGATGAATTATTTCCTGAGTCACTGAACAGACATCCTATACCCAGTCTTCCAGGTCTGCAGAATGCTCCCATCAGAACCCCCATTTTTTTTATCCAAAGACTCAAAGGCCCCGAAGCTTTCATTCCTATGTGGAAATAAACAAATACTGTTCTTAAAGTCAACACTATTGTCGACCTCAACACCCAGTTTACGAGAAACCCTATCGAATTATATGACTCTACGCGACAGATCTCCACAGCTAAAGACTACTTACGTACAGCGCGTCTGAATTGTGATATCGTTGATGATAACGTTTTCCGTATCGTTGATCTCGTAGTAATTAGGATATTAGCTGCATAACTTTGCGTCTGTTGCTCTGGGTGAATCCAGCTCAATATCTAGAAAAACATTCATCAGTTAATGCTCTACGCGGAAGCAAAACCCGTCTAAATTGATTTGTTCAAATATAATGTATTTACATCAAGAACACACACACATATTAGTTATACAGTTATCCACCTGCATCAACAACATCATCAAAAACAGAAATAACATTGATATAGTATTATTATTATTGTTTATTATTATTATTATTGTTGTTATTATTATTATTATTATTCTTGTTATTATTATTATTATTATTATTATTATTATTATTATTATTATTATTATTATTATTATTATTAGCTTTTGGGCGGAGAAGTCTATCATTAACACAGCAAACTTTTGCTGAAAGACGCCAAAACTGGCGGAACACACATGTGGCATCAGGACTATGGGTGAGATCCGTAACTGAGTAACTGAATGAATTGTTAATTGGGGATAGACAAGGTTAGATACAAAAGTATATATTGGATGAGTAACAATTCCCAACGGCAATTTCAGATAATTTGTCTAAAATTATAAATCATTGTTTAAATGCAAAGTGCATTCTCTGAGGAAAGTAATTATAACCTTTCCATAGTATCAGCTAGTTGATGTGGAGACATATTTATTTTCAATGGAGCTGATTATTATTATATCTCATTGATTAAACGACAAAGGGGACTCTGTGATATATGGGTAAAGTTTGTAAGCGAACATAGATCTTGTAATTATAATTTTATTTCTTCACAGGATAAAGGGAATGTGTATGTACCTAAAGAAACAAAGATCTGACAAAAAACAAGGACACTTAAAAACGTATACCTTTTCAGGTACTGGTATCATAATTGATGCCTACGTCCGGACATGTTGACAGTTTTTATACCAATATACCGGTGTGTGAAAGAAAACGGCTGCCTAGAGGTAAAAATCATGAACATAAAATTGCATCATAGATTTAGAAGATTGCTCTTGTGAATGCCCGAGTACTGACAATCACGATAATTATTCAATTTTTCAAACAATGAATCAAGCAAAGCCGTAAGTGTTTACTCTAATGGCACATTTAGAGAAAATAGTCTGGCAAAATATTATTGTCGTTGGTTCGTCAAATATTCAAAACTGCTGCAGACTACTCATTGGCCCTAATTTTCTTATTCTATTTGACCAAATCGTCTTTTAATGTAATCACATTTTTTATATCCATTGTGTATTTGTACTTTGGGATGAGGTCATTTCGACTGAGCAAACGCGTAGAGGTAAAGTGTATTGAAGACTTGTATAGGATTCTTAGTTCAGATCATTGGCTACCTTTAAATCTGTTGCACCTGATGTCTGTTTTATTTTATTTTTTGGGGGGATTTTAAAGGACCTGGTTATGTTTACGAGTCAGAATAATCTAGAAATGATATTTTGATCATTCTTCATGAAATAATGTTTTTATATAAGGTAGTAAAAAACATAAGTAGTATTCTCTTTGTAAACATATGTAGTTGAGAAATTCACTGAGTTCTTTTCAAGTTTAATTTGAGAAGATATAAGTATTTCAATTATTTCACTTACAAGGCGCATGTAAAATATATGGCTAAGTAACTACTTTAGAAATACTGTGAATTCATTGATGAAAGTTTTGGAATATATCATAGTCAAGACTGTTCACATTCCAACATTCAATTGGCACATGAACAAAATAGATTAGAAATCATTCATATGAATCAATGAAAGTTAGTTTCAATGATTCACTTTGTATTATAAACTAATATATCATTTGTTGATTTTTCTAACTTGATTCCTTTTCAATTTAGTTTTATTTAACTTAGTTTAAGACCATAAGGTGACAGCAACCGTAATTACGTAAGCCTAGACTACAGTTCTGAATCCCGATTAAATCGTTTGCATTGTCATTTTCACTATGTTGAGTAAGAAACTAGATGGTATAAAGTTTATTATAAGAAGACAAGCATGATAATCACTACCTCGTGCTTGCCGATAAGATTGAAGTTTCATTATCTTGCCCTCTGATCATTTTGATTTGTTGTAGATACTGCCCGGATCACACAAGTATGGACGCATCGAACATATACGTAAAGGCATTCTGGAAGAGGCAGACCTGGAGAGGATCCAGTCGATCAAACAACAAACCTCACTCATATATGTAGAGATGGATCCGGGTAGCTCTCTTTCATATATATAACAAGATTTCACGTTCTGTTTAAATGTTGCAAACATTCAAAATGTTTTATCATAAAACTAATTCACCTCACACAAAGAGGTTGTGCATGTTTAAATAAAAAGGTAAGCAAACATACAAGCCACATATCCGTGGGTAGTCCTACCAAGCCAATTCTATATTAAGATAGTATCTTTCATTAGAATCCCATTAAAATATTTTCTTCAAGCTTCTTATTTGTTGCTTATAATGGTGATACGAATAAGTTATTTCATATGTATATGGGATAATTCTGTTTCTGCTATCCGGATTTGAGATAGCATTAGGGCTTTAATAGATGTACCATCTATGTATGTCTGCATTCCGTCCTTATGTGTGTCTGACAATTTTATAAAGTGGTTAATTTTTGGTGGGAATCAGATCGAATGATTCATTGCGGACTTTCTCATTCTTTACATTAACCTATGGGACACACACTGTCACTGCCTTACAAAGGTACTATACCGAATTTGTTCAGCGCTGTTTCTTTACGGGGAGATGGAATATTCTGTTCGTTGTGTTGCGGGTGGAGTGATTCCAAATTGGGTTTTCGTGAAGGATCAGCAAAGCTAACCATTCTGTAAAACTGTTATATTTTCCATTGTCTGCAGACCACTGTTTATTGCTAACTTAATGTGTCCGAGTTTAACCTCAGTATACTAAAGTGCCGTTTGGAACGAAATGCGCTTTTATTGAAATCGGGATGGGGTATTCTAATAAAATTTACATCTGTAAATTTATGCCGACCACTACTTCTAACAAGTTATCAAAATTCCGCTACGTATCTTTATGTAAGATTGAGTTTTGATAAGGACTGTGCTTTGAACAAGATTTTGACAAATAAACGATGGGAGATAGGAAGAGGTCCGTTTAATTTTGGATATTATTGTGAGGAGAAGGAAAAACTCTTTGTGCACGGCAGCTCATTCAATAGAGGACGCATTTAAAGCTCAGCTATGTTGACATGTCCACTAGATTTGTTTTTATAACTGTAATATATTTGCAGGAAAATGAATTCTGTCTTTTTCATTGTTTGTATATAATCTTGTATCCTGTCATATATTGTTGGGTTCAAGGATAAGATATTTACTAAGCCTTTTGTATATTAATTGCATATTGCATGATATCATGGATGATGTAATGGTATCATACCAATTCTGATAACAAATCCGTGTAATTGTAAATAGAAATCAATAGCCATGGAAAAATGGCAAACAATGATTAGCATCGGGGTCCAACCTATTGATTTCATTCTGTTAGAATAACCTCCTTGAAATGTTACACCATGCATTGTTACAGCAAGATCTTTGTCATTTATATTCAAGTGAGTTGGGACTTTGCTGCTAATATTCCCTTCTGATTAATACAATGGGTATGATATAATTTCAAACCGTTATGATACATTAGTGAAGACGAATATATTGGCGTCGTTATATTTCGTTAATTTGTTTTAGGGGATGCAGTGTTTTTCCATTGCAATATTTTGCACACAAGTGGTCCGAACAACAGTAACTTGAGAAGATGGGCTTTCCTTACTGCTTACAACAAAGCGACTAACAATCCCATAAAGAAACACCATCATGCATGCTATACACCACTTATTAAGGTACTTTGATACTATTTTTAGAATTTTAGAAACATATGATTGCAAAACTGTTTTGGTGATACGTTAACAACATGTTCTAAAAACAACGAATTGCAGGTCAAATAATATAGTACATGGAATACAGATGAACGGTTGGGTGAATTAAATGCATTTAGTAAGGGCAACATCCATGAAGGATATTAATATCATATACTGTAAAAAAGAGGGGAAATGGCAGAGATATGATATATAATAAGGCTTTATATATCGTATTGCTGACAATGAATGGAAGAAGCAGCAATAATTATCCTTGTATGGAAGTCATACGATTCCAAAAGAAATGAAATTATTATGTGAAGGGTAGTATAATTTGTAATTTATTGAAACTTGACCATTAATAGTAGTTCGGTCATCAGTAACAGTATTAGTGGAATTAAAGAAACTAGAAACTTAATAATTAACAGTAGTATCAGTATCAGGATAATAAGGATAATGCAGATTATGACTAAGTAAAAGTAATAAATACCAACCAACTGTTTTACGTTTCCACAGGTCTCCAACGATGCCATCAAGACATGCACAGTGTTTACTGATCTGGCGGGCAAGGAGTTCATAATTCCTGGGACAAATTCATACATTATTAAACCACCAGAGGAACAACCATAGCTTCCTCACTGAAGATTTATTCTGAAGAAAACGACGTGTGCAAAGTCGTCTAGTTAACAAATGTATATCTACAATTGTATTGTCTATAATTCAATTTATGGTGCGCGGTCTTTTCATATCATGGTACATAATGACGATGTTTAGAAGTTGTATTTGATTACAAAGCACGTATCCTCGTCTATTCTCTGGTAGCATGCTCTGGAAAAAGAAAGGCTGTCTAGCGTACATGGAAAACATTCTACATATACATGCTACTTATGCTCCTCAGTACAAATCTTAGTTTCGATAAATCTCATATTGCTTATAAATCCTAATGCATCATGCCGTCAATTGACTAATTGCGTTTCGAATGCATTTCCTTACGTTTTTGATTATATATAATGGACACCAGCGCATATATATCCTACATCTTTCTACATATGTAAATGAAGTTCAATGCATTTATCGTTTGATAGTGATCCTCACAATTAATGTGTTTAGTCTACAGAATAATGAGACTCACTATGAACGTATGAACACTTTGGAATCCCTATTCTAATCAGTAAGCCTCCCTCACTAGTTCTTTCAATACTTTTAACACCGCTGTCTTGTTGAGAAATACTATTTCAGTTTTACGTGCAAAATATTTATCTATGTAAACCTGTCTATTAGAAATGTATCAATTAAACAAGGAAACTTTCAACATTATTCTGTGCTTGCTTTGAACAAGTTGCATGATGTTAACAGTTTAGATTTCAAGCTAGTATGCCGGATATCATATTATATATGACAGTAAATAAAGCACAGATTGTGTTATCTAATGCTTTTGGTAAACTACATTGTGCTCAGCCAAGAAAAGTTCGTAAAAGGTAGGATAAACTCAGACAACTAATATTAGGTGGGAGTGTGGTTCAAGAAACATAAGGACGATACAGACAGTGATATTTCAAATAATCTTTTAATAAGATTCCAATGTCTCAGTCATTATGAAAAACAAAACGTTTGTTGTTTTCATGTCGAAACTTTCTATATAAATTTTTCCGTGACTCTACCGATCGCTAGAAGTAGCAAGAAACAGCTGTTTAGTATTTTGTTACAAATGAGCTTCTTTATGTGATTATGTAGATCACCTAAGGTAACCAGTGTTACTAGCGGACAGTGGGATAGCTAATAGTTCTTTGTAAGTCGTATTAACGGGAATTCTTAGTCCAGCCGTTGAAACTCTTTGGCTCGTAATTTATTTGTCAATTTGACTTATAACAAGTTCTTGAATCATTTGTATTGGCCGAATATATAAAGTATAGCTTGCCACACTTGTCGAATCGTGTCGTAACACCAAATCAGTATTAAAATGTATCACTGTATTTGAAATAATGCAGCAGCTTTGGATGAAAATATTGCCAAGTGAAGGCAATATTTTAGTTCTCACGTTCGCACACTCGTGTACATACGACATAATCGGGTACCAATCAAGTAGATGGAGTATTCAAAATACAGCCACCGAAAACTGACAAAGAACTAACGATATTGCCCCGAAATACGGTCACAACCACTACCATAGCTCTCTCTCTCTCTCTCTCTCTCTCTCTCTCTCTCTCTCTCTCTCTCTCTCTCTCTCTCTCGTCAATAGTTGAGTTACCGGTACTTATCAGAAACATGTAACAAATGGAAAGTAATAAAGAAACAATGACATGGTGTGGAAAGAAAACACGAATTACAGAAGGTAAAAATTAAAAAAAAACGTAAATCTGGTAATTATTTTGTTTTGAGAATGGACAAAAAAGCTCTTAATTTCGCACCATATCATCATATCCTGTGTATATATGTTGAAGTTGATACATACTGGGTGATATATAAAAGATGTGGAATAACGGTAATAAATGCCTTAAATATTACCAGAACAATTCAAATACTCCTGTTATAAGTAAGATTGAACATTACATCAAAAACCTGTTGATTATCAATGCCTACTTTATAATCTAACCATTTACTTTAGAATTGACGTACCCCGCATGAGTGACAAGGCATACAATTTTCAAAAATTAAACTTGTGTCCAGGAAACGTACATTTGCATAATTACACTATATTTTAAAGGTTAAAAGTTTTGCGGCACATATGAAGAGACAATCTTTTGTTGTGATGAAGTATACATATTGTATAATTAGTACAAATGAACCAAACATTGTCAGAATGCAAATCCGCAATCGGAGAGTTCAAAACACTCGTACATTTCAATACAGCTACTTTATATACATATGAAGCGATGGTTGAATCAGACTCAATATTTAGATACAGTTGGGATCAAATTATATCCGACTTTAACGTTGGACAGGTCAACATAAGTTCTCTGCATTTTCTTTCATAGATTATATATTGAAAATAAGTATACAACATTAACTATACATGCATCCTCTTTAAAACCAAACGTCTAAACGCTTTGAGAATGACACTGAATGTGAACAAAAACCGTCCTTTTCTATTTTCATGAATGCTTTGCCACGCTAAGGAAAAACGAAGATTTTTGCATCATAGAAAGTTAAAATAATCGGCCCCAAATGTTTCGGACCTTTGGTTTAATCTGGAAATGATATGGTTTGTAAAGTAATTTCTTACTCTTGTGGTGAGATTTACCATCTACCTCGATGTCATAAGCATTCCAGTTTAAGATACGCCAGATACAACTTGGTGGATTTTGCTGTAATATTAATTGTGTGGCATTTAACAGGCTCAGTAATAACCTTAGATCAACTTCCGTTTAACATAATGTTTAGGGTTAGCGAATGTCATTAAGACGGGAGCATAATCTGCAATTGCCAACGACTAATATCCTTTAGTGAGATTATTTTATTAGTAGTAGTATAATAATAGTAGTAGTATGCCTATTATTTTTATTATTATTATTATTATTATTATTATTATTATTATTATTATTATTGTTATTAGCTAATGGGCGAAGAAGTATATCATTATCACAGCAAACTTATGATGCAAGACGCCAAAACTAGTGGAAGACACATGTGGCATCAGGACTATGGGTGAGATACATTGTTCTTGAGTGAATTAATGAAGTTTCAATCGTGAATAATGATTCAAATTTGTTTAAAAACGTAAGTTTCTCAGAATGCAAAATAAAACTTTCGGAAACATTGGGCACGAAACATCACCTTCGAAAATCAAATCTTAAGCAGGGTCTTGGTGCAAATTATCGCATTGAAATAAAACAATAAAAACTTCATTGGATCCTATCGAGACTAACGTATATCTATTTTAATATTCAATACATAGTTGATTTTCTTTGTCTTATTTTTATGAAGTCAAACATAATTCTGCAAGCTAAGAGTAAAGCTGACAGGCGACTGTTGTTTGTTTATTTTTAATTTTAATTCCACAAAGTTGTAAACTCGGAATGTGTAACTTTACGACCTAATCGAGATCATGATCAGATATAAACACAGAATAAGAAAAACCTACAAAACAACACTAAACAATTTAACATTTCAACTTTTCAGGTACTGGTATCACAATGGATGCCTACTTCCAGAAATGATGACTGTTTTTATACCTGTAGACCCATGTGCGAAAGGAAACGGCTGCCTTGAGGTAAAATACAAAAAATAAGGTGCTAATCTGAATAACTGAGTGTTTTCAATCACAGGAATTATAAGACTGTTTTGTTTCGAACTAAGCCTAAGAGCTATTTATATCTATATTTGCAGCATATTTAACGTGCATAGACCATCTCTGTTAAGGCGTCCTCGCAATTGTTTGAGGGTCCTTTAAAACTTTAAACTTAATTACATGTTTTGACACCTTTCATTCACTCCCCTTTTCATCTTAACGTTTCTAATGTCCATGATTGATTTCAGCACGGATTACCGAAATTGAATGGTCAAATCGCCAGTAGCACTTTACAAAAACGTAGTGTTGGTTACTAAAACCTATATTTAGAGTTCAATTTATCTACAAATGTACCTAGCACATATTGCATGTAATATATTACTTCAAGTTCTTTTCGGCAGAATATTTGCTCATGAACATATTTATCGACACAGATATATATATATATATATATATATATATATATATATATATATATATATATATATATATATATGTACCCGCATTATGTGACTCCATTCTGAGAGTTTGAACCTAGATTACCGTGTGTGCATTTTCATTTTCCTGAGGTACATTGATAACGACGTTAAGTCTTGTATTGTGTTGCTATAAGCTTTGATAATCATTCATGGTGATCTGTTACAGATTCTACCCAGATCGCACAAGTATGGACGGATTGAATACAAATTTGGAACCATTCTGGCAGAGGCAGACCTGGAAAGGGTAGAGCCATCAAGCAACAGACCTCACTCGTATACGTTGTGATGGATCCTGGTAATTTTACTTTACATATTTTACTCAATTTGTTTTCACCTCTACAACTTTCAAACAACTATTGAAGCTTGTTTTGCCTGAAACTAATACACTGTTGACAACGAAAGAAAACAAATGTTAATAAACACAAAGTGACCAAAACACATAGATCTCTATCGTCCTGCTAAACTGGAGTTATATTTTAAAATGTCATTTATTATTAGCTACGCTCTCTGGTTACTGTAAGCTATTGACTGATGATATGAGGTATAATTAGTACCTTGCTTGAGGTCACTTCACTCAAGTAATATGTCAATATGTCTGTGTAACACCTGTCGTGCTTGAACTATTTGAGAAGCATAATTTGATATCTTACCTTCAACGACTCTATTCAGATTTTCATGAACGGTTCGCTTTTTTGAAGAGACATGTACAATCAGGCCTCGGCACGTGAAGTAAGGTGTTAGTCTAGAGACACAGTAGCGCAGTCTACCCGCCTTGTCTATTTTGGGAGATTAGATCTGACAAGGTGAAGCCAAATATATTTACGTCATTTAAGTTTGAATATAACGACGTCTAATTACTCATTAATTATAAGGGGTGCAGTGTTTTTTTTTCGTTGCAATATTTTGCATTCAAGTGGACCAAATAACAGCGATTTGAAAAGATGGGTTTTCCTCTCTGCTTACAACAAAGCAACCAACCACCCCGTGAAGAAACACCATCATCCGTTTTACACGCCACTTAAAATGGTTCGTTCTTATCTTTGTAGTGGTATCTCTAAAACTGTCTTGATAACTGAAGGAAACGTATATATATATATATATATATATATATATATATATATATATATATATAGAGAGAGAGAGAGAGAGAGAGAGAGAGAGAGAGAGAGAGAGAAATAGATAGATAGATAGATAGATAGATAGATAGATAGATAGATAGATTATTTCATATATAATGAAGTATATTGTATCTTTACAACTTTCGAACAATAATGTAGCCAAGATAAGATTCATAAAAGACATGCTTATCGGTATTGTTCCAGAAAATAAATGCCAACGTTTCGACAAATGCTACCTCATATTGCTACCAACTGATGGATGAAACAATTCTGTAATAACTAACTTAGCCATGATATAAGTCGTAGGAATGGTCGTAGTAGAAGTAAAGACGAAGTAGTAGTAGAAGAAGTGATTGTAATAGTATTTAATTTAAAGAAGAATTTTAGTAATAGCAGTGTCAACATTAGCTGTAGTAATAGTAACTAAACAATTGTTAGTAGTAGTGGTACTAGTAATATCAGCAGAGACGTAAATTAGGAATAATCAACCTGATGACTGTACATATGTACTAATGCTAATTACCAATATTTTCCCACAGGTTCCTAACGATGCGATCAAGAAATGCACAGTGTTGACAGACATAACAGGCAAGGAGTTCATAATTCCTGGAACAAATTCATACATTATCAAACCGCCAAATGAACAACCGTAACCCCCCCGATCAAGATTCACTCTGAGGCTTAGCACCTGTGCAAAATGGAATATAGTATCAATTTTATATTGCCATCAATATATTATATAATTCCATCAGTGCTGTGCGGAAGTTTCAAGTGATGGGTGTGGAATACAGGACAAGTCTTCTCTGATTGCAAAGTGCATGTCCTCATAGGTTCTCCAGTAGATTGCTCAAAAGAAAACAAACAACGTTTATATAATTTGAGTTGTATTTTTTTTCAAAGTATTGACAAAGGATAATGTTCCCAGTAAACATAAAATTAATGTTCAGAGAAACACATCTGACGGTCTCTGAAGTTTGTATAGCTGTAAAACACAACAGCTGCATACCGTTAATTCCATAATTACTTTCCATATATATTTCCTTACGTTTTTCATTTACTACGGTACATTAGTTATTAGTTCAGATGAGATTCTGCTTCTTTACGTTTGTTATACAGTAACATTAAATCTATATATGCACATTATTATAGGTCATATCGCATTTTCAGGTTAAGTTAGATTTGAATGCATCCAATGGAATTTGTGATGGATAATTGACATCTCCAGGACCGGTCGAATCAAATTTGTTTCCTAGTCATTCTACATGTAAACTAGAGGCCGAAATAAACAAAACATTGTCTTTCCCTTTTAGGCTTTAATATTCTTTATTATTAAAAAAAGTATCAAATATTAAAAAAAGACTTAGAGACTCAAATATAAATAATGATTAGTTTTGTTCGTGTTTAAATATTTTGGAAATGATGAATAAAGAATTTACATGTTCTGTGTATGTGGCATCACTCGGTGAAGTTTGGTTTGATTGAATAGAATATGGTTTACTCCAAAATACATTATCACATGACAGCAGTTTACGGGGTATTGCTATCGTTGGCAATATTTGACATAATCACTCTAAAACATTTACCATTATCTTCAAAGCTAGCTATAAAACGGTAAAATTAAATCATTCCTACAATGGTAGTGACCAAATGTATTCAATTTGTTGTATACGTATAGCAATCAAGCTTTCAAAAATGAAAACAAATCCATACTATTTGGACAACGTATACAACCTGTTCGCTGATTAGGAAGTACAAGATCCATAACGTGCTTAAAACGGTATTTCTAATCTCTGAGAAGTCAGTCGTTCGGAACTCAATGAACAAGTTTTGGAAATTCAAATTACAAAAGGAACAATATAAATAAAGGTTACTGAATTTGTACATGATGAACTGTGGCAATCATGAAAGAGATGCTGTGAAGAACAAAACAACCAATGTTCAATTCACACTGCAACAGTACGCAAGACCGAATAACACAGTACAGTGGTAACTATGAAATTAAATTTTATTTTCACGTATATGAGTTTTCAAATAAATTCAGAAACGTATTCTACCATGTAAAAAGTAAGAAGGTATTGATGACAAGTAACTGTCTGTCGAAACAGTATTTTAGAATAATACATATTATATTTCTCAACAAAGGATAATTTAAATATGCGCCAGAGAACTGATATATTCACTTACTTGATTTACAATCATAACATAAATAGATATTAATGCATCTTGAATATTTAGCATCGCAGTCACCATTATTTCGCATTTATGTTGTTCAAGTTATAACTATAGTAATGACGTTTTTTATATATTTTTTCATTGTTCTAGAATTTCAATTAGGTCACGTGCATTAGTTATATTGTGAACAATGTGAAACCTTGATGTTCTTCAGAGTTAAAGCCCTTGGTTTAAAGCTTCACAGTTTATATCATAAATTCTGCATTATACGTTCCGTTTTGGTTAGACCTCGAATGATATATTCAACACGATTCCATTTATTTTCATTCTTTATTACATGAACTTTATTTGCGTTTTGCAAATTGACCATCCGAAAGTGGATACAGGTACATGACTTTGGAAGAAACAGTGAGGATGACACTTTTAAACAAAGAACTTAATAAACAATAATTTGCAACGATTTCATTATATCGCGTAATTGTAGCAGTATTAATCATGATGGTATCATCATTTATTGCTCTATGACTATAATTTCCCAGATTTGTTACCTCGTGCGATTTTGGCCTTACCAATGACAGTTCTTTCTTAGATGCAAATAACATGATAGTGTAATAGATAGTAATACTCAGCATCGTGCACATTGCAAATGATTTCCTTGTGAGGTGTACTGTATTATATTTCATCTCCCCGAATGAAAGTGTAAAGTAAGGGCACACATTATTATTTTAGAAATACCCATTCAAAAGATATGCATGGACTACATCTACATTATCCTTAGAACCAAACAGTGATGACAAATTTATGTATAGACTTTCTGTTGAAGAGCGTTTGACTCCTGACTATTAATCTTGGATAAACTTTAGAAATCCGTTTTACATTATCAGAGGTACAAAATAATTTATGTTGTCTAAAGCCTGCTTTATTAACTTGTAGCCCAAACGAAGACTGTAAATTAGATACTGGATTGTGACATACACTGGACATTTCACATTCGAAAGCACACTTACCAATTTGTATTAATGTCATACATTGCCAATAATGCTTTTTTGAGCATAGTAAAGAACCACTTGCTGCCATACACGAAAATTGAAGAAATACAAATTATGTAGCAACCATAAATCCTTTATAAAGGAAAAACCTATTAGTTAGTAGTTGTTCTCCCTCACGGAAAACCATACCTTATGTTGTGTTTGTGTTAACATAATGCGTCACTTATCACCATATATACTGAAAGCACTTGAGACCTTTCACGGACCCTGTTTTCACTGTGAAAATAGTTCTAGTCTATCTGTGTGTGCAGTTATAAAAAAAAATTAGCATGCCTAAGACAGCACCATGAACACCACTGTTAATTGTTTCCTTAAATGAATTTATTAAACATTACACAATACAACATGCATTCCTCTTAAGACATACCAGTTAAATATGCAGGTTAGGAGAGTGTGTATAAAGCACAATGAAACACAATAAAAGCTTGAAATTCTCTATGCAACTTATTACATCTATTTGCTCTATAATCTGAGTTATACCTTGCATGAAATAATCTAATTTTATTATGGATAATCGAAATACTATGTATATAGGCTAAAGGTGGTGTTGTATGAAATGAAACAATAGGCTAGGCTAGTAATGTTCTAGGTAACGAAATGTACGAATATGCATGAAATGCAAGAATATTATTTTTACGTAACGTTCTATTTATTAAACGTCATCAACTAGCAGGAAATTCAAGTAAAGGCTCGGAAAAACGTAATGAACACATACAAGGATGTAATGCAAGTTCTTTGGGCTTAGCACGTAAATTCTTACTAAATATAATGAACAAATATGCATGTAATGCAAGTTGTTTTGGCTTAGCACGTAAATTCTTAATAAATATAATGAACACATATGCATGTAATGCAAGTTGTTTGTGTTTGGCAAGTAACGTGTTATGCATCAAAATGTATCCGTATGCATGACTGCACGCAGACACTTTGAAGGCAAACTTCTAAGTATCAAACTACAGACCAGAATGCTATTTACTACATTCGGTAATCTTATTCTAATTGACATTTCAAGTACATTGCGAAGACAGGACATACATTCATTCACTGGATTGGGAGATATGACCCTCTTAATATCATCAAAATGCGACTGCTACGGAAACAACCGAGCGACTTTATGTAAACAACCCCATAAGGCACGCGTGAACTTGTGACGTCACAAGAGGAACCTGCGGTTGGCTAGCAACATGGTTACTCGTTGTGACAGTCTGAGCAAAGATGATCCAGAATTGGAATATTCTTCCTCTTCGTTTGATGAAGGTCACTGACAACCAACAACAAATTCCAAATGGAAATCCATTTTAGTACACCACCAACCAACCCAAATAAGGGCAAAAGAAATGGCAAAATGAATTTAAAAAACAAAAACACTAAACCACTCAGGAAGAAATGAAACAAACCAACAAACCGGACAAACAACAACAACAACCATGAATATTTATATATAAACAGTCATAGATCTATTTATTTTAAACATCTTGAGCAGCAAGAAGGATGAACAGACCAAGTTTTCAAACAAAAAAAGGCCTCTACGGAGACTAAAACTATTTCAGGCAAACATAAAAACGGGTGAACACACCGACATATTTCATGAAACATCCTAACACCAAAGGGAGATAATTTCTCCAGGGATATGTATGTGTGTGATAGAGTTACTGTCCTTGGATAAGATTTTTAATAATATATAAATAGATGTGATTCCTGGTCTGACTAAATATTTCTCTACATTGATTTGACAAGAAATTTTAACTACACATATATTTCTGTGGATTTATTTTGAAATCTACAATTTTTAGCTACGTGTGTATGTCTCTACAAGTACATATTAATTTCTCCAGGGATGTGTATGTGTGTGTGATAGCGTTACTGTCCTTGGATGGGATTTTGATCATATATAAATAGACGTGATTCATGGTCTGACGAAATTTTTGTCTATGTTGATTTCACTAGAAATTTTAACTACAAAAATATATTTCTGTGGGTTTAGTTTGAAATCTACGATTTTTAACTACAGTGGGTTTATTTTGAAATCTACGATTTTTAGCTACATGTGTATGTCTCTACAAGTATATATTAGCTTCAAAATATATGACTGTAGATTTTGAACACTTACCGTAATCCATACGCGGTTGGATCTGGCACAAGGCCCAGCGTTCGAATCTCGTGACAGGCATTATTGTCGACGGTACCGCTCGTATGGTTTTTATATATAAGATTGGGGGCGCCAGTCCAAAGGCATTTCATGTACACCACCAATCATGTCAAATACGTGATGGTGTGATTTTGCACCCCCGGGAATCCGATTCTTGATGGGAGGTGTATAGAAAATACGAATATTCTAACATTGGCGCCCCAAAATGAAATAGTAGCGTGGATGCAAATATATTTGTAGTTAATATGTCACAGTGAAAGTAACCCCACGAGGCGGTTAAGAAGGAACTGTCGGCAAAAAGAAACGATCTAGATTACAAGAAGAGAAAATGTCGGAGATAAAATCTGAAAGAAAAAAAGACCCAAAGGCGAATAAAAAGGGAAACATTAACCGCTCATCATAGCTACTCTTTATATTTTGTGATATTTATATGATAATATAATTATATATTTCATGTATTTATATCTTTTGACTTTATTTGGGCTGGTTGTACTAAAAAATGGATTTCCATTTTGGAATTTTTTGTTGGTTATCAGTGACCTTCATCAAACGAAGAGGAAGAATATGTATATATATATATATATATATATATATATATATATATATATATATATATATATATATATATATATATTATATATATATATATATATATATATATATATATATATATATATATATATAATGAATTTCGATAATATAAATGATATCATAACGCAATTTCAGATTTTAAAAAAATACAATTATCAGATAATTAGATTGTAATCAGATTCTTTCTGATATTCAAGATCTCGATGTTAACGCTCAGAATAATAAATATGTCCTCCCATCCCCATATGCCCTAATTAAACGGATACAAGCTGTAAAAAAAATCATTAGCATGTAACAACGACGTAAATAAATTCATTTCTTTATTTACAGCAGTCGAAAAGATTAGAAGTCAACTGGTCCAACAATACGAGGTGAAGCGTACAATAAATTTCAGGATAAAAATGAAAGAGGGCTCATTAAGCAGAACAATACACTGCCATGAAAACAATAAATATTTTTTAAACACGTACATCTTTTCTTACACAACATATATGTGTTTTTTCATTTCTAAATTTCGTCAAATACAGGTAACACCCATTGTCGCTGAATACTCACACAACGATGTCCTTGAAAATGTGTGTGGGTTTGAAATTCTATATCGCTGTAGGGGGCGGGGGTTAAATACCTTTCCAGGTATGATAAGTGTTATTTTATTTTTTGCACGAGTGATTTGATCACCAGTGATTTTATCACTGAACACGGATGTGAAAACACACGAGTGTTTTTAAATACAGAAATTGCCTGGGTTTGTATCTGTTACAATTAAATGAAATACAATATATATATATATATATATATATATATATATATATATATATATATATATATATATATATATATATATATATATATATATATGTGTGTGTGTGTGTGTGTATGTATATATATATATATATATATATATATATATATATATATATATATATATATATGTATATATATATATATATATATATATATATATATATATATATATATATATATATATATATATACATGGTAGGAGAATCATTAACAACTAGACTAGCTCGCGAGCGATTAGACTCAATAAAGAGATTTATACCCGTAAGGGATTCTATCAGACAAAAATTGCAAGCGCGTATGCAATTTCCAACTGATTTTGCAACTGATACTGCACAATTTTTTAAACCGGTAACTACAGTAACTTCAATGAGAAGGCTGCATTGACCACTGAGAAAGCTATATTGGGAGATATTATTGACAATGAAGATAGAAAAAGGGTATTCTCCCGTTGTTAAAACAGATAGCTGGAGCGCAATCGCATGTTGAAGAACAGGAAAGTTCTGTTGGTAAATCACAAAAGGGTGATTTCTCTTTTATGGATAAATTCTAAAACACTAATAAAACAGTTTCAGTTATTAAAACCTAGCGATTATCACAAATTTTGTGATTTTGCTGGTGAAACCTTTCATTAAAGACATGAATTTTTAAAAGAAGAATATAAGAGAAATAGAATAAAGCGCGATGAATGGATCGATTGGTTATATAAATGGAACAAGGAGATTGGTCGTATAAATACAAAAGAATTGGGGTATATAAATTATCGAGATTGGATTACTGAGTATGATGTACAACAAGAAGAAAAACGACAAAGACAAAAGGAAAAAATACAAGAGAAGTTACGTCAAACACCAACACGGAGACAAACACGGAGACAAAAAACAACAAGAGTATTATATCCCATCTGATCGAGAAGAAGATGATGATGCGCAAGGTGCAACTGGTGAAAAATTCGCAGGTGGATTTTCTCAGAGTGTAACTTCATCTGGAACCCATGGCAGTGGTCTTGTTTGTTGTCCTAATAATGTTCTTATAGACATAGCACAATTAGAAATTCTCATCGGGGGGTAACGAGCCGGAAATAAATCAGCGGAAATAATTAACGAAGCCGCTGATATCTGCAGACGAACATTTGAGGGTGGTATCATGGATATTGGTGAATATCGAGAATTTATTGATGAACTAATTGATGATTATTACATCGACTAATTGTCATAGGTGACTTTGTCATTGGTGATTGATTCACCGATTAGATAAATATCATTTAAATAAAATGATCATACACTGCAACCACTATCTACCAACATTGAGTTACGTAGTAAATTCACGATTGCCTATTTATAGGGTGTATTATGGAGATGGTCTCGGTGACGACATTCAAGGGTTATTTGCAAGGATGGCTTCAAAAATAGCACCAATCGCACAAAACTTATCACTGAAAGATATTGATATTATTCCTGATAAGGATATTAGCGCTCTTGGTGAAGTTGCCGGTAAAGCATTTGCCAAGGCTAAAGAAAAACTAATAACACAAATTTGACGACGAAAAAAAAATCACCGGGAAAACAATCATCTACGGAGATTATACCTGCGAATATTAGCAAAATTAAAAACAACGCAGTGGATCAAAAAATAGCATTGCGGATAAATGAACTATTTGATGCTCAGGGAAATATTACTGTAAATATGATAGCGGGAAGTGGCCTGAGACCGCGATATAGATCATGAAATATATAATAAAGTGTTAAAATCGTCACCTGATACGGCATTTGATTTAGATGCCTCAGTTCTCAAAAATGATTCTGTACGCGATTATCAATTTTATTCCTATAACGCAATACAACCAAATAAAGAATCGAACTTCAGGCTCAATATACAAGCAAATACTTTCTACCCGCTGAAGCATTTATCGAAGTAGAAGGAGAACTTGTAACAAATGTTGTTGCTGATACGCCATATGACGCAAATGTCCGAGTTGGTTTCGTCAATAATGGTATCATGGCATTATTTAGTAGCGCTAGATATATGATTGATGGAAGAGATATTGAATCTATTGAGCATGATGTTGATATTGTCACAACAATAGTGGGGTTATCGAGATATTCTGATGATTTTACAAGATCAGCAGGTCCATCGATGATGTTCGCTAAGGATATTACTGATCATGCTGAACACATTCAGTATGTTAAATTACGGACACCAAGAGATACTGCATCTAATCCACAATCAGCTGATTCTATTTAACATCAAGCTAGACCAGCTGCTGCCTTTGATGTTATAAAAGATACTAGTCCTAATTACAGCCCACGGTTTGCAACACGCGTATCAATGCTACAAGGACCGCGTAGATCATTTTCATGCGCGATTCCACTATCTCATATTTTCGGATTTTGCAGAAATGTTAGAAAAGGTATCTTTGGAGCGAAACATACAGTAGTCCTCGCGCGAAAAGGCGACGATAATGATGCAGTCGGGCGAGAAGCAGGTCCTGCAGCAGCTCCAGTCGCTGATGGTAAAGTAATAGAACACAACTCTGACTGTGGATGCCAGTAATGACTCCATCAGTCACCGCAGAGGTAACAATTACTAGTATTTAGGGATACAGGTGGTAAATCATTGCTATCATGGCTAACAAGAACAACAGATATTATGGAGACTTCTGTTAAAGGTATATTTACATGGCACATGGCATCAAAACAGGGTGTTTCTGCGCCGTGGCATATATTTGTTGCGTTACAGGATAAGGCGCGATTAAATTCACAAAAACGCAGCCATATGATATTTGATCAACTTCGTGTTTTTTGAAGTCTCGTTGAGGATAAACGGCCAACAAGAATCATCTGAGGATATTTTACCTAATTACGGACAAAACCAAATAGCACGCGAATATCATCGTTTGCTGACATTTATGGGACATGATAATAATGTATATACTGGTCTGCAAATATCACAATTAGATTTTAGATTATTACTTTTCGTTGGAACATCTTGATTTTACCAGACAATCCGTCGTTGACATACATTTCCGAGCTCGTGCAATACTTCCAGTTGTCCCAGCCCTACTTATCCCGAATTACAGAGCAATTGCTGTCACATTCAGTGACGAATCAATGCTACTCGAAGGTGTTAGTGGACGAATGAGGGTAGTTGATGAACCAGTGGAAAATATGTAATATGTTCAAAACCACATAGACAATTAGATCAAGATCGTATTAAATAAAATGTGATATAGTCATGTTAATGTTACTCTGACTCCTGGTCAGATAAAAAAGTTGTAATCGGAATCAGCTAAAAAAAATTGGAACTACGATATCGCTACAACAAAATCAGATGTCTGGTAGTCAGAAAAAACTATCACCAACAGCTCGACAGATTAAGCATTTCAATGATGCTAGCAAAGATAAAAGGGGTGTTCAGGTACTCTCTCTGCGGCCGCTATCAAAAACATGATATAATCAGTTGGTATATTTCCACTTTTCGCTGCGTTACCAGCGTTAATTTCAGCCGCCCCCCCCCCCCGCGGTTGAGAAAGCTTCCGCTGTCAGAGCTGTTGGTACCGCCGCTGGGATGGCACTTAAGAAAGCTACCGGTCAAGGATATAAAAAAAAAGATCAGTAGCAGGAAAGGTCTAAGACTACCAGGAACACCGTATTCAAGGTAGAACGGAAACTGCCTCAGGTTGCCAGGGACGTCATACTCACTCCAGAACCGAACGTTTCAATATCAAATTTTGATTTCCTCGATGCTGCTAAAAATTAGCGATAAAAAGTTTTAGAGGTGTTTCTATACGAGATCAATTACCACAACAACCAAACTGCGTTGAAACTGGTATCATTAATCTCGATAACAGCACCGGACCTGAAACGCACTGGGTTGCATACGCGATTGATGCGCGTGTAATTGTTTATTTTGATTCATATGGGTTAGCACCACCTACAGAATTTATGCGTTATATACATCAAGTAAAAATTTCTCGCTGGTACTCCATGCTATCAACACAGAAAATGACCGACCCAGTAATATGCGACCGAGAAGTATTAAATGTACTTAGCGCTATATCATCATCAACTAAACCACCCCATAAAACCGTACACGAATATACCAGTAATCGCTTTTTAGAGAGATCTTAAAATATTATGATTGATATTTGCGGAAAATCTCTTTCAAGCCTGAAAAGCCCACCTCAGAAATATCTGCAACCAATGATGTAAAAAAAAATAATCGAAGATGAAATATCCGATATGTTAAATCTCGCAAGTGTTGATCCCAATGAAATAGTTGTATTTCAAGATTGTCAGGGTAAATTGAAAACTAGTATTACTTCCCTTGATGATATGTTAGTTAAACAACGCGGTGTAACAGAAAATGATATCGCGGTATTTTCCGATCAAAGTAAACTCAAACCAGATGTACTTGTTTCGACGCTCACAGATAAAATTAACAGCCCTCGGTGATAATTATTCGTCAACGATATAATTATTAAAACAAATATGTGATGAATACAACACTCACGTAAATGCGATTACTGCGTTACCAAAAGCAATTACCATATTTCAGGTCCCCTTAACCGACTTCTTTGGAGATCCACCGGTTACCACACCACAACTAAGAGAGATAAAATCAGCCATTGATAAATTGATAAAATTGCGATCAGACTATGATACTTGTGTATATTAATTTACTACGTTAAGTAAAAACTTTAACAGGACCGATGACTCTATTGGTAATTTTTTTAGTAAAAAAATAAAAAATCCGATGATGTTAAAAAAGATCTTACTGCTATTATCACGAAACTCGATGAAATAACCGCGATTAATTAGCGATTAGGGGTTATTCGCGAAGAGAGATCATTTTATATGCAATCGTGGAAATAAGGAGGACAATCACGGGTATTAAAACGATCAGTGTGGATGCAAATGAATAGTCGTATTTCAAGACCAACAAGGGAAATTGAAAACGATTAATGTTTCGTTGAATGATAATCTAGTTAAAATCGACAACGCAGACAAATATTCTATCGCGGTATTTGATTCCAATACGACCCGGAGTTGTATATTCAACCATCGATAGCAAATTAATATCATTGAACGATAATTATATGTCATCAACGACTACATTAGCGGCGTTACGATCTGAATACGAGGCTCATTTAAATCGATTAACTGGATTACAAAAACCGCGGTTAGTTATCTTTGGTAGACACTTATAAAAAATTACAACGCGAACAAATACAACTACGACAAATCATTGAAACAAATATACAACAACAACAACACGAACAAACAATACAGCAACAACTTGAATTGATAGCACAACAAGGACAAACAATGCAACAACATGAACAGACCATAGATAAAAATAACGAAATCGAACAACAACTGCTGGATTTAATTGAGCAACAACAATAAATGGAAATCACTAATGGGGGATTTAAATCGAAGATACTCCATGCTACAAAAATGGTTTATCCGCAGGGAAAAAATGGCGCTAGCGTTAATTGGTCTTGTGGATGAAAATAGAAAATCCAAGGGATTTTACGATGAAAGTTGTAATTCAAAGAATTTCAATGACGTAAATCCTTTAGGATGAAAATCGTTTACGATTTTACCCACAGATACTTATTTTCGAATTCTTTCGCGGTTGATTCTATCAACGACTTCTCGTTGAATATCTCACCGACGGATTTTAAAATCTTTCTTAACATCGCTGATACCGCAACAAATTCTTGCTCGGGAAACTTTTCATTGTTGATATTTTTATAAGTTAAACGATTTCGATAACGGAGAAGAATCTTTGCTACTCGATATTCTGACTTATACGTGGGAAAATTTAAACGTCGGGCTGAAGTGATTTTTGAATATTCGACGTCGACGTAATCGATGGTAAATATGTTACTGTGGTGATGTTGTCGTATACGATCAAATTCGTTTTTCAATTTTCAATTATATATGAAAAATATTTTTTATCCAAATTGCAATATTCAATATATTATAAAACTCACGCGAAGGCAAGTGAAACCCTGCTGTCGAAACTTTTCGAATACACTGTCAAATGTATACTCGATGAAGCTGGTTTTACGGATGCAGGAAAAACATTAAAGTATTTAGCCGCGGATGATATCGACGGAAAATTGATAATAGAACTATCCATGAATGCTGTTACGGGTCTGGGTTTACGATTTATATTTTTTGTGGATTCGAATTTAAAAAATTTTCACTCTGATTTACAACTCTCAAATTTTCTACGCGGTTATCAAGAGGATTTCTATTAACATGGTCAAGTACAAATTCGTTACTGATCTCTCCTATGAAACACTCAGCGATAAGTCTATGAAGGTAATAACTTTTTTTTATTTTGATCATACACGATAATTTCTATATAACCGTCATTACCAACATGTCCAAGTGGTACTTTTCGTTCGCGATGTCGGACGATTCCATCTCGTGAACATTCGTAGTTACCGTAAATCGGATGAACGACGTATTCGTTGTGATTCATTTATTTTATATGTGATTGTTTATCTAAATTGGTTATTGAGTATCGACTTAGATAATCAACGGGTAATTTCATCTCGGGTTTATTATGACGGTCATAGTACCATTTTAACAGGGTATAATTTTTTAATCCGCAAAGAACGCATAAACCCGTCTTTCCTCGAACTCGTATACAGGGTTGGGGACCGGAACTTCCTCGACGACTATTTCTAATATGATTCACACAAAACTCTTTTCGAGATAATTTACCACAACGGGTAGTTGATCCAATGGGCAAACAATTGCAGTTGTGCATACATAAATGAAATATTTTTTTAATTTAAATATCCTTTTTCTTAATAGCAACAATATGAATATTTTTACCTATCCCGAGATTGAGATAAATACTCGACGGGGGAAGCGTTTTAACCTAGACGATAAAATAAAATTTCCTACGAAGTTATCAGCGATTCAAAATAGTATTCGACCTTCCAAGAGTGAATTTTTTAACGAAGGCGCCGAACATGTATTCTCAATGTTTATAAATCCTATTCTTGAATACAGAATGACTTATTCACGTGCCAAAGTTATATTGTCAAGAATAAATTTTGAAAATCACAGATATGTAATCGAAGTCAGATATAGTAAAATTTATGAACGCAAAAAAAACCAGCTCGGGAATTCTTGTTACGTACAAAAACATCGTGAACGCGCGTCATATAACGGAAACCTAGTCGTGTTAACCAAGAAAACCCAACCCGGAGTATTAGTTGCGATCGATAACGGATACTAGAATATTATATATTATGTGACGGTATTAACCTACGGACTTTTTTCCCGATAAAAAATGACATTATAGATTTGAAAAACATCCCCGAGATGTAAAACCCTCCCAATGTGAAAAAGTCAGACGTGATAAACTGTTCGGCAGACCATAGAACATTTTCAAAACGTCAAACGAGGTAACGTATTAACCGAATCAAAAAATCCAAAATATTCGCGTGGGCGTGATCGGTTAAAACCACAGAAGCATCGGTGAGTGATATTATCGCGTTGGAACGCATATTAAGATTTCCGATTATCGTGGAAGCATAATCCGGATATGTTTTTCACGAAGCAAAATATAAATTAAAAGGTGCTCCGATTGTAATCATCAATCATAACGGTCACGCGTGGAGTACTTTCGTGAGAGTATTTCCGATATCCAGAACTGTAAAGTTTTATCACGGGGATAATATAGTTGATGTCATCCACGAGATAAGTAAAACTGATCCTGTTGGTGTATGGTTGTTTTTCAGAGAGGATTTTCGAGCATGGTATGATCAATTTATTATGACAAACGGAGATTTCTTTCGAACGGAAGACCTTCAAACACGGATGAATAATCTTGCGTTGAGATACACCGATGAAACTCAGGAAATCATCCAGAATTGTTTAACAGTACCCGCTGTCGCATCATATATCGCCAGAAAGGAAAACTCTTCGAAACTACTCCGCGCCGATCTTCTCGAACATGTTAAAGCTAGTTACGTAGAAACCTCACATGGTGGATTATTGAACACGGAATACGATTCAGAAAATATGATATTCGCGGATATTGTAGCTTGTTACCCAGCGAGGTTTCTTGGACTAGGTGAATGTCATGAATATTTTAAACGATTTGGTCATCCCACGCACGAAATGACGAGAGTGTCGATAAATGGACCATTACCAGACTTTGATCGGACGGGGTTTGCCAGGGTAACATCGTTTAAACTCGCAGACGGTCTTCATCCGGTATTTTATCTCTTGAGGGGGGGGGGGACATCTCCGCGTGAAAAAATGGGTTCCGATAGCTCTATTAAGGTTTCTCATAGACAAAAACATGTTAACGTCGTTGACTGTATCCGAGGCGATAATGTCATATCGGAAACAAACCGATGTTTGGTTACCAACTCCAGTTGACGATGATGAACCTCGAATGAAAAAATGTATAGAAAGTCAAACAAAAGAATTTGGAAGGAAAATAATAGGAAAGTTTACTCAAGGTGGAGCAGAAGATCATAAAAGAAAAATTACCAGATTGATATTCTATAACAGAGAACTAGATTTTATCCTGGCGGATACAATTGCGAAGGGAACTTACATAGGTAGATCAATAGCTTATTTATCCAACAAGGAAAAACTCGGAACCATCGTTGCATACTACGAGGGAGAATCACCACAATTTACCCATTTAAGATCTTCAATGCTTGGTTATGTTTTGATACATGTATTTGTAATGGTAAACAGATTCTCTGATATCGCGATTAGGGTTGCCACGGACTGATTTTATTTCGATGTAAAATACCGGAAACGCGTCAAGGAATTTACTAACGCGGAGGAACATTGGGGAACATGTAGGATAACAAGTGAGCGAATATAAAATTACAACAAAGAACTTGATGACCCCATCGACGATAATTATCACGGAAAAACCCACATGGAAACATCATTGCTTCCTTTTGTATATGATCCAATAACCAGACATAAAACGGTTTATTTGAACGGTCCAGGGGATGTGGAAAACAACTCGGGTAATTGATTTATTTGGAAAATCAGCTGACATGATTATAATTACTCCTAATCATCGTCTTGCCGTGAGATGAAATCCCTGGGAGTTAACGCGAGCACGTATCATAGTTTCTTTAGATGGAGTGGAACCGAATGGACTCCCGATCGATGGGAACGAATAACCGATAACTGGGATGAAATCAATACAGTATCGTTGGATCTGTTAAAAACATTTCTTGATTGGTTGTTAAAGAAAAACACCGCGTTGATCATGTGCGGAGATCATGGTCAATCACCACCATATGTCGGAGAATCTCCCCACGAATGGCTGAAAACCAACGTGGATTACTACAACGAAATTACCACGGGTTATCGTTCACTCGACAATGAGTTGAAATCGTTGAAATCCGCGATAAGACTACAAACAAATCATGTACAATGTAAAATAGCACGTAAAATGATACCTAATACCTCTATTGTTGAGTTTTTACACACATGGAAACCCACCGATGTTGTTGTCACCAGCAAAAGAAAGTAAGAGATTTACTTCAGGTGAAACTATTCAACATCCACAAAGAAAAATTTCCGATCGAACCAGTTCCGTTATGTTACATACCCAAAGATACACGACGACAATTGATATCCCAGTGAAATCCGAGAAACAAGAACTCGTGTTAAACGATATTGTGTTGGTTACCCCCTGATAAATCTCCGTGGGTGTTAGGATACGCGATGACGATACACACATTACAAGAATTAACCATCACCGATACTATAATGTGGATCGTTGATGACTTCATCGAGTGATCAAATCTAGTATATCTCGCAGTACCACGAGTACGAAAAATAAATAAACTTCGGAGAATTACTTTTAGTTGATATTAGTTGGTGGTAATTGAGTATCGCCTGGGATAACGTGTAATTGTCCACCGGTAAAATTCCACTGTGGCGCAGTTGGATCAAGTTTGGTCTGTTTTTAAATGTTATCGTGGAAAATATTGTATGCGTGGTAATACTCCATATCGGATCAGTTGATCTTCTTGTATTAACTTCAAGTTCACCGGGTTCGTATAAGTATCTCACTGTGACAATGCTAGGTAGGATCTCTGATTGCCAATCTTTGATTGCTGTTTTTATATATTTTGTTTTGTTATCGCGATGGCTGATTTCATATTTAACGTCCTGGTGACTTCATTGTTAATCGCTGAAACTACTTCCGGTAATAGTTTGACCCATTCGATAGATCGTTTATCATCATTTCCTTCGCGTATTGATAACAAAATAATTTATCCGCGGGAGTTCTGTTAATCCGCTCAACAATTGCTTGGTCACGATGGATTGCAGTGTGTCCTCGACGTATCATGGTGTTATGTTGCTTCATCGTTGATGATACTTCACCTGGAAATTCTTTACCAGTATCAACATGAAGGAGATTTGGCCATCGTAGAGGACCTCGACAATACATTTTCTTGAAAGCGGAGGCAACCTCGGAAGATATCTTTGTTGATAACGGTTCTGCTTCTTTGTATCTACTCGCGACATCAACGACGGTTAACGCGTATTTGTAAGTACGTGTTTTGACGGTGTCATGTGGCAGAAATAATACATCGGCCTGATGAACTTCATTGGAGATATTAACATCAAACGATGCCTATTGAATCTTTTTCGGCGGCAGTAGATAAATTTGCAATATAGCCTATCGGGATAACCAATCCGCCGCTTTTTTGTTTTAAACTGAGCCGCGCTAGCGAGTTTATCGATGGCTGATTTACCCATGTGGTATCCGGTCAGAGAATAATAAATTGCTTCCATATTGAATACCTAACCCGGTATCTAATTTACCCTTCATCCTTATCCAGAATGCTACTTTTTCTCTGAGGGATTTATCCGGAATTGAATTTAAAGCTTGGATCAATTTTACATCCGCGAGATTACGTTGTTTTAGATCATTACTTCCATATGCGATATATCATGAACACGACAGGTTTCATCGATGGCGTTTATCGGATTTTCACCCGGGCGAGGATTATCTTGGTTATCGAGTCTGATGTCTAATCGTATTCCCGATCCACAATAACTATACCCGAGAAGATGTTTTTCTCCTGGATACTTCGCCGACGGAACCCCCGGGAGTTTTGTTAACTTGGCTGCGATATCACCTCCTTTTTTTAACAAACCTGAATTGTTTTATACCACATCGTGCACACTTGCCAGTGATAGCTGCTCTGTTATTGCTTGTTATGATACTGGTTGGGTTAGTTGTTGGTGTATTAGCTTTACATTTTACACAATATAAATTGATAATACTATTAAGTTATATTTAATGGCAGTTACCGACTTTTCCGCGTTAAAGAAACCACAACGAGTTAAACATCATCCGATGTTACCTAACTCAGTTAGAATGATTAATATGGGACGATCGGGTAGCGGTAAAATAAAACTGTTACTTAACTTGATTATGAAATGGATGGCGTGGGATAAACTATATTTGGTGGCATCGAGCGTGGATGATCAACACTGTTATCACCTGTTAAAGGATTATAATGAGAGCGTCTCGGAAATCACCGGAGAAGATGTTATTGAATTTATAACAGACATCAACGAAGCACCATCCATCGAAGACATCGATGGAAACATCAACAACTTGGTCGTGTATGATGATACCATGTTGGAACAACAAACGAATCCAGCTAGGATATTCTCCCGGGGACGACACAAAAACACCGATGTGACATACATCACTGAACGATTTACTCAAATTCCAAACGTAATCAGAGATAATTGTAATGTTCTAGCGGTGTTTAACGGGGTTGATAATCACACCCTCAGAAATATTTGACAAACTTGGTGTTCCGATTACGATTATGTAAAATTCAGAAATTTCTTCAGTGGTGCTCAGGCAACCCCCTAAGGATTTGCAATGATAAATTTATCAGATCCTCGAACAAGATATCGAATAGGACTAGATCGTATATATGGTTAATACTTTTACATATAACGTTAATTCATCGTCGTTGACAATTATATCACTGATGATTTTTATCATCGGGATAATTGTTAATCGCGATGGTTAAATTATTATAAAATTTTCAATTTAAAAAAAATAATTTTATATTATAATTTGTCCGGAAATGTTTATACATTAACACAGTCTTCCGATGATATTATTATTATAGTTGGTTTTACTAACTGACGGTTATATTATTAAATTATTATAAAACCTTCAGTTAGTAAAATCAACTATTATAATATAAAGTCGTCTGGAAGCTTGCTCCTCTTCGAGTCAATAATTAAGTTATGTAATTTTGTTATAACGGAAAAGACTACAATGTATTGTAATATTTCAAACTTTCTTATCAACCCGTAGTTGTAAAAGTAAGCAAAACGATATGGTGCAATTCTCAGCTATTATTCAGATATGCAAAATACTTCATATGTGACTACCATATCTGTTGCATCGCATGAAACACATTGTTCATACTTATATTACAAGGACTAGATACACCATCATTCAGTATTACTGCTCAATGTCAGTCTGATAGGATACTTAAGAAAAAACGAACAAGCAAACGAAAAAATCAACATTGAATTATCTAAGCTCATTACGATTATTTCAGCGTTTGACTCGGTAGACCACGAACTTGTAAACATATTATTTAGCAATGATACATTTTAATTGATACACATATTCATGAGATATCATCAGTGCATTTCTGATGTGAAATCATGGATGACATGTAACACGCTGCAAATAAATGATGATAAAACTGAGGCTATTCTGATCACATCACAAAGACTTTCTCATTCACATCCTTTACCTCAGACAATATATATCAGCAACACCAACATTAAATTCTCACAGTCATTACGGAACCTAGGCGTTACTCTAGACAGTACTCTCACATTGCACCAACATGTAATGAACATATGCAAGGCTGCATATCTTGAATTGAGACGCATCTGTTCCATTCATAAATATCTTTCAGTTGATGCCACTAAAACACTTGTTTGTTCATTAGTACTTTCAATACTGGACTATTGTAACTCAATTCTGTCTGATTCGTCACAATATTTACTCCAAAAAATTCAAAAAGTTCAAAACACTGCTGCACGGATCATCTTTAGAGTACCTAGATCAGAGCACACCTCACCACTGCTCTGTACCCTACATTGGCTATCAATTCGATACAGAATCAAACACAAAATTTGTTCTCAGTGTTCTGTTTTAATGACAGACTCCAGTCCAACATACCTATCCAGCCTAACCCATGTGTATACACCAGCTAGATCCTTACGCTATTCTTCTGATAATCGTATACTCGTTGTTCCCAAGGTGAAAACAAGCGCATAATCTTTCGAAGCTCTAAGCGCTTTACACCGTCAATAATGATATGACTACACTACAGAACAACAAATGACAAAAGAAATGAAATGAAATTGTAAAACATAATAAAAACATGCTGGAAACATATAAGATACAAAACATGATTAGGTCGCTAAGTTTGTCCCTGCAGTCGAAACAGGTGCATCTTAAGAGCACTCTTAAAAGGGACCACTGTGTTTTTGTGTCTAATTTCAATGGGCAATTCGCTCCACGTCGCCGGGCCCTGGTGTGCAAACGAATGTTGTCCATATGACTATGTACATATATATAGTTTCTTTATCCCTGTCAGGTTAAAATATTATCTTGAAAAAAAATTCATTATAATTAAGATATATCATCTTCCATGTCTTATTGCACTCATGTTAAGCCCCGTGAGTTTATATACCAGTGAAACTATGCAATAGTACAGGTACATACATGATTCGTCTCGACATCTGTTATTCTTATCTAATCATGGTAACATTACCTCCAATAACCTACTGTGCCTCATACATCAACAAGCCATGATCAACCTGATAAGAAGGCATGTTCTCCAATCTCAAAGTATACGTCTGACAAAATGCATCCTTTTAGTGCCAAGCGTGGCAGTCACCTCACTGCCTCTCTCTCTCTCTCTCTCTCTCTCTCTCTCTCTCTCTCTCTCTCTCTCTCTCTCTCTCTCTCTTTCTCTCTCTCTCACACACACACACACACACACCCACACATATCATACATGTCTGGTGAAAAATAGCATTAGGCTGTGGATTTCTGTTCACATAAATGTTGGGATCACATGATCGTTTTTCTTATTCAACTGTGGACTGCGTCTATTTGACGTAAAGGAAATAAAAGTAAAACTCACTAAGTATAGTCTGTAAAAATATGTAGTTCATTGGGGTAAAATTTAAATGTGTAATGAAATATACGTTAGTAACAAGACATACAAATAATTAAAAGTTGCTATTTTAATTTTGCTTTTTCTAATGTTAACAGTAGTAGTATATGGGTACACTCTACCGTCAATGGGAAATCCAGTCAAAAAGATCGTGGGAATTTAACATGGGAAATGTAACATGGAGTGAATGAAGAATTGAACATAGCGACAAGGATAGCGTCAATGGGACCTTAACGTTAAAGATGGGTGTTAAATCAGTGTTAATGGGAATTTAACATGGGATGGCACCTGGAGTTCTAAGGGAATTGAAAATTGGTGACTCCTTTGTGTTTATAGGGTCAAATCTATTTATAGGGTAAAATGTACGTGTAGGGACAAAGGGCTGATAGGGACAATCATAGATAAACAGAAAAAAACAAATATACATCGAAACACACTGAAAAGAGGACAGAGATCTTCTAAAGAAAGACCTACAGATAATAAAAGTCTACGATATGGGTTGAAAACATTTATTCACGTATATACATGGGCTCTCTGGCCTGTGCTTTGGTCTAAGCACTATCCATTTAAAACGTTCAAATCTGGACATGGAACAAATCTATTCCCATGTTATCTATTTATTGGATCTAGAAAAAAACATACTTTTAAAATTAAAGTTTATGCCTTCAAAAAGACCTAACTTTACATACAATGCAAAAGCATTTTATATAAGAAAGACACTTATCATACAACAATTAATATCCATTTTAAGAACAAAGCTAAACCAAAACAAATAACAAACAATCAAATAGGAGAAAGTTCATGTTCTTTCTATATCCGTCAATACATTGTTTAAAATCTGGAAAGTTATCACTTGTGTCCCAGCGTAGATGTTTTCCATTACGTACCCATTTCATTCGTAAATCTTCTGTTATGACCTTTGCGAAAGGTAAACTTATCGATAAGCAGATCAATGGCGGTTATAGTCGTCTTCCCATGGAGGTACAACGTATGCCATATGAATGGTCACTTTTCCATCGGGGATATCAAATATTTCTCTCATCGTCTGCACGTCTTCAATAGACCTCACTAGTTTGGAAGAAGTTAGTTCTGAAGGTGTACTCAACCAGACACATACAGAACATTTCAGACTGTCGTGATACATAGATAGGCTCAAACGACCTCAATCTTTGACTTGAAACTGACGTTTTAGTTCCTGTAATAGTGAGTCAAATAAGTCCGTAATGAAACCTGCTGATTCCTTACCTGGAACGTCAGACGCAAAGTCTTTAAATTTCACCGTGTGGTGTAAATTGTATTACATTTTCTCGAAGTCGCAGTCATTTGGATGCTAAAATACTCCTTTATTTCTGCTGAATTGTTGTTAATGTATCGTGGTGAAAGAAGTAAATTATGTGTTCTTTCGCTTTTTTCATCAAGGTAGGGTGATCCATCTCTCTCGGCGTTTATTCTTTGCAATGAGGTGACGTTCTAGAAAGTCGTCCTTTTTGTATACTGGGTGAAATCAGTGTGTCTATAAGCTTATGTCTTTTAGTCTGGAAGTCTCAATGGTTGCACATAGTTTTCCATGACGTTAGTAAATAAACAATTTAGATGTGGTGATGAGTTGGTGTTGTGATCGTTCGGCACAACATCGCACTCGACTTTCCTGTTGGAATTGAGTCTTACACTCGATACTTGGTGTGTGAAATGATTCATCTTTCTCGCTTGGCAGTGTTAATTACAATGAACTATCGGTCTTGGATGAAGTCCCTTTTTATATGCGGACCAACATCGACGTGATCTTACGGTAAAGTGAAGTGATTGGGAAGCCGCACTCCCTTGTGGTACACGATTTGATAGACTTTTTCCAAAGACCTACTGACGATTTGGTGTGTGGGTAAACGTACGATCTTGTGCGGTTCGTGGGTGGTCACTTTAAAAGTTGCATCCTGTGCAGACTTCAAGGCTTCTTTTAGTACGCCAAAGTTCACTATTCGACTGGTGCGATAATTGAGAGTGCATTTCTACTTGATGGTTTCGGTATTCGTAACCGTAATTTATAGGACCGCCATTTGCAAAACTTGGAATCTTGTCGTCGGGATGTTCATCTGTCCAGGCTCCTAAACGGTAACCCTCGATGTTAGGCTGACGTTGACCTAGATCTGTGTCAAAGTACAGGACGCGATCTCCTAACAGTTCTAACACTTCGTACCATTTTAAGCGAGCGTGGGCTTTCACGTAAGACGCAATGATGACATTTCCAAATATGTCGGCTTCTACAAAGTCTAGTTCTTCTTCGTAATTGACTAAGATCAAGTCTTCACGAATGACGTCCACGTGTTTCATGTATTTGGTTTTGTCGTGAATCATCTGGAAGTAGCGGGAAGGTTCGGACAAATACTCCGTCTTGGGTAAAGACGGTCGTTGTGCCATTTTACCCCACAAGCATTTTAACATCACTTTGGCAAACGATCGCTTTCCTTCGTTTTTCTCCACGTGGTCTAAAGTGATGTCTTCCTGCCCCCGATATTTTCTATGAATTTCTTTTGGTCTTAGGGAGTGTGGCACCAGGACGGATAGCCGCTAGCTTCTTGCTTTAGTTTCAAAAAGGCATCCACGTAGCCTGCAAAAATACCTTTTTGTGTCGCGTCGCTCTTGTGCTATTGTTGTGTTTTGAGAATGTGGTAAATTTCGTACACTTCTAACAGTTGGTATCCTAGGTCCAGAGCTTTAAACAATTCCACGCTAACCCACGTTCCTGTGAAGGCGCGTTCTTCCTGGATGTCCAGACAAGGTTGGTCTTGGTTGCACGTTTCGGCACAAGTATGACACAAAGGAAACATCAGTTTCCCTTGGCAATGGTAAGGTAAAACGGGATGGTACAAGTCCGTTGGAGGCAAGCCTTTGCACTTGATCAATCCTTCGTACTGACGTATGTTGTCCAAGTCAATGTGTTCTGTCATGAATTATGGGTGCCCTACGGGAAAGTGACAATATTTGCAGTTGTAAGGATACAGCGAACACACGTCCAAGTATTTTATTTCTTCTTCCTTCTCCTCGTCCGCCTGGTAAAGTAAACAGGTGGCATTCGTCCGTCCTCCGTACAAACTATCCCGGGGTTCAGTGGGTCCACCAACTTGTAACTTTCCGCAATGCGTTTAAACTCGGGATCGCTTTTCAAACGGTGATTGTACTCATGTTCCCACATTTCCACCACTTGGTATCCTTGCTGTTCTAACTTCAAACGCCGCTGACAAGTAGTCTGGTACAAGTCTTCCATGGTCCGTTGTAAAAACTGATTTTTGGTGTCACGTTGAGGGTAACACACAGGACATCCGTGAAATAAGCATCCGTTAAACTCGTATACGATCTGAGGGTTTTCTAAGTCCCAGCCATCCACCGAATACGTTACGATGATCTTTTCGCCTCCTCCGTTGCGGCCGTTTTGGATCCATTTGTTTTCCTTGTCACACAAATTAAGTAGCCAGCGTAGGGCTTTGACCGAGTATTGACGTTTGACAAGGTTAGTCGTTTGAGGGCTTATGACAGCCAGGGTGTTTTCGGGCATGAATCGATGGCGGTAAACTAAAGAACACGCTTTGGCGATGGTAAAAGCTTCTTTCAAAGGTTCGATCCCTCCGTGCTCAATGAAGATTCTCGAATTTTTCCACAGCAACGTCGTAAAATGTCCACGTCAGATCGACAATACTTTAACATTTCTTCCTGAAAGTCAAAGGGGTCCGAGGCGTGAGTCTGGTACCAAGCGAAGAAAGCTTCTCGTTGTTCTGTATGCATGTTGTCGGGGTCTTAGTAGTGAGCCTCAGGCAAATGGGATACAACGGCATGTTGATTGGCTTTCGTATTGAAAAGGTGCGTTTTAGGCATGCGACTCAAAGGCATGGCCAAGTAACTCATCGAATCTTTAAACTGCACTTGTCCTACTTGCATGTAAATGATTTTGGCTCCGTTCAAAGTCACTTTAGGACGTTCGGTACTTTGTTCCGTATAGTATCTGATCAGAAATTGCCCATCATATCCCGAGAAATTGTGAGCCATTACCGTGGCATGGCGATGACAATCTCCGTAACGTTCGATGTCTTCTTGACTCCACGTCTCGTAGATAGGGTTTAAGATCCATTGGGCAAAATCAACCAAGGTGTTTGACCCTCGAAATATTTTGTCACGTCCTCCAGGAATCTTGCTACAGTGAGGGCAATGATTAAAGATAGGCTCTTGGATGCACTTCTCGCACGCTCGATGAGTCACACAGAAATTAGGAATGTGAATACTGGTATCTTGCATGCATTCGAAATCAAAAAAGATAAAATTCCCTTTCTTCTGGTTATCTTCTTGTTACGGTTGGTATTTTTGAATGAAGCATTCGTGTTCCAAATTCACGATTTGGCGACAAATGTGATATCATTTCTTACCTCGACAAACGTGAAACTTGACACTATTGGTACGTATGCATTGTCCACAAGTAGGAGACAGTCTCAGGACTTGACAAGCACTTTTCTACTGTGAACTTTGCATCTTCAAATGTTGTTGGTAACAGGTAGGACTGACAAAAGTGTGCTGACAAACAGGACCATGCACTCCTTTTTGTCCTTTGTCCAGACAGTGTTTAGAGGCCAAACATCCCTCACATTTCGATCCACAATGATTGTGTTGTTCTCGATTGTTATAACCATAATCACATTTTTCACAGTAGTAACCGTACCCCAAGAATCCTGTGATGCTGGTAATGGTATCAAAATGCTTATCGTGATGATAGACGTGAATGTATTTTCCGTGTTTGAAATCGTTGCCTCAAAACAAAAGAGGTCCACGCACTTCTTGAGGGTACACTTTCAAGGTGTAACGTGGAGCCAAGACGTTTCGCAATTTTTGCATTTCTGGAATGCCGCAAGGGGTGTCTTTGGATATCCTCGCTTGCTGTAACAGGAGTTCTGCTTCACTTCGTTGTTTGGCTCGGTCCGATTGTTTAATACTTTTCCAGGCTCGTTTCCATTCTGCCGTGTCGTTCTTGTTGGCATACGTTCGTCCCACGACGATCTCACGGGCTAAACACATCTGGTCTTGAGCATTGTTACTTCGGACGAAACTTAGTTTGGTGTTGCAAAGGTTGTCGACCAATAACACATTTTTGCATCCTGTTCCCTGGGGAGGAGATACGTGGGTCATGAACAGTGTTGCTTTTTCGTCAGCGATGTGAAACTTGTCTTTGGATTGTTGCACATGTTGAATCTTTTCGATGACTTTGGAAGGTGTTAATTCTGAAGGACTGCCAAACTCGATCCATATAGGGGACTTCAAACCGTCGTGATGAATGGAAAGTGTCAAGCGATAGTCTTCTTTGCATTGGCATCGTAGTCTCAGTGAGGTGAACAAAGAATCCCACAAATCGGCGATGAACCCTTTTGCTTTCTCCAAAGGTACGTCCGACTTGAAATCTTTAATTTTCACGGTGTACCTGCAGGCCGTAGTTCTAAATTTTCTAGAGGAGCGTTTTTCCATCTCTCGAATGTGGTAATTCTTTTCGGGTGATATTTGTGGACTTTGGTTTGGAATATGCTCTCTCTGTCTGGCCGCAGACGTAGAAGGTATCGGTTCAGGTTCGCTCATGTCTTCGATTTGAGCGAACACTTCTTTACGTGTGTGAGGCGATACGTCACGTCGCTGCCTCTTACCTTCTTCTTCTCTCTCAGTGAAATTGTACGATCGTTTCATCTCAATTACTGATTCAGAAATGATTTAACTAAGTTCGATTTCTCTTTATATATACCCCTATGTACCTCTAGTTGTAACAATGACTTGGTATATTTCACAAGGGCAAGTGAACGTCCAACAGTTTGGAAGCTCTGGATGACTTATGCAAACGACAATAGTGTGTCTTAAACACCTCGTGCATCTTGACGACCCTTCGATTCAAATCCTACCACGAAAAGAAAAAGGATGCAAGTTAAGAAAAAACACTAGACAGGTGGTGTCATCAAGAGCTCGATAGACTGTACTGTGCTATTAAAACACGTACGTACTACATCTAGAAAACAACGCTACTTGACTACGATGTCTCATTCTCTTTGTCACTTCTACTTTACTGT
This sequence comes from Unio pictorum, assembly GCA_030141615.1. Taxonomy (NCBI): domain Eukaryota; kingdom Metazoa; phylum Mollusca; class Bivalvia; order Unionida; family Unionidae; genus Unio; species Unio pictorum. The sequence continues at coordinate 3,013,060 of JARLTB010000224.1, forward strand.
TGACTAAGACATCTACCAACCCTGATTTAACACACGTCTTTCTTCATTTGATATTTTTAAAAATAATAAACCCATTTTTAAAAGAACTACCCCTTTTTTGACAACAGCGACGATGTCTCCTCCTGCTCTTACTACTGTTGCTGCACCTACAACGGTGATCTTTCATAATAAGACCAAAGCATTAGTCAGAAGAGGTTAAGTTGTGAAGTTGAGCGGAGGTGTAGAAACAACAACTGTCAAGTCTATATGTTCCTGTTCTGTTTGTGAAAATAACTTGCGATGCTTCACATTTTCTAAAGTGGAAATGTGTGCAAGCCGTACACAAGTTATGTTACTATAGATTTTGACACTTACAAAAGTACTTCACTTCATAAGTGTCAAGAAAATATTACTATCATAATTTTACCATTTTCAAAAAAAAACACACACACACACACACTCGCACTATGACCAGAACATGCACTTCTATATTTGTGGATATCCCACAGACCCGTCTCAACATACAGAGCTGGCTAAGAACTGTAGGAATATCACATCATTGTTTCAGAAATATCAACAAAAATTATCTGTATCTTCCACGTTCCACCCTTTATTAGTTTTTCGGTATGTTCTCTAAAGACACAAACAATTTGGAAATTATTAGTCTATTGCTGCAAAAGAAAATATATATAGCAAAGTGCGTAAGTTTGTTCATATTTGTATTATTTCAAGCTTTACAAAACGTATCAAGTTCGTCTTGCGAGAGGATTGAAACTTAAAGTTACGCAGACGTGAAGGAATACATACATTTCTTACAAACGTTTGCACTCTGTGTTCATTCTAATCATGCTTGCCTTATATCTTTGTGTTTTAGATAACATATTTCTTCTGGTGTAAATACATGCATCTATGGACAGACAGATTTGGTTATCATCCTTGAGGTTCACTGTACTTTAGTTTATTTACTTTATACAAACCCCAAATTCACTAGCTTGACAAAAGTTATCACTCAGTACTATATTATTTCTCTCTACCTAGGCGAATGTGTTTGTCAAAATATGAAAGTGAGAAAATATTTCTTTGGTCAGTTAAGGTGTCATGCAGAAATGTTACAATACGCAACAAAGGGATTGTAAGTTCACACTCCAGTCTGTCTGCCCTGTAATTGAATCAATGCATGAGCCTAGGCAAAACAATCTGCCAGTCGTTAGAAGCAATTTATTGGCTACACTTTTTTTCTACCCCCTTAGCTTCGAAATGCTCTCACTCGTTCATAGTACAGTGACAAGATAAGACGTGTTCTTTTCTGCGCCTGACCACCACACTACCTACCTTGAATTTCGAACCAAACAATTGTAATTGTAAGTGATTTCATTGGCAAACCGATGTTTTCCACCGCCTTCGCTTTAAATCGGCTTCAATTATTCTCACAGCGAGGAGATAAGGCGTGTATTTCTGTACCTGTCCACTAGTCACTTTCCAAACAATGAAACTTATGCACAAATAATCGCACCATCATGGAAATGTCAGTCTTATTGCGAAATACACCAATACATGTTTGGATGTACTATTCTGTGAGAACTTCACATAATTTTTTAGACAGAATAATTTTAGTAGGCTTTGTCTGCAATTCACTCTTGTGATATTTTACAATAGTGCTTTATTTTCTAAAGGAATAATTATGTCAGTGAGATGTGTGTGAAATTTCGGAAGGAAAATATACCATACAAAACATAAGAGTCGTGATATTTTTAAAAGTAGGAATAACATTCTCTCCCTCTCTCCGTCCTAGCAATTTTTTTCAAATCTGATGGCATCTGTTCCTGTTTTGAAGATACCTTTCCAAAATTGTGAGCTGTAGTCACCATAATTACGTAAAGAGACATATCAGCCACCGTAATTTATTTGTTTTAAATATGTTGCAATGCACATTTTAAGGAGAGAGAGAGAGAGAGAGAGAGAGAGAGAGAGAGAGAGAGAGAGAGAGAGAGAGAGTAAAACTGGGGATACATGATGTTGTGATTATGTTAATATTCCGCTTTGAGGTCATTTACGCAAAACCTTCCATTTTTATTATTTCTAAAACATTTTAAACATTTTTAATCATTTCATTAAAACCTTTAAATCAATAGTGTTTTCTTTTATATTAATGTCCATATTCTATATTTAAAGAAGACTGCAATTGGGAATATTAGAATTGCCAATTTTGTAAAGTGTAGATCTATCAGTATAATTATGTTTAAAACTAATATATAATCACTGATACGGTTAGTATTGTTGCCTTTTTATGCACTTATTTTAACACAACTTAGTTACGGACTAGGTAGTGTATTTATGATAGTCGACTAATATCATGTGATCATTCGTTTAGAATTTGAAATCGACTATTGTGCTTCCTTGGCATATTAATAAAGTGCGTTCGCGCCCTTATCGATTGTGCAGCTAAACATTAGGCCAACAATAGATGCATTTTTGGTGTGTTCTTATTGGCGGTCAATTTACCCATTATCATTCATATTTCGCAAAAGTATGAAAAAATTGCAAAAGTGTTGGTATAAGGCATATTAAATATTGCTTGGCATTCAAATTAATATACGGATAAATATATAGTTCATAAACAGATCATAGATTGAATAGAGGCTACATCAAGGGGTATGGAAGTCAAGGTATTTATATTGATTTCTGCTTTAGATTGAAACACGTGCTTATGTGTGTGTGATATATTGCCATGAAAGTATAAAGATACAAATACATAAAGAACAATTGTCATTCCCAGTGAAGATAACAAACCGATATAGTTGGTGATACAGCGAACATATTGGCCCATGTCAATGCATCTTATATATTATTATCTTTCAGTGTTATTAAACAATAATTCAATTAATTCAATACAATTAAACATCGTCAAATAATGTTAATCAATATTTCATGTTTGAACAATTTGTATTATTTTATGGTTAAGTACATTGTTTGTCAATGTAATTTAGGTGTAGTATTCAGTTGACATATACGTTATATATATATATATATATATATATATATATATATATATATATATATATATATATATAATAATAAAAATATCTAGTTTTGCTTGTGCCTTTTATAGATCAATTTGGTATAGTTTTAGAAATAAAATTTTTAATTACAAAACTTTATAACCCAGGATTAAAATGAACTCATATTGCAAAATTTAAAACTGAGTGAATAGTTCTTGATAAAGCCGTATCTATGCTAATTAATAGGAAAATATGAATACTTTTCATGTCTTTTATTATAGTGTTTTGACACCCCGTAGCCATGGCAACGGACACGTTAACACAAAACTGATGTCAGATATAAATGTTAACCACCTCATGTGTGCAGTATACATAATATAAGGACATTTGGAGAGGGGGGGGGGGGGGAGGGCAGAAAATGGCCTTTATTCAATATAGTCCTTTCCAGGTCAGCTTCATTAAATGTAGCTAACAGTATATACAATGTTTCACGCGAAGTGTTTACAACTAGTTCAATTGCTTTAGCTACATTTAATGATCTGAAAAGGTACTGAGCTAGTCCTGCATATAGGATAAACTTGACCATGCTAGTTAGAACGAACTATACAAAACCTCGAAATATTATGCGTGTGTGTATTTGTCTCTATCAAAATGTTTTTGTTTTGGTGTGTTTTTAAAACAGATTGACATTAAAGTGGACCAACATGCAAAAATGAAAATCGCTCAATTTTTTTATATTATTTGCTATATGTATATTGGTCAATTTCTGAGAATTTGAACATTTCATTGTTACTCGTTACGAAGAAATTTATTAAAAAACCGATCATATATCCCGATCCGTCTTGAATAAACAACACGCTTCCCTCCGCCTCTAGCGTAAGTGACGTCATTGGAGACACTGTACACACCGGCATTGTTAAGGCTTTTTTTATTGTTGTCTTTCTTTAACTTAATAACTTATTAAAATTTAAAAAATTGTAACTTTTCAAGTTTTCCATTTGATCAACTCAGCTTCTGTACTTAACGAAACAGAAGAGACATCTGTCCCTTTTGCTCTGCTCTTCAAAATTATTTGATATATTTTAATTGGGAAAAAAAGAACATGATGCGAAGTTTTATATATGAAAGAGCTCCAACCTAATAATAAATGATACTTGAACTCGATCAAAAAACAGCATTGACAAATACTCGGGAAATACTGTCGCTACTGAGTTCAACATCGTTTAGTTTATTTCTTCTTATTTGTTAATGTTTTCGTAATTTTATTAGTTCTTAATAAAGCAAACTGTTTAAAGTTGAACGACAAGTTTAAAAAAATATTTCACTACTAAATTGCAGATGCAAAATAATAATGTTTACGTCATTTCATTATATATAACTACACCATGATCACGCGTACTAACGGGATTTTGTTACCTTAAATACATATTTGAACTGCTCGACGTACATGGGTTCGGACAAAATGAGAAAATCATCTTTAACAACAATTTTAAATTTCACGTTTAAATCCTGTACAAAACTGAATAATATTTCACATGGTCCGAATCAGAAGTTTGGAGAATCAGCCAGATAGCCCAAGTGGCCGAGTGGTCTAAAGCGCTCTTCGTTACGGATCACTGCCATCTCACCTATGTCTACGCGGGTTCGAGTCTCAGATTCGGCCTATGGGGTATGTGAGAAAGCGTGCCAGTAGCTTCTCGTGGTTCGATGTGTTTTCCGGGGTTTATCTCGGGTTCTTCCTCCATCATTAATACTAGCCGCCATTTATAGCCTATCGTGTGCTAGAAAAAATGACGTTAAACCCTACAACAACAACAACAACATTACCGAAGTAGAATATACCATTAACATCCAACCTTACATGATAGATTCGTGGGACAAAGATGAACAGGACTCGTCAGATTTTGACAAAAATGGCGCTGCTCTTGGGTCCGTAGAGAAACATTCAAACTCGAAATGTCTCTGGCACAACCTGGTGTGTTGAGTTACCATACAGCCTTCTCTTTTTAATTTGATCGCCCATACAGCTCTCCTTTTAGGGTCCTTTGGGAATGTGAAAAAACTAATCTTCTGTCTGAAACTTATATTATTCACACATTTGTTTTTTTTGGGGGGTGGTGGCAGGCACCATACAGATCCCAGCCCCCATTTTCCTAAACAAAAGAACAAAGTTTCATGCGTTGGTGTCTTCCTCCCGATATGTAGTTTGGTGGTTTTTTAAAATATATATTTTTTCTCCTCTTTCTAAATTTTCCGTTTATGTAGTTAAAGTTTGAGGGGTATTGTATCTTTAGTGTTTCCTGGGTTGATCATCCGAGTAGGTTTAATTCATATAATCTCAAAATTCATTCCCCAGTTCATTTTGTCGACCTTGGCAAGAGATAACCTGTATGCTATTTATGTTGGTGCTATAGGCATTTGATATATATTTTTAAAAAATAAAAAAAATAATTATATACATTTTTTTAATTGTTAGTTTTGAACGAAGTACGGTGTACTATCATTGTTTGGGAGGGGAGGGAGGGAAATAAACTGATTGCTTTATATCTTGTATTGATTTATTTTTTTATTTATTTATTTATTTATTTATTTATTTGTTTATTTAACTTTTAAAGATTTTCCGAAATTATTTAAGGTACCCTTTCATATGGGTTCTTTGTGTAATGTGGGAGCTGCCCAGCGGTGTACTAGAAGAAGAAGAAAGTATTCTATATGTTCTAAGTTTTTCTTTTCTTCCTAAAAGATTAATTCGTTAGGCACATAGAGAGAGAGAGAGAGAGAGAGAGAGAGAGAGAGAGAGAGAGAGAGAGAGAGAGAGAGATTAAAACTAATGTACATTTCTAAGTGTTTGTTTAAATTTAATGGAAGAGTCGCTGATATTACTTGATTCTGTTCATTTTGGGCGAATGGATTCAGCTTATCATCATTCATTAGTAGCTTACTACACAGCATGCATCACTTAAAATCAGAACACTTCTCTATGCTTTAGATGGTGAAACCATCTTCATTTGGTCAACTGGATTTATACATTTGAGTGTCGCATCCATTTATATACATATCTGCAACTGCACAAGCGGATGTACGAAATGATAATTCACTCGAGGTTGAAATTTGAATTGGTAGACAAAGTCATTATTCACTGACTAATCGGTCATGTGTTATCGTGTCATATCTTTCTACATAAATACAGGATCTAAAATCAATTGCCAGTAGCTTCTCGTGGGTCGGTAGTTCTTTCTGGAGGGTTTCGCGGGTTCTTCCTCTACCAATATATACTGGGCGCCATGTATATCCAATCGTGTGCTGAAAATGGCGTTTAACCCTATAACAACAACATTCCCGAAGTAGAATATTATATTAACATCCAGCCTTACAAGATAAATTCGTGGGATAAAGATAAACAGGATTCGTCAAATTCTGACAATGGCGCTGCTCTTGGGTCTTTAGAGAAACATTCAAGTTCGAAATGTCTCTGGCACAAAGTGGTGTGTTGCGTTAGCATAAAGCCAACTCTCTTTAATTTGATTGCTTATAAAGCTCTCCTTTTAGATTCCTTTAGAAATGTGAGGAAAAAAAGCGTAATCTTCTGTCTGGAACTTCTGTTATTTACACATCGTTTTAGGGGGTGGGTGGAGGGGTGGGGTGGCGGCACCAGACAGATCCCCTCTCCCATTTTCGAAAACAAAGGAATACAATTTTCATGCGTTTGGTATGTTACTCCTGATATGTAGTTTGGTGTTTTTTAATATATTTTTTCTCCTCACCTTTCTAAAATTTATGTTTATGTAGTTAAACTGTGATGGAGTATTGTATACTTTGTGTTTCTATAGGGTTGATCATTCGAGTAGGTTTTATTCATCTAATCTCAAAATTCTTTCCATAGTTCATTTTGTCGACCTTGGCTAGAGGTCACCTGTACCCCATATATGATATTAATGTCGGTGCTATATGCATGTGATATATAAGATTTTTTCACAATCTTTTTTTATATTGATTTATTTGATTTTTAATTTTGATAGAAGTACGATATACTATCTTTGTTTAGGGGAATAAAAGAAACTTTTGTTTTTACGGCTTGTATTTTTTCCGTGTCGTTCATCGCATTGTCTATTTATTTCATAATGAGTTCGACCGTGCTCAAGTGGGGATCCATACATTTTTAAAAATTTAAATTGTACTTCTCCATACTCGAGTCTTTTTTAATTTATTAATCCTTTTAAAGATTTTCCTAAATTGTTTAAGGTACCCTTCATATGGGTTTTCTGTGCAATTCGGGAGCTGCCCAGCGGTGGTATAGAAGAAGAATAAAGTATTCAATATGTTCCTTATTTTTGTTTTCCTTCCTAAAAGATTAATTTTCAAGGCATATTTAGAGACACTAAACTTGAATATTTGATTCACACAATTTAGAGTTGCGTATTGAACCATCTTGTTTCTACTTGATACTTCGCTGCACAAACTTAATATGACTTGTATACGTTAATCGTCTCAAATGACGTCACATCCTTTGCATTTGGAAGGGAGCTAACCAATTCGCGGCAGGGTCTTTCCGTGTGATCTGGTAAAACAGGCCATATTCTTTTATAAAATTGAAGTGCAAATACATAAGATGCAAATAAACAAATAGATGGGATAGATTAAATACACAAACTACTAAATATCCTTCTATTTACATAAAATTATGCAGATCCGGGTTTTTTGGTTATTTGTTGCTGTTGTTGCTGTTGTTGTTGCTTTATTTGAGAACAACTATGGTACAGCAGAAGACAAGAAGGGTTTCCTTTGTTTAAAATTGTTATCATCGCGTGGACACCATGACTGAGACGATTGGTCTGAGATGACTAGACTGAGATAAGAAAAGTAAGGTTAGCAAAACAGCTAGATATAACTGTCGCTTGGGTGATATATTTGCCCCCCACCCCCCTTTTTGCTTCATTTAATTGAATTTATATCAACCTATGGCCAATTAAGGATATCATCTACCACCTTATACAAAGTCCGATATAATAATTATCAAGTAATCGATAACAAATGAAATGTCGTACTTGATGCAGTCGAAATGTGCAATATTTGACAAAATGTTACTTTCGACCCTTCGTAGAAGATGGTTGTTATATTGATCATAATATTTGACAAAATTTGGGGTGTCATGGAAAACGATATATACCTATTTATATAAATTTGATCAAGGAATTAATTGTAACTTAAATATTTTTAGATGACGTAGTGCAAAATGTGCATTATTTGCGATACAATTGTTACCCTCTCCCCTGGCAAAATGGGGAAGATATTTTCGTCTTAATCTTTGTAAAATTAAAGCCGCTGTACATAACCTCATATCAATTTCGCCGTAAAATTTATCAAGGAATCGATTGGAAATATAATTTTAGAGATGATCCGGTGGAAACGGTGCAATATTTTACAAATATTGTTGTGTGTATCCCTATACTTCGTCGTCGCCTAATTGTATAAATATTTGTAAAAATACCTACGTAGTCGATTTGCTGGTTAAGCTTTAACACAAGATAGCGCCTGTTATATTTCAAATCGATAGCATTAGTGGAATTCGCACTGAGTCAATAACGAACAGGATATTAAATCAACAAATGTGCCAAGGTTAGATTACCGATATCTCTAAAGGTGCGGCCATTCGTGTTGATCACGTGACAATCTAAAGACAATCACGTGACAATCTAAAGACAATAACGTGACAATCTAAAGGTGCGTCCATTCGTGTTAATCACGTGACAATATAGCGCGTGGCTTAGTATAGCGGAGTGCAACGTATGGGTATATTCAATACATGGGCCAAGGTTAGGTACCCATATTTTTCTAGGTGCAGCCATTTGTTGGATTACGTGACTATGTATAGTACTGCGCCATATTTTCGTTTCGTTAGTGTTAAGTGGAAACTAGCAGACACAGTAGCGTTGAATACTTCTGTCATAGGTATGTCTTTAAGTGTAATATTGTGATATATTAATTATAAATATGAAATACTCTCTCTGTAATAAATATATTTGTATTAGTTCAATAGCTGTGACGTCTACTATACTGATAGTTAAATGTGAAGGTTGAATGTTTTAACAGATTCAAATTACAATCTAAATAGTAAACTGTATTGCTCTGTGGATTAGTTTGTTTTTCAAAAATAGCCCTTTATAGGTAAACGAAGGTTATAATAATAATGTTTGAGGTTTTCGAAGATTAGCCTTATAACAGAGCCAACATTGCTGGGATAGGATCGACACTCACGCCCATACCCAGGTGCATAAGGATGGGAAGACAAGAAGAAATTAAGGAAATGATCAATAAAAACACCATTACTTTGCTACATGGAACAGTTTTATGTCAGAATTCCATCTTGTGAATAAATTTTGTGAAGAAAACCCCTATTACACTTATGTGAGATGAAAGAAAGAAAATCCAAACTTTAGTTCAAATAAGAAAGTAGAAATGGGGCCAAATGAGTCATACAGACGATTTAGGTTTTGTATAGAATTATCATGGATAACCTTGCTAGTCGAAATAGCAATGTTGAATGCCTATTCACTCTATGAAATTGATTTCGCTTCTCTTTTGAAGAAATTTTGAATGTGTATCATATCGAACCTGACTCTTGCTCTAACGCAAGAACTAAATGTGTTTGTGGATAAATATTTTTGGATTTTTATAAAGGCACTACACACTGACAAGCTCTAATTTGGTATGACATTTTATTGATGTAAGCAGTACCGTTTATCTCTGACATAATCATAGTTTCACCGATTCAAGATTCGCTAGTAAATATCCCATATTTTCGTTATGCCTGTCTCCAAATATTGTGAGATAATGGCAGTATCAAACTTGTGCTTGTATTATTATGATTGATCCCAATCATAATAATACAAGCACAAGTTTGAAACAAATCCGGAGAGCCAGCCCGATTTAAATACACAAGAGCTTGATTCAGATGGACACACCATGGCTTAATCACGAGTTAAATTTTGTGGTATGTCCTTATTAGGAGCAGGCAAAGTTGAAGCACGCCTATTTCTGTACTGATAATATTTTTCCTGTAACATTTTTCCCTTTACTATCTTTCTACAAGTCACTGCAAATTATGCAGTCTGAAACGAATTTTTATTCTCTGGAATATGTATTATTGTTTCTTTCGAGACTGAAAATGGTCGATTTCCAACTTCAATTATCATTGGGTTTATGTGAACTCGATGCGAAGGTATGCCGTCTGGTGATTATTTGTAAAGTGCAAGAATGTGATAAAGACACTTTTTCTTGTATTATATGAACAACTGAAGTGCAAAGATAACATTTACAAAATGCAACGGCAAGATTATGGTGTACAACTGTCAGGACATTGAAACGTTAAAGAGTTGTCTGTATACAGAACAATGATTTACTGGAAAGATACAGAGAACAAAGATACATTTAGAAAATAATGTGCATATTTTATTTTCTCCTCGTTGAAACTAACCAACTAATTAAGCATTGTCATTAACCGGGATTCCCTAAATGATATGCATTCAGCAAAAGCTTCTCTTCTTTGAAGCTCTGCATTGTCCCAGGTAAGAGCATTTTTAATTATCTCATTATCTATACCTCGGAAATGGAGGTATCTAACAATTGAAGAAATCAGCCTACCATAACTCTCAAGCATGTCGTCGATCTGAGAACAAAAGAAATAAAACCAAAACAAGTGTTAACATAAAACTATATGGGCAAAGTTAGAGCGTGCTCTTAAAAATGTGAACCCTGTTAAATGATAGAACCGCAACAAAAGAGATAGTTGGTTTTAAAATACTTTAACAACAGAATTAAAAGCATTTTTTTAACTGAGGCTTTAAAGCATCTTCATGGCCTAAACAAATGCTATGATTGCCATGACCTCTGTAGATAAATTTGATTTTTAATCTAGATAAAGGAAGATGTCTTTATTTAAATGTCACATTTTGCATGCCAAAATTGTAATCACAGTTCGCTAATGTTACAAAGCTAGATTATATTCGATCAAACCCACCTAAACGTCCCTTGTAATAAACAACCAATGCCCCAAAACGTTAAACCACTATTCAGCCACCCGTTATTTGAGATCACATTTCGTACATTTTAGAGCTAATGACTTGGGAAGAGTTTGAATTTATATCTTACAAAGAGTATTTTGTCAGACTGTTTTTTAATTTAATATTTGTGTAATCATCAGAGGTGAAATGCAGAATAGTATTTACCCCTTGAATGGTATGCATTCCTTTTGACCAAAATACGACTGGAATACTTCGTCTCATGAATTGCATGTCATGATCTATTTGATAGATGAGTCTTTCATCTCCACTCCGAAGATAACCTATCAGTATTAGAATCCTTGTCTCAATAATACCAGCATAAAAGTCTGGAATCTGAAACAATTATATTTCATGGACAGAATGATACTCTAAATATTAAAGCCAATCTAGTCATGTCACGAAACACACTTAAGCCTTTGTTCATATTTTAAAAATATACCTACATTTATGCTTTGATTTTCAGAAAATACCAAGGAACTTCAAATACATAAAAAATCATATTTAGTACGTAAATGCCAATGGAAATATTGACTATTAATAGGCACGCAGAGGATAAAAGTTACTCTTGTACATGTTGTACTAAATTGTACTGCAGCTGATTGCATTAAATCAGATACCAATATTATCAAATAGTGACAAAAGACGAAATAAAGTATGAAACAAAATCTTAATGATATTATAGTTTTAGCTTAGAAAAATGGATGATCTGCAGCTTTTTTACTTACTTTCTAAAACGTGATATGGCAACCAACTTTATTTGTGTGTGTTTAAAGGACAAAGTAAGGAAAAATAACAATCAACTAACTAAATTTATCCATCCATTTCTAACATGGAAGATACTGATAAGCATGAAAAATGCTTTAACTACAATCAGCACTTCAGATGGTTAGGTACTGAGCAAAGAACAAACAAAGGAAGAATGTCTGAAATATCGACTGATACATGTATCATGGTAAATATTATTTTCCACAGCAGAATTAGAACTTATTAGAAATAGGAATAGGTTTTCTAAACACTGTTACGATTTCAGCTGCAAATGGCTATGATAAATAGGATAGATATTCTTTCTAGTAAGTGTTATCTCAATATATTTATCAACTTTAATACATTTTTTCCTTCATGTGTTTTTATCATTGCTTTATAAACTTAATATAATTAGCATGCATCATGTTCGCTGATAACAACCACAATGGCAATTCATTCACTTAGTAGAACATGTCGCATCCAATGAAATCAGTCTTCTGATAATATTCACAATGCATATTCAACTTATACTTGTAATGGCATAAATCACTCGCCATGACGTTGCTTTTGCTATTTATGCTGTGGTTTTAATGCATATTTCAAATAATCTGTGTAACATTTTTCTTCAGATTGAAACAACATTTAGTAATACTTTGCCAACAAGTTATTTTTATGCTTAAGTAACAACTACAATTATTAATAATTGTTTTTATTCTTTCAGCTGATCATAAAATTGCTTAGAAGCACAAGGAATTAGAATGAAACTTTCTGAATGACAGGCTAAATGAAGACCTTAGCACAATTAGCCTGTGAAAAATTTCTCAAATACAACATGACCTGATATGGAGCAAAAGACATGAATGAATACGCCAATGCACATGGCACTTGTAGAATAATTTGGAGTTCAGTCTAAGAAAAACAAAGTATGCAAAAAGCGAAATTTATAAATTTGTAACGTGGAATAAAACAAGGATATTATTATTTTATAAGAAGGTTAATAAAAGAATGCTTTTATCATACTATGAAAGAAATGTTATTAAGTTATATATATATATATATATATATATATATATATATATATATATATATATATATATATATATATATAACTTAATAACATATATATATATATATATATATATATATATATATATATATATATATATATATATATATATATATATATATATTATATACATATATATATATTCTGTGACAAGGGGAAATACAGTGTAACTTGTGTCAAATGCGTTGGGAATTGCAGGTACAACAGTATGGAGGTTTCATAGAAAGCTGAAACAGATATTCTCTTTGTTTCACCAAGAGTGCAACAACTATCACACTAGAGCCAGCTTTTGTGATGGTAAGCTATGGAACAATTAAAACCTTAAACCAAATTAATTAAAATAAATTAATCATTATAACATATTATCCGGTCCATTTGTTTATGCCAAACGTTTATGTTACATTTGTTCATTTAGCACATGAAAGGTTATCTCCAAAACTGAACTTTAGGAGCCGGATGAAATTCTCCAATATTATTAGTTAATATTCCATTTAAATATATCTCTTCTGAATTATCATTCTGATACTAATTTAAAGCAAGAGAATTGTCTGCTAGGCTATATTTTGGAAAATGTTTAATTATGGAACATATTTAGAATGTATTAGTAGTAGTGTTTTACTTTAGGTTATAATCATCAGTTTAAATAGTTGCATGCCTACTACTGCTATTCTTTGATATTTTGCTCACATATGCCAAAAATGCAGGTTTTTCTTCATGTTCTAAACATGTCCAAAATGATGAATTAATGTTCCTGACACAATGCTAATTTACTGCTCAAGACTGTATGGAGAAAATGTATATTTAGACATGAAATATCTAAAGGTCCTTGTACCATTTTCTTTTCCAATCTGCTTAAGTAGCAAAATGTGCAACGAATTTAGTAATGCCATTAATTTTGATTTATATGTACATCAATTTGTTTTCCAAAGACTTTCTCATTCATTTTTTATTAATAATTTCCCAAGAGTAGTTATACTTACCGCCATTTTAATGAAGATTCTAGTTGCAGAAACTGAAAACTTTTCTTGATTCCAGGGGAACCTCTTTTGACTCTGGATGACCTCTGCCTAAATAGCAACAATTTAATAAGATCAAAATGTAAGTGTCATATAGATAAAAACGTGAAATAATCTAACATTTGTTCTCAGTCGGAAATTCATAATCGTCTTTCATCTTTTTAAAACGACCATGAATCATATCCAATTGCAATGTAAGACAGTCAAATTGCAATGTTATTTATTCTTCAATGTGCATATTCTACATGTGTGTTTAACTTAATATTGATCTATGAATTTATGTTGTTGCTGTTGTTGGGGTGGGGGTTAGTGTCATTTCTCAGAGCAAGATAGGCTATACATGGCTACCTACACACCTAATGGAAACTTCGAAAAAATCGCAGTAAGGACTATTGACCTAGGGAAATTTCCAGGCAAACATTAACATATAGGTACATTGGCATAGTCCGTTGCGTCTGTTGGAGTTACTTACCTTCAACCAATATGGCACCAAATATTTCCGGTTTTGAATAGTCTAGAATTGTGCGCAGTTTTAAGCTTAGTTAAGCTTAGTTAGCTCAACATAGTGTCAACAACGGATGGAATCCTAGCTTGATCAATGTCTTTAATGTTGTTGTTGAGGATATAGTGCCATTCCCCAGAGCATAATAGGCACTACATGGCGGCATAACAATTTGGTAAAAAACTGAAACATCAAAAATCCCAGCAAGAACTATAGACCCAAGGAACTTTCCACGCCGGCATTCACATATAGGTACATTGGCTAAGTCAATAAAGTATGGACCCGCTTTATACATGACACTACGAACCTGACAATTTCACGTTTTCAAAGTAGTTTTTATCTCAGCTTTAACAAATATGGCAACGAAAATACATGTAGGTGAAGATATACAGTTTCGTACTTAGCATAGGGTTAGAACATTAAAGAAAAAAATTTGTTCTGGGATCTCATCACTGGTTTTACTGGCAAAATAATACAAACTTTGTATATCTTAAATGTTGGGAGAGGATCATTCAATTTATGTTACTTTGATGTATGATTGATGGGTGTACTTTAGGTCTTAGAGTATACAGCTTGGGCTTACTTAAGATGTGCTCGAATAAACAAACTGCTAGCTCCGCATGGTCATTTTCACTTACTGGACTTCAAAGGTAAATTGTAGAAAAATAATCCAATAACCTTTTTAATTTTCAGATCTTTCGTAATTTGTTCATTGCACGTTCAGAAGCTGCTATTGCCTACTTCACCAAAATTCGCTCGTCCCAGTTTAATAACTGCTAAAGTTAGTGTACATTTGATTACTTATGGTTAATTTGTCAAGCATATGGGAGCATCTATTTTGTTGTACCATATGCTTAGATGATGTACAATTTCAACAAGTGTAGTATCCAAAGAAATGTCAGCCACATTACATGAATGTAGCATAGAGATATGCCAACTTTATCTCCACTGAGCATGTTACAAACTCAAACAACTTCACCTCACATGTGTCACTCTCTGAAACGTAGATATTAACTGGTGTGCATTATGGTTTATACCCATGGAGTTATATTTAATGCTGTTTGTATTAATATTGGCACATTTAGTTTATAATGACTGCATTTTAGAACTTAAATGTCTTTTCATTCCAAATTCTGTTTTAATTAAGCGGCTGCAGGTAGGCATGAGAAGAGTTATGTTCCATGTTATTGTACGCAATACAGCATTGACTAGTGGCAATTATGAACTTCTGTATCATTCTTTTTGTATTAATTTCACTTTTCTCAAATATGATACTATCAGTTCTTCTTTGCTTTTGTAAGATTTTGAAACTGTTTTTATTGTCAAATAACACTATTAACAGAACAATAAGTCATTGTTATGGTGTTTAATACATTTTTATTTTCAGATAAATTATTCTACTTAAGTATATCAGTGACAGATATAATTGTACTTCATATTGCTTGATTTGGGCCACAGGAAGATAGTGATTCTTCAATTATATCATATCTTGGGCGCTTTATTTTTGGAGATAGAGAGCAAGCTTACGACCTGAATCCTTGGTTGGTCACTGTTGCATACTCGCACACCATAGACCCATGATTGATTGTGTTGTGTGAACTCTTGTGGATGCTTTGGTTTTTATCTTAGGTCTTCCTGCAGTCATGTTTTCTTAGCATGGAGCTTGAAATTGTTAGTGATCACATACATACACCCCTCATTTTTTGTGCATAGAAGTCTGCATGTTTGGATTTTTATTATTATTTGACCATATAAAGCAGTCAACTTATTTCATTTCATTGTAATCAATTATGTATGTAATCACTAATCACATTCCTTGTCCATGGAATGGTCTCACCAGGAGTTAATTGCCCTTGACTTTGCATTTCAATTCTTTGGCTTAAAAGCATTAGTGCAGATTCAAATCAGGTTTCTAGTACCAAAGAAAAAAAATTTATTTACAAACAAAATATGTATTTATGTCTACTATTATCAAGTTATAGCATCGTTGTCTTATTTTTCTTAAAACAATGCTGGACAATTTGTGCACTATTGCCTCAATATATATGGAATTTTCCTCACTTTTCTCACTTGGTTTACATGTAAACATGTCCAAAGTATAGTTTGCAACTTGGGAAATGATCCGAATACATTATTTAATGTTAGAATTGAAAACAAAAACAAATTATGCATCTGCATTTTACTCTTGAATGTCTTTCTTTCATGTCGAAATTATAGCATTTACCTGTGATGCTAGAATACTGTTTAGACGTCATGAAGATACATTTAAGTTTCTTCAGAGGAGTATAGCAAATTAAGTATGTGGTTGTCATTTTGGAAGTAAATACCATCTATAATACATCAATATATTTGAAATTAACTTCAGAATAGGACACGTTTAAAAAAGTTGAGAACACATCTACAGTGGTTCTTTAAGGTGGCGGTGTACAGTTTAGTACTTTGCATAGGGTTAGGATTTTAAATATAAATAATTTTATGGGATTTGATCACTGGTTATACTGGCAATATAATACAAACTTTGTATATATTAGGTGTTGGGAGAGGATCATTCAATTTCCTTTATTTTGATGTATGATTGGTGGATGTACTTTAGGTACTAGAGTATTCATCTTGGGCTCACTTAAGATGTGCTCAACTCAGCAAACTGCTATCTCCTCATGGTCATTTTCACTTGCTTGACTTCAAAGGTAAATTGTGGAAAAATGATCCAATAAACGTTTTTAATGTTCAGATGTTTTGTAATTTTTTCATTGCACCTTCAGAATCTGATATTGCCTAATTCAGCAAAATTCGTTTTCCCCAGTTTAATAGCTGCCAAACTCAGTGTACTTTGATTAATTTTGGTTAATTTGTCAAGCACATGGGAACATCCATTTTGTTATACCATGTGCTTAGATGATGTACAATTTCAACAAGTGTAGTATCCAAAGAAATGTCCGTCACATTACATGAAAGTGGCAGTAGAGTTATGCCAGCAATATCTCCATTGTGCATGTTACAATTGCAAACATCTTCACCTCACATGCGTCACTCACTGAAAAGTACATAGTAACTAGTGAGCCCCTCCCCCCCCCCATAAAGAGCATTCGGGTGTATACCCATGGAGTTATATTTAATGCTGTTTGTATTAATATTGGCACATTTAGTTTATAATGACTGCATTTTGGAACTTAAAAATCTTTTCATTCCAAATTCTGTTTTAATTAAGCGGCTGCAGGTCGGCTTGAGAAGAGTTATGACCCTTGTTATTGTACGAAATACAGCATTGACTAGTGGCAATAATAAACCACTGTATCGTTCTTTTTTTATTAATTTTACTTTTCTCAAATAAGATGCTATCACTTCTTCTTTGCTTTTGTAAGATTTTGGAATTTTTTATTGTCAAATGACACTATTAACAGAACAATAAGACATTGTTATGGTGCTAATACATTTTTATTTTCAGATAAAATATTCTACTATAGTAGATCATTAATGATAAGATGATTAATTTTGGTTAATTTGTCAAGCACCTGGGAGTATCCATTTTGTTATACCATGTGCTTAGATGATGTACAATTTCAACCAGTGCAGTATCCAAAGAAGTGTCAGCCACATTACATCTAAGCAGCATAGAGATACGCCAAGTTTATCTCCATTTTGCATGTTACAAATGCAAACAAGTTCTGAATAGAACATAGTAACTGGTGAGCGCCCCCGTAACAGTTAGTATCCGAATGTATCCAAATTCAGAATTATGCGCTGTTTTCATCTTCCTTTGCTAACTTACGTTTATACAATTACTGGCAAAAATAAACAATATATTGCCTATTCAAACACTAATGTTTAACCATAACGTTATGTTTCGCTGCTGGAATTAAATTCATGCATGATAGTGTTACACAAAAACTTTTATTCATGTAATATAATATAAAAATTACTCTGCTGTAGTCCATGAATTGTTAATGGCATCGAAGCACAATTACTTTATCCAGTTAAGAACACAATAATGTAGTTAAGTCTATTTTAAAACTTTCTACTTCTCTCATTTTGGTGATGATAGGATATATGCATATATATATGCAGGTTTGGTAGGGATTTAAAGGTATTTTTTTATTCTTGAGATTATGAGCTCAGTGAGTGGTTCTCTATGTGTATTTTTTGGTGAGTAATAAGGCCTTATTGATGATTCAGAGGGGGAAATCTATGTTCTGCTTACATGTTGATCTGTTTACAGTGCAGACTCTCCAAAATATACCCGATAACTTTTGACAAGAACTTCACATCGAAGTCATCTCTGAAGGTTTTGTAGATTAACATATGATTTGTATTAATTGTCATATAGTGGAATGGTCAGTATTGAGAATTAAATTCATGGAAAATATAGTACAATTAATGGTGGTGTACGTCCTGACTGGACATTATTCATTAAACTTTAAATTTCCATAAAACTTTTATTATTAATGATAGACACATGTAATTTGAATATATTATATTAATATTTACTTTGAAAATATAAAAATCTAACTAAAAAAATTAAATTTGAACTTTTAATACTTTAAATGAAACTTCAAATTAAAATATATAAAACATTTTCCCTTCAAAAGTTTTGGGAATTATATTAAACGATAACAGCATGCTCATATGCCTACACCACATAGAAGCTCCAATGATGGATATTTATCAAATTCCTCCGACAAAGTGTCTTTTTAAGTATAAGTGAGACATTTCATTTGAAATATGCGAAGAAAAAATATATTTTGCATTGGTCATTCAAACCATTTATCAGGGGTCAAAGCAGTTAATTTTTGTGTTTATGATAGGGTGACTTGCTGGGTAACACATGTCTGCTTCCAGTAACTGTTTATAAACATAGTTGCAGAGTAATTAGTAAGAGGACAGAGATTAAAAATTTATGCTTGAACCAACTCAAATTCTTTTCTCAGTCATTTTAAATTGCCGAGAATAAAAAAACACGAAAGGGATAAAATATAAATTCCCCATTTATATGTACCCTTGCATCTAAGAACACAGAAAAATCATTTTATTCTACGCTTTTTTAAACTATTGATTGAGGTAGTGTGGCATCGTGGCCTATATGTTACCGGAATTCTTATTATCCATCTTCCTTTATCCAGAATTAATTACTAATAATATTTGTTAACTAACACTCTAGTGATTGCATAAAAATCTTCAAAGAGATAATTTGAGTTTAACTTTGCACAACTGATCTTAACATGGTTACATTACCTTCATGAACAAATCTCCATATATTTTAGAATGTTTTGGGATGCAAGGTTCACATTCAGTTCATCACATAGGTTGCCATTGTACCTATAGTGATTCTGTAATTCACATTTTTGGCTGTGCGCATTGAAAGTATACCAATATGTTATTTTCATCACGCATATAAATATGTATCGAAAAATATTTCAAACTAGTACTTTGACAAAGTGCGGTATTGTAGCATCCGCTGATATCTGATTCCATTAAATCGTTGAGCTTAATAACTAGTAGCAAACACCCTTAAAAATATACTATAAATTCTCAAATAGATCATTTGAATTATGTTTTGCACATTTGATCTTAACAAGTACACATATGCAAAGTTTAGTTCTTGTTTAAAAATTCCGGGGAGGAGAATTTCACATTTAGTGCAATATATAGGATTTGTCTGATACCTATAGTTGAACTGTGTGGTCACGCATGGCTGTATTCACTTGCAATATCTACAATTATTTACTTTAAAAATAATATTATAAAATCTTACCGTCACAATATTGCCTTAAACTTTCTTGATTAGTTATTTAACGTGTAAATGACCAAAGAGGCTTCTAGAAACCTCATATACTTTAAGGATGAATTTATAACCTTAATACATGGCAATTGCTTCAAATTTCTTAGTGTCACTCTGTCAAGTTAAAAATCGTTTCCAAGCTTGCAACCTGAATGTTATTTTGAAATCACTATATGTAAAATCTTTTAACTTCAATTGCCTATAGCATAATGTTTTCTAGAACTAAGTGAAACATATTATATATTTTCAGGTCTAGCCTGGTATCTGGAACAAAGTGTTAGAGTTGGATCACCTTGTAAGCTCTCCAGTTGCCTGGTGGTGATAGCAAGTTTTCATAAGGACATGTGTAGTGTACTGACATGAGTTACCACAATTGGTTCATATCACAAGACTGATATATAGCACCTCAAAGACATGTATTGGGTCTTCAAGACAGAGATTAGCAGACTTGTTCTGTAAAGTAGGTAGAACATATAAACTGTATTTTTCTATCTCATTGTCGCCGTTTGCTTTTGTAGTTGTACAGACATTGAAAGGAAATGCAGTTTTGCTATTAAACATAGTATTGGTTCCATCAGAAGTTTAAATCACAGTGCAGTATTAGTTAAACAAATAACTACCTAAATATCTGACACAATAAACGTTGAACACAGCACCTGTCAATATTTCTTTAGCGTGTACACCTATATGCACCTGGACAGACATATTGCGGTTTGCTGTATATATAAAAATTGACTATGCGCTATGTTGCTTCACTTGACCTGTGAATTATGGTATCAGTGATACAGACCCAAACTACCATTTGTTTCAAATACCATCCATTTGTCAACTTTGCTCTCTAATTTGTCAATTTGAGTTTTAAAGCTTGTATGAAAATTGAATTTTGCAGTAAGATTTAGTTTATTAATTTAAACGTTGTTTTCAAATTTCAATTAAAACATGAATTGATCAAAAGTTTTAAATTTCAAACATATTTTCAGACAGGACATATATTGTATTACATTTAGATTTCACTGCATTGATAAACTCTAATAACTAAGGAAGATATAGCAAATTTAGTTTTCGGTTGCCTCATGTGTCAAAACAATGAAGTTTCATTCATTTTTGTTGTTCTTTTCACGGCGAAGCATGGATGGCACTTGATTTGGAGAAGTCACTAATACTACATCAACCTACATTAGCCACATAATAAGAATACATGGCTGCAAGAAGACCTAAGAAAAACCAAAGCATCCACAAAAGTTCACACAACACAATCAATAATGGGTCTATGGTGTGCGAGTATGTAACAGTGACGAACCAGGATTCAGGTCGCAATCTTGCTCTGCATCTCCAGAAATAAAGCGCCATGATTTGATGTATATGAAGAATCACTTTCTTCCTGTGGCCCAAATCAAGCGCCATCCAAGCTTCGCCCTGAAAAGGAGAACAAAAATGAAGAAAACTTCATTGTTGGATCACTTGAGGCAACCGGTTTTGATAACATGAATGGAAATGTAATCATAAACATACCAAAAATGAATATGACATTAGAAAAAGTGCACAAAATGCATGACAGAGTTGGAGATTGCAAGAAATATAATTCACGGATGAAGAGAGTCAAATCTCAAGGACTGTGTGTATTTCTGAGAGTTACATGTAAAAACTGCAATCTGCAGGAAGCAGAACAGGCTGCCTTTCCAGAAAAGTGCCAAGGATAGAGAATGAGAAGCTCAGTCACAGGCAATTTGAAACTTAGGTTGGAACTTTATTGCTACAAGAACAAAGTTGGAGTGACTGACCCAAGATTTATTATATCCTGTCTAAATATTCAACCTTTTTCTTCTGGCTATTTATTTGAAAAAAAACTAATGAAATATCAAGTACAATAATATCTGTCAATAAATCTACTTTAGTAGAATATTTTATCTGAAAATAAAAATGTATTAAACACCATAATAATTACTTAAAGTTCTGCTAATAGTGTTATTTGACAATAAAAAATTCCAAAATCTTACAATAGCAAAGACGAACCGATAGCATCTTATTTTAGAAAAGTGAAATTTTGTACATAAAGAATGATGCACAGATGTCTATAATTGAAACTAGTCAATGCTGTATTGCGTACAATAACAAGGGACATAACTTTTCTCAAGCCTACCTGCTGCCACTTAATAAAAGCATAATTTGGAATGAGAAGATATTTAGGTTCTACAATGCAGTCATTATAAACTAAATGTGCCAATATTAATACAAACAGCATTAAAAATAATTCCATGGGTATATACCCGAATGCTCTTTATGGGGGCGCTCGCCAATTAATATTTTCTTTTCAGAGAGTGACACATGTGATGTGAAGTTGTTTGCATTTGTAACATGCACAATGGAGGTAATGTTGGCATATCTCTATGCTACTTTGATGTAATGTGGTTAACATTTCTTTGGATACTGCACTTATTGACATTGTACATCATCTAAGCACATGGTATAACAAAATGGATGCTCCCATGTACTTGACAAATTAACCAAAATTAATCAAAAATACACTAACTTTAGCAGTTAATAAACTAGAGAAAACAAATTTTGCTGAAGTAGTAAATAGCAGCTTCTGAAAGTGCAATGAACAAATTAGCTTTTTACCTAAATGCTAATCTCATCAGTTCTTCTTGTTTAAATGTGAAAGATCTGCAAATGTATGTCAGCTGGTTCTTTCAGGCTGGTGCACTTACTTAAAATGACATAAGTGCAGTGGACATGGTATATTAACTATCTAGATGGTACAATAGCAAAAGGCAGCAAGAAAGCAGAGCTAGCCAGACATAGTAGTAAACAGATAGATTGATAGAAACAATTAAGAATATCTCGGATTCATCCTGGGAGGCAGCTCTA
Source organism: Unio pictorum (assembly GCA_030141615.1). Taxonomy (NCBI): domain Eukaryota; kingdom Metazoa; phylum Mollusca; class Bivalvia; order Unionida; family Unionidae; genus Unio; species Unio pictorum. Next base: position 3,036,070 of record JARLTB010000224.1, read on the forward strand.
TTCAGTTCAATCATGCAGGTTAGGACAATATCAAATTATTACATAGGGAAAGCGCTAGCAGTTGCACTGTGATAATCGTTTGTATTAAAAATAACCTTCAGACATGATATACAAAATTTCCGTGTAAGGTTTGCGCTTGGGTACAAAACTTATTTTGCTATGATATTGCACTAACCTATCCGGTCAAGTGAATGATATTGATTTAAGTTACTATCCCTATCCAAAGTATGAACCACTGGTGCGCTTTATCTTTTCTGAACATTTATATTTGGCATTGATACATTTTTAATGATATTGTTCATAATGATAACTATTTATCATCAAATACTATATCTTGTTTCTGTTTATACTCCACCGAGCGAAACAAAATAAACTTCTAACTTTAAAGCGAGTTACATTGTTCTAAACATTTTCCACTCTTGACAAGAACTGTTCATACGATCATTTACCAATCCTATTTCATGGACATTTCAGAGTAGAAAATAATGCGAACGCATGCCGTCTGGTGATTATTTGCAAAGTGCAAGAATGTCAAAACGAGACGAGTTATATGAACAACTGAATTACAAAGATTAAACTTACACAATGAAATGGCAAGATTATGGTGCAAACATGTCAGAAAATTGAAAACATTTAAGTGTGTATGTATACAGAGGAATTGACTACTGGAAAGATACAGAGAACAAAGACAAATTTAAAAAGCAACTGCATTTTTATTGTTTAAGTCTCCCATATTCAACTTCAAGAACAAATATATTTGAAACTTGTCATATTCTTATCCAGTTTCAAATAAACAACAGATTAAGCAGTGTCATTAACCGGGATTCCATAAATGCTATTGATTCAGCAAGTGCTTCTCTTCTTTGAATCTCTGCATTGTCCCAGATAAGAGCCCTTATAATTTCGTCCTGGGCAATACCAATGAAATGGAGGTGTGTAACCACTGATGTAATCAGCCTCCCATAACTCTTAACCATATCGTCAATCTGAGAACAAAATAAATACAAACAAAATACGTGTTAACTAAACAAATGATCTGGGCAACGTAAGAGCGTGTTCTTAAAACTGGGATTAAATGATAGAACAAAAGAGATATGTGGGTTACACAATAATTTGACAATAGAATTAAAAGCATCTTGTTCAAACTTTGACTTTAAAGCATCTATTTGGATCAACAAATTCAGCTATAGTAATTGTGTTCCTACTAAAGGAAAATACTTATATAGCAATTCAACATTTTGCATGCCAGAATTGTAATCACATTTCAATTATATTACAAAGCTATATTATGTACGAACAAACCCACCATCATTTCCTTGTAATCAGAAACCAATTTCCCATAAATTTAGTTCTGATATGTATTTTGAACTACTAACCGGCCATCCGTATTTTGAGGTCATATTAATGTACATTTTGGAGTTAATGCCTTAGGAAGGCTTTGCATCCATTAGAGTATCCCTTCAGTCCGTTTTGAAATTCAAGATGTTGAAAACGTTAATTTTGCTATGTATTTAAACCACTATTCAGCCACCCGTTATTTGAGGTCACATTTCGTACATTTTAGAGTTAATGCCTTAGGGAGAGTTTAAATATATATCTTACTTAGAGTATCCTGTCAGACTGTTTTTCAATTTAATATTTGTGTAATCATCAGAGGTAAAAAGGCAGAATAAAATTTACCCCTTGAAGGGTATGCATTCCTCCTCCAATCAAATTTCTGATGAACTGCATGTCATGAAGTATTTGAAAGATAAGTCCATCTCCACACGAAATATACACTCTCAGGATTCTAATCCTTGTTTCAATTAGTTCAGCGTACACGTCAGGAATCTGAAATAATTGTATTTCTTGGACAGAATGATCCTCTAAATATTAATGCAAATCTAATCATGTCACGAAATACAATTAAGCCTTCTTTCATATTTGAAACATATGCTACAATGCCAGAGTAGAGAGAGGAAACTTTACCAATGCTTTTGTTTTGATTTTCAGAAAATGCCAAGACCATTCAAATACTTAAAACAATATTTAGTAAGTAAATGCTAATGGAAACATTGAACTATCGACAGTTGCGCAGAATATAAAAGTTACCATTGCACATGTTATGCAAACTGGAACTTCAACCTATTGCATTAAATCGGATAACAATATTATCAAATAGTAATAAAAGACGAAATAAAGTATGAAACAAAAACATAATGATATTACAGTTTTAGCTTAGAGAAATGGCTCATCTAAACGGCTTCTTTTCCTTACTTTCCAAAACATGATATGGACAACCAACTATATGTGTGTGTGTGTCTAAAGGACGAAGTAAGGAAACATAACAATCATCTAACTAAATTTCTCTATCCATTTGTAACATGGAAGATACTGATCAGCGTGAACAATGCTTGACTACAATCAGCACTTCAGATGGGTTAGGTCAAAGAACAAACAAAGGAAGAATGTCTGAAATGTGGGCATAATATCGACTGATACATGTATCATGGTAAATATCATTTTCCACAGCAGAATTAGCACCTGTTCTGAATAGGTATATGTTTTCTAAAAACTGTTACGATTTAAACTGCAACTGGTAATGTTAAAAATGATATATGTTCTTTCTAGTACGTGTTGTGTCAATATATGTATTAACTTTAATACAGATACATTTTTTTCCATTTGTTTATTCATATGTTTTCTGATTGCTTTATAAATTTAATATGATTAGCAAGCATTAAGTTTGCTAAGAACACAAATAATGACAATTCATTCACTGAGTAAAACATGTCTCATCGATTACTATATGTCTTCTGATAGTAAATGACAATTCATTCACTGGGTAAAACATGTCTCATTCAATGAGATCAGTCTGCTGATAGTAAATGACAATTCATTCCCTGGGTAAAACATGTCTCATTCAATGAGATCAGTCTGCTGAGAGTAAATTACATTCATTCACTGAGTAAAACATGTCTCATCCAATGAGATCAGTCTTTTGATAGTAAATGACAATTCATTCACTAAGTAAAACATGTCTCATCCAATGAAAACAGTCTGCTGATAGTAAATGAAAATTCATTCGATGAGTAAACATTTCTCATCAGTATGCTGATTGTACTCAAAGTGCATATTCAACTTATACTTGTAATGGCATAAATCACTAGCCATGATGTTGATTTTCCTATTGCATGCTATGGTTTTAATACATATTTCAAATACTCTATGTAACAGTTTTCTTCAGATTGCAACAACGTTTATAAATACTTTGCCAACATGTTATTTGTTATGCTTAAATCACAATTACAATATTTATTCTTTCAGCTGATCATAAAATTGCTTACAAGCACAAGGTATTTGAATGAAACTTTCTGAATCATCCTCGGACTGGATAAGAGAAGAGCTTAGCACAATTAGCCTGTGAAATATTTCTCAAATATAACATGCCTGGATATGGAGAAAAAGACATGAATGAATTCGCTAATGCACATGGCACTTGTAGAATAATTTGGAGTTCAGTATAAGAACAATAATTATATGCACAAGCGAAATTTTTAATGTGAAATAAAACAAAGAGATTATTTACTTTATAAGAAGGTTACTAAAGGAATGCCTTTATCATACTATGAAAGAAATGTTATCAAGTTCAATATATATATTCAGTGACAAAGGGAACTACAGTGGATACAGAATTTGTGTAATTTGTGTCAAAAGCAATGGAAATTGCAGGTACAACTGGGTGGAGGTTTGATAATTGGCTGAAACAGATATTCTCTTTGTTTCACCAAGAGTGGAACAACTAACTTTCTTGATCCAGCTGTTGTGATTGTCAGCTATGGAACAATTAAAACCTTAAAACAAATTAACTAAATAAATTAACCATTATAACATATTATCCGGTCCATTTGTTTATGTCAAACATTTATGTTACATTTGTTATTTTAGCACGTGAAAGGTTATCTCCAAAACTGAACTTTAGCAGCCGAATGAAATTATCCAATATTTTTAGTTACTTGTCTATTTAAATATATCTCTTCTGAATTATCATTCTAATACTAATTTCAAGTAAGAGAATTGTCTGCTAGGCTATATTTTGGAAAATGTTTAATTATGGAACATATGTAGAATGTATTAGTAGTAGTGTTTTACTTTAGGTTATAATCATGAGTTTGAATAGTTGCAGGCCTACGTCTGCTATTCTTTGATATTTTGCTCACATATGCCAAAAATGCAGATTTTTCTTCATGTTCTAAACATGTCCAAAATGATGAATTAATGTTTGTGACACAATGCTAATTTACTGCTCAAGACTGTATGGAGAAAATGTGTATTTAGACAGGAAATAACTTAAGGTCCTTGTACCATTTTCTTTTCCAATCACAACATTTGCATCTTTTGCATTTTCCTATTGTACATGTCTTGCCTTCTCTCACACCTCTGTCGAGAATGGGCATTGGCATTGAAAGCTCGAGACATATATTGCAAACTTAAATTAAAAAATTAGTCTCAAAAACAAGCTTTCATTCCTGTTTAAGTAGCAAAATGTGCAACGAATTTAGTAATGGCATTAATTCTGATGTATCTGTACATCAATTAGTTTTCCAAAGACTTTCTCTTTCATTTTTTATGAATAATTTCCCAAGAGTAGTTATACTTACCACCATTTTAATGAAGACAACTGATATCTGCAGACACTGAAAACTTTTCTTGATTCCAAGGGCACCTCTTTTGACTCGGGATGACCTCTGCCTAAATAGCAACAATTAAATAAGATCAAAATGTAAGTGTCATATAGATAAAAACGTAAAATAATCTAATGTTTGTTGTCAGTCGGAAATTCATAATCGTCGACCATGAATCATATCCAAATTGCAGTGTAGGACAGTCACATTGCAATGTTATTTATTCTTCAATGGGCATATTCTACATGTGTGTTTAACTTAATATTGATCTCTGTATTTATGTTGTTGCTGTTGTTGGGTTGGATGTTAGTGCCATTTCTCTGAGCAAGATAGGCTATACATGGCTACCTACACACCTAAAGGAAACGTCGAAAATCTCAGCATGAACTATTGACCTAGGGAAATTTCCAGGCAAACTTTCACATATAGGGACATTGGCAGTGTCCGATACCTCTCTTCAACCAATATGGCACAAAATATTTCCGGTTTCGGAAAGTCTAGAATTGTGCGTTTTAATCTTAGTTAGCTAAACATAGGGTCAACAACGGAAGGAATCTTAGCTTGATCGATGTATTTATGTTTCTGATCTCCTGACCAGATATTTCACCAACAAATTCTGTGAATCTTAACTGTTTTAAGTCGCCAACTGCAATCCGGTATAAAGATACACTCACCCACAAATCGTTAAGATCTTAGTAAAGAGTAGTCTCCCTTCTAAAAGTGATGTTGAAGTTTTAAACTATAGCCGGGTTCCAAATCCGATCTCGTGAGAACGGTTAACTAGTCCAACAAATCGTGAAGCAATTGCCAATGATAAATAACAACCATAATGATAATAGGTGGGGCTATACAGTTTCGTACTTTGCATAGGGTTAGAATTTTAAAGAAAAATAATTTTCTGGGATTTCTTCACTGGTTATATTGGCAATATAATACAGACTTTGTATATCTTAGGTGTTGGGAGAAGAACACATTAAATTCCCTTTATTTTGATGTATGATTGATGGGTGTACTTTAGGTTTTAGAGTATACAGCTTGGGCTATTCTTAAGATGTACTCGAATAAACAAACTGCTAGCTCCGCATGGTCATATTCGCTTCCTGGACTTCAGAGGTAAATTGTAGAAAATTAAACCAATAATTTGTTTAATTTTTAGATGTTTTGTAATTTGTTCATTGAACTTTCAGATGCTGCTATTGGCTACTTCAGCAAAATTCGTTTTTCCCAGTTTAATAACTGCTAAAGTTAGTGTACTTTTGATTAATTTTGGTTAATTTGTCAAGCACATGAGAGCATCCGTTTTGTTATACCATGTGCATAGATGATGTACAATTTCAAAACGTACATAGTAACTGGAGAGCGCCCACATAAAGAGCATTCGGATGTATACCCATGGAATTATTTTTAATGCTGTTTGTACTAATATTGGCACATTTAGTTTATAATGACTTCATTTTAGAACTTAAATGTCTTTTCATTCCAAATTATGCTTTGATTAAGTGGCAGCAGGTAGGATTGAGAAAAGCAAATCATTGACATATATTATTGCACTTGATATTTCATTAACTTTTTTTAAAACAATAGCTAGAAGAAGGAGGTTGAATATTTAGACAGGATATAATAAATATTTTGGGTCAGTCACTCCAACTTTGGTCTTGTAGCAATAAAGTCCCAACATCTCAATTAAATTGCCTGTGACTGGGCTTCTCTTTCTTTGTCCTTGGCACTTTTCTGGAAAGGTAGCCGGTTCTGCTTCCTGCAGATTGCAGTTTTTACATGTAACTGTTAGAAATACACACAGTCCTTGTCCATTGCCTCTCTTCATCTTTGGATTATATTTCTTGCAATCTCCAACTCCTCTGTCATGCATTTTGTGCAATTTTTCTAATGTCATATTTACTTTTGGTATGTTCATAATTACATTTAAATTGATGTTGTCAAGATCGGTTGCCTCATGTGACCCAACAATAAAGTTTTCTTCATTTTTGTTCTCCTTTTCAGGGCGAAGCTTGGATGGTGCTTGATTTGGGCCACAGGAAGATAGTGATTCTACATGTATATCATATCTTGGGCGCTTTATTTGTGGAGATGCAGAGCAAGATTGCGACCTGAATAATGGTTGGTCACTGTTGCATACTCGCACACCATAGACCCATGATTGATTGTGTTGTGTGAACTCTTGTGGATGCTTTGGTTTTTTCTTAGGTCTTCCTACAGCTATGCTTTCTTATGTACTGGCTAATGTAGGTTGATCTAGTATTAGTGACGTCATGGTTACCAATTGTTCCTAGTTGTGATGAATCTTAGGATGTAACACCATAGTCAGGCTGGGGCTTGAAATTGTTAGTGAGCACACACACACACACACACACACACACAACCTCCTTTTTTGTGCATAGAAGTCTGCATGATTGGATTTTTATTATTATTTGACCATATAAAGCAGTCAACTTATTTTATTTCATTGTAATCAATTATGTATGTAATCAACAATCACATTCCTTGTCCATGGAATGGTCTCACCAGGAGTTAATTGCCCTTGACTTTGCATTTCAGCTCAATGGCATAAAAGCATTAGTGCAGATTCAAATTAGGTTACTAGTACCAGAGAAAAAGTAATTATTTACAAACAAAATATATATTTATGTCTACTGTTGTCAAGTTATAGCATCAATGACTTATTTCTCTTAATCAGATGCTGGTCAATGTTTGCACTATTGCCTCAAAATGTATGGAATTTTCTCACCACTCACTTGATTTACATGTAAACATGACCAAAGTATAGTTTGCAACGTGCAAAATGATCAGAATACATTTCTTAATGTTTGAATTGAATAATAAAACAAACACTGCATGTGCATTTCACTCTTGAATGTTTATCTTTCATGTCCAAATTATAGCATTTCCCAGTGATGTTAGAATACAGTTTTGACTTCATGAAGCTAAATGTAAGTTACTTCAGAGGGTTATAGTAATTTAACTATGTTGTTGTCATTTTGGAAGTAAATACCAAGTATAATACATCAATATGTTTGAAATTGACTGCAGAATATGACACGTTTTTAAACAAGTTGAGAATACATCTTCAGAGGTTCTTTAAGGCTCCGCTATACAGTTTCGTACTTTACAAAGGGTTAGAATTTTAAAGAAAAATAATTTTCTGGGATTTCTACACTTGTTATACTGGCAATATAATACAGACTTTGTATATCTTAGGTGTTGGGAGAAGAACATTCAATTCCCTTAATTTTGATTTAGGATTGATGGGTGTACTTTAGGTTCTAGAGTATTCAGCTTGGGCTAACTTAAGATGTGCTTGAATAAACAAATTACTAGCTCCGCATGGTCATTTTCACTTCCTGGACTTCAGAGGTCAATTGTAGAAACATGATCCAATAACTGTTTATAATTTTCAGATGTTTTGTAATTTGTCCATTGCACTTTTAGAAGCTGCTATTGCCTATTTCAGCAAAATTCCTTTTCCCCAGTTTAATAACTGCTAAAAATAGTGTAATTTTGATTAATTTTGGTTAATTTGTCAAGCACATAGGAGCATCCATTTTGTTATACCATATGCTTAGATGATGTACAATTTAAACAAGTGCAGTATCCAAAGAAATTTCAGCCACATTACATCAAAGTAGCATAGAGATATGCCAACATTATATCCATTGTGCATGTTACAATTGCAAACTTCATCTCACATGCATCACTCTCTGAAAAGTACATAGTAACTGGTGAGCGCCAACATAAAGAGCATTCGGGTGCATATCCATGAAGTTATATTTAATGCTGTTTGTATTAATATTGGCACATTTACTTTATAATGACTGCATTTTAGAACTTAAATGTCTTTTCATTCCAAATTCTGCTTTAATTAAGCGGCTGCATGTAGGCTTTAGAAGAGTTATGTCCCTTGTTATTGTACGCAATACAGCATTGACTAGTGGCAATTATAAACCTCTGTATCATTCTATTTGTATTAATTTCACTTTTCTCAAATAAGATGCTATCAGTTCTTCTTTGCTTTTGTAAGATTTTGGAATAATGTTTATAATATCAAACAACACTATTAACAGAACAATAAGACATTGTTATTGTGTTTTATACATTATTATTTTCAGATAAAATATTCTACTCAAGTAGATCATTGACAGATATTATTGTACTTGATACTTCATTTACTTTTTTAAATATATAGCCAGAAGAAGGAGGATGAATATTTAGACAGGATATAATTAAAAAAATTTGGGTCAGTCACTCCAACTTTTGTCTTGTAGCAATAAAGTTCCAAGATTTCATTTAAATTGCCTGTGATTGGGCTTCTCTTTCTCTGTCCTCGCCAAGTTTCTGGAAAGGCAGGATGTACTGCTTCCTGTAGATTGCAGTTTTTACATGTAACTGTTAGAAATACACATAGTCCTTGTCCTTTGCCTCTCATCATCTGTGGATTATATTTCTTGCAATCTCCAACTCCTCTGTCATGCATTTTGTGCAATTTTTCTAATGTCATATTTACTTTTGGTATGTTCATAATTACATTTAAATTGATGTTGTCAACACCGGTTGTCTCATGTGACCCAACAATAAAGTTTTCTTCATTTTTGTTCTCCTTTTCAGGGCGAAGCTTGGATGGTGCTTGATTTGGGCCACAGGAAGATAGTGATTCTACATGTATATCATATCTTGGGCGCTTTATTTGTGGAGATGCAAAGCAAGATTGCGACCTGAATCCTGGTTGGTCACTGTTGCATAACTCGCACACCATAGACCCATGATTGATTGTGTTGTGTGAACTCTTGTGGATGCTGGGGTTTTTTCTTAGGTCTTCCTGCAGCTATGATTTCTTTGGTAGTGGCTAATGTAGGTTGATATAGTATTAGTGACGTCATGGTTACCAATTTCTCCTAGTTGTGATGGATCTTAGGATGTAACACCATAGTCAGGCCGGGGCTTGAAATTGTTAGTGAGCACATTTACACACAAACACATCCACAACCTCCTTTTTCGTGCATAGAAGTCTGCATGTTTGAATTTTTATTATTATTTCACTATATAAAGCAGTCAGCTTATTTTATTTCATTGTAATCAATTATGCATGTAATCACCAATCACATTCCTTGTCCATGGAATGGTCTCACCAGGAGTTAATTGCCCTTGACTTTGCATTTCAATTCATTATCATAAAAGCATTAGTGCATATTCAAATTAGGTTACTAGTACCAAAGAAAAAGTAATTATTTACAAACAAAATATATATTTATGTCTACTGTTGTCAAGTTATATCATCAATGACTTATTTCTCTTAATCAGATGCTGGACAATGTTTGCACTATTGCCTCAAAATGTATGGAATTTTCCTCACTTATCTCACTTGATTTACATGTAAACATGACCAAAATATAGTTTGCAACGTGGAAAATGATCAGAATACATTATTTAATGTTTAAATTGAATAATAAAACAAATACTGCATGTGCATTTCACTCTTGAATGTCTATCTTTCATGTCCAAATTATAGCATTTCCCAGTGATGTTAGAATACAGTTTTGACGTCATGAAGCTAAATTTAAATTACTTCATGGGGTTATAGTAATTTAACTATGTTGTTGTCATTTTGGAAGTAAATACCAAGTATAATACATCAATATGTTTGAAATTGACTGCAGAATATGACAAATTTTTAAACAAGTTGACAATACATCTTCAGAGGTTCTTTAAGGCTCCGCTATACAGTTTCGTACTTTGTATAGGGTTAGGATTTTAAAGAAAAATAATTTTCTGGGATTTCTACACTTGTTATACTGGCAATATAATACAGACTTTGTAGATCTTAGGTGTTGGGAGAAGAAAATTAAATTCCCTTCATTTTGATTTAGGATTGATGGGTGTACTTTTGGTTCTAGAGTATACAGCTTGGGCTAACTTAAGATGTGCTCGAATAAACGAATTGCTAGCTCCGCATGGTCATTTTCACTTCCTGGATTTCAGAGGTCAATTGTAGAAACATGATCCAATAACTGTTTTTAATTTTCAGATGTTTTGTAATTTGTTCATTGCACGTTTAGAAGCCGCTATTGCCTATTTCAGCAAAATTCCTTTTCCCGAGTTTAATAACTGCTAAATATAGTGTAATTTTGATTAATTTGGGTTAATTTGTCAAGCACATAGGAGCATCCATTTTGTTATACCATGGGCTTAGATGATGTACAATTTAAACAAGTGCAGTATCCAAAGAAATGTCAGCCACATTACATCAAAGTAGCATAGGGATATGCCAACATTATCTCCATTGTGCATGTTACAATTGCAAACTTCAACTCACATGCATCACTCTCTGAAAAGTACATAGTAACTGGTGAGCGCCAACATAAAGAGCATTCGGGTTTATAGCCATCTAGATATATTTAATGATGTTTGTATTAATATTGGCACATTTAGTTTATAATGACTGCATTTTAGAACTTAAATGTCTTTTCATTCCAAATTCTGCTTTAATTAAGCGGCTGCATGTAGGCTTTAGAAGAGTTATGTCCCTTGTTATTGTACGCAATATAGCATTGACTAGTGGCAATTATAAACCTCGGTATCATTCTTTTTGTATTAATTTCACTTTTCTCAAATAAGATGCTATCAGTTCTTCTTTGCTTGTGTAAGATTTTGGAATAATGTTTATAATGTCAAATAACACTATTAACAGAACAATAAGACATTGTTATTGTGTTATATACATTATTATTTTCAGATAAAATATTCTATTCAAGTAGATCATTGACAGATATTATTGTACTTGATATTTCATTAACTTTTTTAAATATATAGCCAGAAGAAGGAGGTTAAATATTTAGACACTATATAATAAAAAAAATTTGGTCAGTCACTCCAACTTTTGTCTTGTAGCAATAAAGTTACTAGATTTCATTTAAATTGCCTGTGATTGGGTTTCTCTTTCTCTGTCCTTGCCACGTTTCTGGAAAGGCAGGCTGTACTGCTTCCTGTAGATTGCAGTTTTTACATGTAACTGTTAGAAATACACATAGTCCTTGTCCTTTGCTTCTCTTCATCTGTGTATTATATTTCTTGCAATCTCCAACTCCTCTGTCATGCATTTTGTGCAATTTTTCTAATGTCATATTTACTTATGGTATGTTCATAATTACATTTAAATTGATGTTGTCAAGATCGGTTGCCTCATGTGACCCAACAATACTGTCTTCTTCATTTGTGTTCTCCTTTTCAGGGCGAAGCTTGGACGGTGCTTGATTTGGGCCACAGGAAGATAGTGATTCTACATGTATATCATATCTTGGGCGCTTTATTTGTGGAGATGCAGAGCAAGATTGCGACCTGAATCCTGGTTGGTCACTGTTGCATACTCGCACACCATAGACCCATGATTGATTGTGTTGTGTGAACTCTTGTGGATGCTTTGGTTTTTTCTTAGGTCTTCCTGCAGCTATGCTTTCTTAGGTAGTGGCTAATGTAGGTTGATCTAGTATTAGTGACGTCATGGTAATCTATTGTTCCTAGTTGTGATGGATATTAGGATGTAACACCATAGTCAGGCTGGGGCTTGAAATTGTTAGTGAGCACACACACACACACACACACACACACACACACACACACACACACAACCTCCTTTTTGTGCATAGAAGTCTGCATGCTTGGATTTTTATGATTATTTTACCATATAAAGCAGTCAACTTATTTTATTTCATTGTAATCAATTATGTATGTAATCACCAATCACATTCCTTGTCCATGGAATGGTCTCACCAGGAGTTAATTGCCCTTGACTTTGCATTTCAGTTCATTGGCATAAAAGCATTAGTGCAGATTCAAATTAGGTTACTAGTACCAAAGAAAAAGTAATTATTTACAAACAAAATATATATTTATGTCTACTGTTGTCAAGTTATAGCATCAATGACTTATTTCTCTTAATCAGATGCTGGACAATGTTTGCCCTATTGCCTCAAAATGTATGGAATTTTCCTAACTTATCTCACTTGATTTACATGTAAACATGACCAAAGTATAGTTTGCAACGTGGAAAATGATCAGAATACATTATTTAATGTTTGAATGGAATAATAAAACAAATACTGCATGTGCATTTCACTCTTGAATGTCTATCTTTCATGTCCAAATTATAGCATTTCCCAGTGATGTTAGAATACAGTTTTGACGTCATGAAGCTAAATTTAAGTAACTTCAGGGGGTTATAGTAATTTAACTATGTTGTTGTCATTTTGGAAGTAAATACCAAGTATAATACATCAATATGTTTGAAATTGACTGCAGAATATGACACGTTTTTAAACAAGTTGACAATACATCTTCAGAGGTTCTTTAAGGCTCCGCTATACAGTTTCGTACTTTGCATAGCGCTAGGATTTTTAAAAAAAATTATTTTCTGGGATTTCTACACTTGTTGTACTGGCAATATAATACAGACTTTGTATATCTTAGGTGTTGGGAGAAGAACATTCAATTCCCTTAATTTTGATTTAGGATTAATGGGTGTGCTTTAGGTTCTAGAGTATACAGCTTGGGCTAACTTAAGATGTGCTCGAATAAACAAATTGCTAGCTCTGCATGGTCATTTTCACTTCCTGGACTGCAGAGGTAAATTGTAGAAACATGATCCAATAACTGTTTTTAATTTTCAGATGTTTTGTAATTTGTTCATTGCACTTTTAGAAGCTGCTATTGCCTATTTCAGCAAAATTCCTTTTCCCCAGTTTAATAACTGCTAAAAATAGTGTAATTTTGATTAATTTTGGTTAATTTGTCAAGCACATAGGAGCATCCATTTTGTTATACCATGGGCTAAGATGATGTACAATTTCAACAAGTGCAGTATCCAAAGAAATGTCAGCCACATTACATCAAAGTAGCATAGAGATATGCCAACATTATCTCCATTGTGCATGTTACAATTGCAAACTTCAACTCACATGCATCACTCTCTCAAACGTACTTAGTAACTGGTGAGCGCCAACATAAAGAGTATTCGGTTGCATAGCAATGGAGATATATTTAATGCTGTTTGTATTAATATTGGCACATTTAGTTTATAATGACTGCATTTTAGAACTTATATGTCTTTTCATTCCAAAATCTGCTTTAATTAAGCGGCTGCATGTAGGCTTTAGAAGAGTTATGTCCCTTGTTATTGTACGCAATATAGCATTGACTAGTGGCAATTATAAACCTCTGCATCATTCTTTTTGTATTAATTTCACTTTTCTCAAATAAGATGCTATCAGTTCTTCTTTGCTTTTGTAAGATTTTGGAATAATGTTTATAATGTCAAATAACACTATTAACAGAAGAATAAGACATTGTTATGTTGTTTTATACATTTTTATTTTCAGATAAAATATTCTACTCAAGTAGATCATTGACAGATATTATTGTACTTGATATTTCATTAACCTTTTTAAATATATAGCCAGAAGAAGGAGGTTGAATATTTAGACAGGATATAAAAAAAAAAATTTGGTCAGTCACTCCAACTTTTGTTTTGTAGCAATAAACTTCCAAGATTTCATTTAAATTGCCTGTGATTGGTCTTCTCTTTCTCTGTCCTTGACACGTTTCTGGAAAGGCAGGCTGTACTGCTTCCTGTAGATTGCAGTTTTTACATGTAACTGTTAGAAATACACATAGTCCTTGTCCTTTGCCTCTCTTCATCTGTGGATTATATTTCTTGCAATCTCCAACTCCTCTGTCATGCATTTTGTGCAATTTTTCTAATGTCATATTTACTTTTGGTATGTTCATAATTACATTTAAATTGATGTTGTCAAAACCGGTTGCCTCATGTGACGCAACAATGAAGTTTTTCTTCATTTTTGTTATCCTTTTCAGGGCGAAGCATGGATGTTGCTTGATTTGGGCCACAGGAAGATAGTGATTCTACATGTATATCATATCTTGGGCGCTTTGTTTGTGGAGATGCAAAGCAAGATTGCAACCTGAATCCTGGTTCGTCACTGTTGCATACTCGCACACCATAGACCCATGATTGACTGTGTTGTGTGAACTCTTGTGGATGCTTTGGTTTTTTCTTAGGTCATCCAGCAGCTATGCTATCTTAGGTAGTGGCTAATGTAGGTTGATCTAGTATTAGTGACGTCATGGTTACCAATTGTTCCTAGTTGTGATGGATCTTAGGATGTAACACCATAGTCAGGCTGGGGCTTGAAATTGTTAGTGAGCACACACACACACACACACACACACACACACAACCTCCATTTTTGTGCATAGAAGTCTGCATACTTGGATTTTTATGATTATTTTACCATATAAAGCAGTCAACTTATTTTATTTCATTGTAATCAATTATGTATGTAATCACCAATCACATTCCTTGTCCATGGAATGGTCTCACCAGGAATTAATTGCCCTTGACTTTGCATTTCAGTTCATTGGCATAAAAGCATTAGTGCAGATTCAAATTAGGTTACTAGTACCAAAGAAAAAGTAATTATTTACAAACAAAATATATATTTATGTCTACTGTTGTCAAGTTATAGCATCAATGACTTATTTCTCTTAATCAGATGCTGGACAATGTTTGCACTATTGCCTCAAAATGTATGGAATTTTCCTCACTTATCTCACTTGATTTACATGTAAACATGACCAAAATATAGTTTGCAACGTGGAAAATGATCAGAATACATTATTTAATGTTTAAATTGAATAATAAAACAAATACTGCATGTGCATTTCACTCTTGAATGTCTATCTTTCATGTCCAAATTATAGCATTTCCCAGTGATGTTAGAATACAGTTTTGACGTCATGAAGCTAAATTTAAATTACTTCATGGGGTTATAGTAATTTAACTATGTTGTTGTCATTTTGGAAGTAAATACCAAGTATAATACATCAATATGTTTGAAATTGACTGCAGAATATGACAAATTTTTAAACAAGTTGACAATACATCTTCAGAGGTTCTTTAAGGCTCCGCTATACAGTTTCGTACTTTGTATAGGGTTAGGATTTTAAAGAAAAATAATTTTCTGGGATTTCTACACTTGTTATACTGGCAATATAATACAGACTTTGTAGATCTTAGGTGTTGGGAGAAGAAAATTAAATTCCCTTCATTTTGATTTAGGATTGATGGGTGTACTTTTGGTTCTAGAGTATACAGCTTGGGCTAACTTAAGATGTGCTCGAATAAACGAATTGCTAGCTCCGCATGGTCATTTTCACTTCCTGGACTTCAGAGGTCAATTGTAGAAACATGATCCAATAACTGTTTTTAATTTTCAGATGTTTTGTAATTTGTTCATTGCACGTTTAGAAGCCGCTATTGCCTATTTCAGCAAAATTCCTTTTCCCGAGTTTAATAACTGCTAAATATAGTGTAATTTTGATTAATTTGGGTTAATTTGTCAAGCACATAGGAGCATCCATTTTGTTATACCATGGGCTTAGATGATGTACAATTTAAACAAGTGCAGTATCCAAAGAAATGTCAGCCACATTACATCAAAGTAGCATAGGGATATGCCAACATTATCTCCATTGTGCATGTTACAATTGCAAACTTCAACTCACATGCATCACTCTCTGAAAAGTACATAGTAACTGGTGAGCGCCAACATAAAGAGCATTCGGGTTTATAGCCATCTAGATATATTTAATGATGTTTGTATTAATATTGGCACATTTAGTTTATAATGACTGCATTTTAGAACTTAAATGTCTTTTCATTCCAAATTCTGCTTTAATTAAGCGGCTGCATGTAGGCTTTAGAAGAGTTATGTCCCTTGTTATTGTACGCAATATAGCATTGACTAGTGGCAATTATAAACCTCGGTATCATTCTTTTTGTATTAATTTCACTTTTCTCAAATAAGATGCTATCAGTTCTTCTTTGCTTGTGTAAGATTTTGGAATAATGTTTATAATGTCAAATAACACTATTAACAGAACAATAAGACATTGTTATTGTGTTATATACATTATTATTTTCAGATAAAATATTCTATTCAAGTAGATCATTGACAGATATTATTGTACTTGATATTTCATTAACTTTTTTAAATATATAGCCAGAAGAAGGAGGTTAAATATTTAGACACTATATAATAAAAAAAATTTGGTCAGTCACTCCAACTTTTGTCTTGTAGCAATAAAGTTACTAGATTTCATTTAAATTGCCTGTGATTGGGTTTCTCTTTCTCTGTCCTTGCCACGTTTCTGGAAAGGCAGGCTGTACTGCTTCCTGTAGATTGCAGTTTTTACATGTAACTGTTAGAAATACACATAGTCCTTGTCCTTTGCTTCTCTTCATCTGTGTATTATATTTCTTGCAATCTCCAACTCCTCTGTCATGCATTTTGTGCAATTTTTCTAATGTCATATTTACTTATGGTATGTTCATAATTACATTTAAATTGATGTTGTCAAGATCGGTTGCCTCATGTGACCCAACAATACTGTCTTCTTCATTTGTGTTCTCCTTTTCAGGGCGAAGCTTGGACGGTGCTTGATTTGGGCCACAGGAAGATAGTGATTCTACATGTATATCATATCTTGGGCGCTTTATTTGTGGAGATGCAGAGCAAGATTGCGACCTGAATCCTGGTTGGTCACTGTTGCATACTCGCACACCATAGACCCATGATTGATTGTGTTGTGTGAACTCTTGTGGATGCTTTGGTTTTTTCTTAGGTCTTCCTGCAGCTATGCTTTCTTAGGTAGTGGCTAATGTAGGTTGATCTAGTATTAGTGACGTCATGGTAATCTATTGTTCCTAGTTGTGATGGATATTAGGATGTAACACCATAGTCAGGCTGGGGCTTGAAATTGTTAGTGAGCACACACACACACACACACACACACACACACACACACACACACACACACACAACCTCCTTTTTGTGCATAGAAGTCTGCATGCTTGGATTTTTATGATTATTTTACCATATAAAGCAGTCAACTTATTTTATTTCATTGTAATCAATTATGTATGTAATCACCAATCACATTCCTTGTCCATGGAATGGTCTCACCAGGAGTTAATTGCCCTTGACTTTGCATTTCAGTTCATTGGCATAAAAGCATTAGTGCAGATTCAAATTAGGTTACTAGTAACAAAGAAAAAGTAATTATTTACAAACAAAATATATATTTATGTCTACTGTTGTCAAGTTATAGCATCAATGACTTATTTCTCTTAATCAGATGCTGGACAATGTTTGCCCTATTGCCTCAAAATGTATGGAATTTTCCTAACTTATCTCACTTGATTTACATGTAAACATGACCAAAGTATAGTTTGCAACGTGGAAAATGATCAGAATACATTATTTAATGTTTGAATGGAATAATAAAACAAATACTGCATGTGCATTTCACTCTTGAATGTCTATCTTTCATGTCCAAATTATAGCATTTCCCAGTGATGTTAGAATACAGTTTTGACGTCATGAAGCTAAATTTAAGTAACTTCAGGGGGTTATAGTAATTTAACTATGTTGTTGTCATTTTGGAAGTAAATACCAAGTATAATACATCAATATGTTTGAAATTGACTGCAGAATATGACACGTTTTTAAACAAGTTGACAATACATCTTCAGAGGTTCTTTAAGGCTCCGCTATACAGTTTCGTACTTTGCATAGCGCTAGGATTTTTAAAAAAAATTATTTTCTGGGATTTCTACACTTGTTGTACTGGCAATATAATACAGACTTTGTATATCTTAGGTGTTGGGAGAAGAACATTCAATTCCCTTAATTTTGATTTAGGATTAATGGGTGTGCTTTAGGTTCTAGAGTATACAGCTTGGGCTAACTTAAGATGTGCTCGAATAAACAAATTGCTAGCTCTGCATGGTCATTTTCACTTCCTGGACTGCAGAGGTAAATTGTAGAAACATGATCCAATAACTGTTTTTAATTTTCAGATGTTTTGTAATTTGTTCATTGCACTTTTAGAAGCTGCTATTGCCTATTTCAGCAAAATTCCTTTTCCCCAGTTTAATAACTGCTAAAAATAGTGTAATTTTGATTAATTTTGGTTAATTTGTCAAGCACATAGGAGCATCCATTTTGTTATACCATGGGCTAAGATGATGTACAATTTCAACAAGTGCAGTATCCAAAGAAATGTCAGCCACATTACATCAAAGTAGCATAGAGATATGCCAACATTATCTCCATTGTGCATGTTACAATTGCAAACTTCAACTCACATGCATCACTCTCTCAAACGTACTTAGTAACTGGTGAGCGCCAACATAAAGAGTATTCGGTTGCATAGCAATGGAGATATATTTAATGCTGTTTGTATTAATATTGGCACATTTAGTTTATAATGACTGCATTTTAGAACTTATATGTCTTTTCATTCCAAAATCTGCTTTAATTAAGCGGCTGCATGTAGGCTTTAGAAGAGTTATGTCCCTTGTTATTGTACGCAATATAGCATTGACTAGTGGCAATTATAAACCTCTGCATCATTCTTTTTGTATTAATTTCACTTTTCTCAAATAAGATGCTATCAGTTCTTCTTTGCTTTTGTAAGATTTTGGAATAATGTTTATAATGTCAAATAACACTATTAACAGAAGAATAAGACATTGTTATGTTGTTTTATACATTTTTATTTTCAGATAAAATATTCTACTCAAGTAGATCATTGACAGATATTATTGTACTTGATATTTCATTAACCTTTTTAAATATATAGCCAGAAGAAGGAGGTTGAATATTTAGACAGGATATAAAAAAAAAAATTTGGTCAGTCACTCCAACTTTTGTTTTGTAGCAATAAACTTCCAAGATTTCATTTAAATTGCCTGTGATTGGTCTTCTCTTTCTCTGTCCTTGACACGTTTCTGGAAAGGCAGGCTGTACTGCTTCCTGTAGATTGCAGTTTTTACATGTAACTGTTAGAAATACACATAGTCCTTGTCCTTTGCCTCTCTTCATCTGTGGATTATATTTCTTGCAATCTCCAACTCCTCTGTCATGCATTTTGTGCAATTTTTCTAATGTCATATTTACTTTTGGTATGTTCATAATTACATTTAAATTGATGTTGTCAAAACCGGTTGCCTCATGTGACGCAACAATGAAGTTTTTCTTCATTTTTGTTATCCTTTTCAGGGCGAAGCATGGATGTTGCTTGATTTGGGCCACAGGAAGATAGTGATTCTACATGTATATCATATCTTGGGCGCTTTGTTTGTGGAGATGCAAAGCAAGATTGCAACCTGAATCCTGGTTCGTCACTGTTGCATACTCGCACACCATAGACCCATGATTGACTGTGTTGTGTGAACTCTTGTGGATGCTTTGGTTTTTTCTTAGGTCATCCAGCAGCTATGCTATCTTAGGTAGTGGCTAATGTAGGTTGATCTAGTATTAGTGACGTCATGGTTACCAATTGTTCCTAGTTGTGATGGATCTTAGGATGTAACACCATAGTCAGGCTGGGGCTTGAAATTGTTAGTGAGCACACACACACACACACACACACACACACACACACACAACCTCCATTTTTGTGCATAGAAGTCTGCATACTTGGATTTTTATGATTATTTTACCATATAAAGCAGTCAACTTATTTTATTTCATTGTAATCAATTATGTATGTAATCACCAATCACATTCCTTGTCCATGGAATGGTCTCACCAGGAATTAATTGCCCTTGACTTTGCATTTCAGTTCATTGGCATAAAAGCATTAGTGCAGATTCAAATTAGGTTACTAGTACCAAAGAAAAAGTAATTATTTACAAACAAAATATATATTTATGTCTACTGTTGTCAAGTTATAGCATCAATGACTTATTTCTCTTAATCAGATGCTGGACAATGTTTGCACTATTGCCTCAAAATGTATGGAATTTTCCTCACTTATCTCACTTGATTTACATGTAAACATGACCAAAATATAGTTTGCAACGTGGAAAATGATCAGAATACATTATTTAATGTTTAAATTGAATAATAAAACAAATACTGCATGTGCATTTCACTCTTGAATGTCTATCTTTCATGTCCAAATTATAGCATTTCCCAGTGATGTTAGAATACAGTTTTGACGTCATGAAGCTAAATTTAAATTACTTCATGGGGTTATAGTAATTTAACTATGTTGTTGTCATTTTGGAAGTAAATACCAAGTATAATACATCAATATGTTTGAAATTGACTGCAGAATATGACAAATTTTTAAACAAGTTGACAATACATCTTCAGAGGTTCTTTAAGGCTCCGCTATACAGTTTCGTACTTTGTATAGGGTTAGGATTTTAAAGAAAAATAATTTTCTGGGATTTCTACACTTGTTATACTGGCAATATAATACAGACTTTGTAGATCTTAGGTGTTGGGAGAAGAAAATTAAATTCCCTTCATTTTGATTTAGGATTGATGGGTGTACTTTTGGTTCTAGAGTATACAGCTTGGGCTAACTTAAGATGTGCTCGAATAAACGAATTGCTAGCTCCGCATGGTCATTTTCACTTCCTGGACTTCAGAGGTCAATTGTAGAAACATGATCCAATAACTGTTTTTAATTTTCAGATGTTTTGTAATTTGTTCATTGCACGTTTAGAAGCCGCTATTGCCTATTTCAGCAAAATTCCTTTTCCCGAGTTTAATAACTGCTAAATATAGTGTAATTTTGATTAATTTGGGTTAATTTGTCAAGCACATAGGAGCATCCATTTTGTTATACCATGGGCTTAGATGATGTACAATTTAAACAAGTGCAGTATCCAAAGAAATGTCAGCCACATTACATCAAAGTAGCATAGGGATATGCCAACATTATCTCCATTGTGCATGTTACAATTGCAAACTTCAACTCACATGCATCACTCTCTGAAAAGTACATAGTAACTGGTGAGCGCCAACATAAAGAGCATTCGGGTTTATAGCCATCTAGATATATTTAATGATGTTTGTATTAATATTGGCACATTTAGTTTATAATGACTGCATTTTAGAACTTAAATGTCTTTTCATTCCAAATTCTGCTTTAATTAAGCGGCTGCATGTAGGCTTTAGAAGAGTTATGTCCCTTGTTATTGTACGCAATATAGCATTGACTAGTGGCAATTATAAACCTCGGTATCATTCTTTTTGTATTAATTTCACTTTTCTCAAATAAGATGCTATCAGTTCTTCTTTGCTTGTGTAAGATTTTGGAATAATGTTTATAATGTCAAATAACACTATTAACAGAACAATAAGACATTGTTATTGTGTTATATACATTATTATTTTCAGATAAAATATTCTATTCAAGTAGATCATTGACAGATATTATTGTACTTGATATTTCATTAACTTTTTTAAATATATAGCCAGAAGAAGGAGGTTAAATATTTAGACACTATATAATAAAAAAAATTTGGTCAGTCACTCCAACTTTTGTCTTGTAGCAATAAAGTTACTAGATTTCATTTAAATTGCCTGTGATTGGGTTTCTCTTTCTCTGTCCTTGCCACGTTTCTGGAAAGGCAGGCTGTACTGCTTCCTGTAGATTGCAGTTTTTACATGTAACTGTTAGAAATACACATAGTCCTTGTCCTTTGCTTCTCTTCATCTGTGTATTATATTTCTTGCAATCTCCAACTCCTCTGTCATGCATTTTGTGCAATTTTTCTAATGTCATATTTACTTATGGTATGTTCATAATTACATTTAAATTGATGTTGTCAAGATCGGTTGCCTCATGTGACCCAACAATACTGTCTTCTTCATTTGTGTTCTCCTTTTCAGGGCGAAGCTTGGACGGTGCTTGATTTGGGCCACAGGAAGATAGTGATTCTACATGTATATCATATCTTGGGCGCTTTATTTGTGGAGATGCAGAGCAAGATTGCGACCTGAATCCTGGTTCGTCACTGTTGCATACTCGCACACCATAGACCCATGATTGATTGTGTTGTGTGAACTCTTGTGGATGCTTTGGTTTTTTCTTAGGTCTTCCTGCAGCTATGCTTTCTTAGGTAGTGGCTAATGTAGGTTGATCTAGTATTAGTGACGTCATGGTAATCTATTGTTCCTAGTTGTGATGGATATTAGGATGTAACACCATAGTCAGGCTGGGGCTTGAAATTGTTAGTGAGCACACACACACACACACACACACACACACACACACACACACACACACAACCTCCTTTTTGTGCATAGAAGTCTGCATGCTTGGATTTTTATGATTATTTTACCATATAAAGCAGTCAACTTATTTTATTTCATTGTAATCAATTATGTATGTAATCACCAATCACATTCCTTGTCCATGGAATGGTCTCACCAGGAGTTAATTGCCCTTGACTTTGCATTTCAGTTCATTGGCATAAAAGCATTAGTGCAGATTCAAATTAGGTTACTAGTACCAAAGAAAAAGTAATTATTTACAAACAAAATATATATTTATGTCTACTGTTGTCAAGTTATAGCATCAATGACTTATTTCTCTTAATCAGATGCTGGACAATGTTTGCCCTATTGCCTCAAAATGTATGGAATTTTCCTAACTTATCTCACTTGATTTACATGTAAACATGACCAAAGTATAGTTTGCAACGTGGAAAATGATCAGAATACATTATTTAATGTTTGAATGGAATAATAAAACAAATACTGCATGTGCATTTCACTCTTGAATGTCTATCTTTCATGTCCAAATTATAGCATTTCCCAGTGATGTTAGAATACAGTTTTGACGTCATGAAGCTAAATTTAAGTAACTTCAGGGGGTTATAGTAATTTAACTATGTTGTTGTCATTTTGGAAGTAAATACCAAGTATAATACATCAATATGTTTGAAATTGACTGCAGAATATGACACGTTTTTAAACAAGTTGACAATACATCTTCAGAGGTTCTTTAAGGCTCCGCTATACAGTTTCGTACTTTGCATAGCGCTAGGATTTTTAAAAAAAATTATTTTCTGGGATTTCTACACTTGTTGTACTGGCAATATAATACAGACTTTGTATATCTTAGGTGATGGAGAAGAACATTCAATTCCCTTAATTTTGATTTAGAATTAATGGGTGTGCTTTATGTTCTAGAGTATACAGCTTGGGCTAACTTAAGATGTGCTCGAATAAACAAATTGCTAGCTCCGCATGGTCATTTTCACTTCCTGGACTTCAGAGGTAAATTGTAGAAACATGATCCAATAACTGTTTTAATTTTCAGATGTTTTGTAATTTGTTCATTGCACTTTTAGAAGCTGCTATTGCCTATTTCAGCAAAAGTCCTTTTCCCCAGTTTAATAACTGCTAAAAATAGTGTAATTTTGATTAATTTTGGTTAATTTGTCAAGCACATAGGAGCATCCATTTTGTTGTACCATATGCTTAGATGATGTACAATTTCAACAAGTGCAGTATCCAAAGAAATGTCAGCCACATTACATCAAAGTAGCATAGAGATATGCCAACATAATCTCCACTGTGCATGTTACAATTGCAAACTTCAACTCACATGCATCACTCTCTGAAAAGTACATAGTAACTGGTGAGCGCCAACATAAAGAGCATTCGGGTGCATATCCATGAAGTTATATTTAATGCTGTTTGTATTAATATTGGCACATTTAGTTTATAATGACTGCATTTTAGAACTTAAATGTCTTTTCATTCCAAATTCTGCTTTAATTAAGCGGCTGCAGGTAGGCTTAAGAAGAATTATGTCCCTTGTTATTGTACGCAATACAGCATTGACTAGTGGCAATTATAAACTTCGGTATCATTCTTTTTGTATTAATTTCACTTTTCTCAAATAAGATGCTATCAGTTCTTCTTTGCTTTTGTAAGATTTTGGAATTATGTTTATAATATCAAATAACACTGTTAACAGAAGATTAAGACATTGTTATGGTGTTTTATACATTTTAATTTTGAGATAAAATATTCTACTCAAGTAGATCATTGACAGATATTATTGTGCTTGATATTTCATTAACTTTTTTAAATATATAGCCAGAAGAAGGAGGTTGAATATTTAGACAGGATATAATAAAACATTTTTGGTCAGTCACTCCAACATTTGTCTTGTAGCAATAAAGTTCCAAGCTATCATTTAAAGTGCCTGTGATTGGGCTTCTCTTTCTATGTCCATTTGGCACGTTTCTGGAAAGGCAGGCTGTACTGCTTCCTGTAGATTGCAGTTTTTACATGTAACTGTTAGAAATACACATAGTCCTTGTCATTTGCCTCTCTTCATCTGTGGATTATATTTCTTGCAATCTCCAACTCCTCTGTCATGCATTTTGTGCAATTTTTCTAATGTTATATTTACTTTTGGTATGTTCATAACTACATTTCCATTGATGTTGTCAACACCGGTTGCCTCATGTGACCCAACAATAAAGTTTACTTCATTTTTGTTCTCGTTTTAAGGACGAGGCTTGAATGGTGCTTGATTTGGGCCACAGGAAGATAGTGATTCTACATGTATATCATATCTTGGGCGCATTATTTGTGGAGATGCAGAGCAAGATTGCGACCTGAATCCAGGGTGGTCACTGTTGCATACTCGCACACCATAGACCCATGATTGATTGTGTTGTGTGAACTCTTGTGGATGCTTTGGTTTTTTCTTAGGTCTTCCTGCAACTATGCTTTCTTAGGTAGTGGCTAATGTAGGTTGTTGTAGTATTAGTGACGTCATGGTTACCAATTGTTCCTAGTTGTGATGGATTTTAGGATGTAACACCATAGTCAGGCTGGGGCTTGAAATTATTAGTGAGGACATACACACACACACACACACACACACACACAACCTCCTTTTTTGTGCATAGAAGTCTGCATGTTTGGAGTTTTATTATTATTTGACTATATTAAGCAGTCAACTTATTTTATTTCATTGTAATCAATTATGTATGTAATCACCAATCACATTCCTTGTCCATGGAATGGTCTCACCAGGAGTTAATTGCCCTTGACTTTGCATTTCAGTTCATTGGCATAAAAGCATTAGTGCAGATTCAAATTAGGTTACTAGTACCAAAGAAAAAGTAATTATTTACAAACAAAATATATATTTATGTCTACTGTTGTCAAGTTATAGCATCAATGACTTATTTCTCTTAATCAGATGCTGGACAATGTTTGCCCTATTGCTTCAAAATGTATGGAATTTTCCTAACTTATCTCACTTGATTTACATGTAAACATGACCAAAGTATAGTTTGCAACGTGGAAAATGATCAGAATACATTATTTAATGTTTGAATGGAATAATAAAACAAATACTGCATGTGCATTTCACTCTTGAATGTCTATCTTTCATGTCCAAATTATAGCATTTCCCAGTGATGTTAGAATACAGTTTTGACGTCATGAAGCTAAATTTAAGTAACTTCAGGGGGTTATAGTAATTTAACTATGTTGTTGTCATTTTGGAAGTAAATACCAAGTATAATACATCAATATGTTTGAAATTGACTGCAGAATATGACACGTTTTTAAACAAGTTGACAATACATCTTCAGAGGTTCTTTAAGGCTCCGCTATACAGTTTCGTACTTTGCATAGCGTTAGGATTTTAAAAAAAAAATAATTTTCTGGGATTTCTACACTTGTTGTACTGGCAATATAATACAGACTTTGTATATCTTAGGTGTTGGAGAAGAACATTCAATTCCCTTAATTTTGATTTAGGATTAATGGGTGTGCTTTATGTTCTAGAGTATACAGCTTGGGCTAACTTAAGATGTGCTCGAATAAACAAATTGCTAGCTCCGCATGGTCATTTTCACTTCCTGGACTTCAGAGGTAAATTGTAGAAACATGATCCAATAACTGTTTTTAATTTTCAGATGTTTTGTAATTTGTTCATTGCACTTTTAGAAGCTGCTATTGCCTATTTCAGCAAAAGTCCTTTTCCCCAGTTTAATAACTGCTAAAAATAGTGTAATTTTGATTAATTTTGGTTAATTTGTCAAGCACATAGGAGCATCCATTTTGTTGTACCATATGCTTAGATGATGTACAATTTCAACAAGTGCAGTATCCAAAGAAATGTCAGCCACATTACATCAAAGTAGCATAGAGATATGCCAACATAATCTCCACTGTGCATGTTACAATTGCAAACTTCAACTCACATGCATCACTCTCTGAAAAGTACATAGTAACTGGTGAGCGCCAACATAAAGAGCATTCGGGTGCATATCCATGAAGATATATTTAATGCTGTTTGTATTAATATTGGCACATTTAGTTTATAATGACTGCATTTTAGAACTTAAATGTCTTTTCATTCCAAATTCTGCTTTAATTAAGCGGCTGCAGGTAGGCTTAAGAAGAGTTATGTCCCTTGTTATTGTACGCAATACAGCATTGACTAGTGGCAATTATAAACCTCGGTATCATTCTTTTTGTATTAATTTCACTTTTCTCAAATAAGATGCTATCAGTTCTTCTTTGCTTTTGTAAGATTTTGGAATTATGTTTATAATATCAAATAACACTATTAACAGAAGATTAAGACATTGTTATGGTGTTTTATACATTTTAATTTTGAGATAAAATATTCTACTCAAGTAGATCATTGACAGATATTATTGTGCTTGATATTTCATTAACTTTTTTAAATATATAGCCAGAAGAAGGAGGTTGAATATTTAGACAGGATATAATAAAACATTTTTGGTCAGTCACTCCAACTTTTGTCTTGTAGCAATAAAGTTCCAAGCTATCATTTAAAGTGCCTGTGATTGGGCTTCTCTTTCTATGTCCATTTGGCACGTTTCTGGAAAGGCAGGCTGTACTGCTTCCTGTAGATTGCAGTTTTTACATGTAACTGTTAGAAATACACATAGTCCTTGTCATTTGCCTCTCTTCATCTGTGGATTATATTTCTTGCAATCTCCAACTCCTCTGTCATGCATTTTGTGCAATTTTTCTAATGTTATATTTACTTTTGGTATGTTCATAACTACATTTCCATTGATGTTGTCAACACCGGTTGCCTCATGTGACCCAACAATAAAGTTTACTTCATTTTTGTTCTCGTTTTAAGGACGAGGCTTGAATGGTGCTTGATTTGGGCCACAGGAAGATAGTGATTCTACATGTATATCATATCTTGGGCGCATTATTTGTGGAGATGCAGAGCAAGATTGCGACCTGAATCCAGGGTGGTCACTGTTGCATACTCGCACACCATAGACCCATGATTGATTGTGTTGTGTGAACTCTTGTGGATGCTTTGGTTTTTTCTTAGGTCTTCCTGCAACTATGCTTTCTTAGGTAGTGGCTAATGTAGGTTGTTGTAGCATTAGTGACGTCATGGTTACCAATTGTTCCTAGTTGTGATGGATTTTAGGATGTAACACCATAGTCAGGCTGGGGCTTGAAATTATTAGTGAGGACATACACACACACACACACACACACACACACACACACACACACACAACCTCCTTTTTTGTGCATAGAAGTCTGCATGTTTGGAGTTTTATTATTATTTGACTATATAAAGCAGTCAACTTATTTTATTTCATTGTAATCAATTATGTATGTAATCACCAATCACATTCCTTGTCCATGGAATGGTCTCACCAGGAGTTAATTGCCCTTGACTTTGCATTTCAGTTCATTGGCATAAAAGCATTAGTGCAGATTCAAATTAGGTTACTAGTACCAAAGAAAAAGTAATTATTTACAAACAAAATATATATTTATGTCTACTGTTGTCAAGTTATAGCATCAATGACTTATTTCTCTTAATCAGATGCTGGACAATGTTTGCACTATTTCCTCAAAATGTATGGAATTTTCTCACTTATCTCACTTGATTTACATGTAAACATGACCAAAGTATAGTTTGCAACGTGGAAAATGATCAGAATACATTATTTAATGTTTGAAATGAATAATAAAACAAATACTGCATGTGCATTTCACTCTTGAATGTCTATCTTTCATGTCAAATATATAGCTTTTCCCAGTGATGTTAGAATACAGTTTTGACGTCATGAAGCAAAATTTAAGTTACTTCAGAGGGGTATAGTAATTTAACTATGTTGTTGTCATTTTGGAAGTAAATACCAAGTATAATAAATCAATATGTTTGAAATTGACTGCCGGATATGACACGTGTTTAAACAAGTTGACAATACATCTTCAGAGGTTATTTAAGGCTCCGCTATACAGTTTCGTACTTTGCATAGGGTTAGAATTTTAAAGAAAAATAATTTTCTGGGATTTCTACACTTGTTATACTGGCAATATAATACAGACTTTGTATATCTTAGGTGTTGGGAGAAGAACATTCAATTCCCTTAATTTTGATTTAGGATTGATGGGTGTACTTTAGGTTCTAGAGTATACAGCTTGGGCTAACTTTAGATATGCTCGAATAAACAAATTGCTAGCTCCGCATGGTCATTTTCACTTCCTGGACTTCAGAGGTCAATTGTAGAAACATGATCCAATAACTGTTTTTAATTTTCAGATGTTTTGTAATTTGTTCATTGCTCTTTTAGAAGCTGCTATTGCCTATTTCAGCAAAATTTCTTTTCCCCAGTTTAATAGCTGCTAAAAATAGTGTAATTTTGATTAATTTTGGTTAATTTGTCAAGCACATAGGAGCATCCATTTTGTTATACCATATGCTTAGATGATTTACAATTTCAACAAGTGCAGTATCCAAAGAAATGTCAGCCATATTACATCAAAGTAGCATAGAGATATGCCAACATTATCTCCATTATGCATGTTATAAATGCAAAAAACGTCACCTCACATGAGTGACTCTCTGAAAGGTACATAGTAACTGGTGAGCGCCCCCGTATCCGTTAGAATCCGAACGTGTCCGAATTCTGAACAATGCGCTGTTTTCATCTTCCTTAGCTGGTGCTAGGACAAAATGTCCGCGGACAAAATGTCCCGGACAAAATGTCCCGGACAAAATGGCACGGACAAAATGGCACGGACAAAATGTCATGTGGAAAAAATGTCCGCGGACAAAATGTCACGGACATAATGGCACAGACAAAATGTCCGCGGACAAAATGGCACGGACAAAATGGCACGGACAAAATGTCATGTGGACAAAATGTCAGTGGACATAATGGCACGGACAAAATGGCACAGACAAAATAGCATGGACAAAATGTCATGTGGACAAAATGTCAGTGGATATTATGACACGGAGAAAAAAAATCCGGAAAAAGACATTCTTCCGTGAATAATCAAGCGGAAAAATGAATGAAAAAATTCACTAATCTATTTATTCAAATTTAGTCTAACTTTATTATAATAATTATGTCTAGCCTAATTAATAAATAATGAAGTCAAACAACATCTGGAAAGGAAATCCAAATCATCATCAGCTGCGAAGATGATCATGTCGTCTCTCCTTATACGGATGAAAGGTCTGTTGCTCTGCGTCAAAGAATATCTCATGATGTCATCTTGATCGTTTGGTCGCACCTTCTGACGATGTCGTCGTACATCTCGTGCCAGTGTTGTCTATTTTGGAAGTAGATGCGCTGCTGAAACTGGAACATTCATTAATTCATTCTGAACAATTGATCGTGTTGTTTCTTCAGTTGTTTCACCTCTTCTTTTCATGGCGGCTTGTGCTCTTTCGACCTCTACTTGACCATGAGTTACCGTGTGGTTGTGGGTTGCAACTTTATGGACAATTTCATCATCTTTTGTGTGCACTCGCGCTGAGCACATTCTTTTTTCACAGCGCCAAATGCTTTTTCCATCATTGTTCGCCGAATGCTTCGTAAAAAAGTAACCGTGAACGATATACTTACGATTTCCTTTCTGTGATGTAACGAATTCTAACATTGTGGTAATATTTTAAATATTAGTTTCAGGAAGTGTTTATATATAGTGTAACGATATTCATGGGGCAAACCCAAAATTTGAAATCCAGCTCATGCTCCAATTACAGCTTTAGCAATTAATTTATTAAGCCGACACAAATAGTCATCTGGTAAAGTTAATTTTAATTTGCATAGCTGTGTTTTTAATTTGAGGCCAATACGTACTCAACGGGTTGAAACCAAACTTGCTTTGGCACATAACACTGACCACGCCGCGAGTAGATAGGTAATTAAAATGATAGTAAATGACTGCGCTGAGATGAAAGTTTAATTTGAGGCCAATACGTACTCAACGGGCTGAAACCAAACTTGCTTTAGCACATAACACTGACCACGCCGCGACTAGATAGGTTTCACTAATACTGTTTTCAATGGTTAGTTCCCCTTGATTATTCACGGAAGAATGTTTTTTTCCGGATTTTTTTTCTCCTTGCCATTATATCCACTGACATTTTGTCCACATGACATTTTGTCCATGCTATTTTGTCTGTGCCATTTTGTCCGTGCCATTATGTCCACTGACATTTTGTCCACATGACATTTTGTCCATGCCATTTTGTCCGTGCCATTTTGTCCGCGGACATTTTGTCTGTGCCATTATGTCCGTGACATTTTGTCCGCGGACATTTTGTCCACATGACATTTTGTCCGTGCCATTTTGTCCGGGACATTTTGTCCGCGGACATTTTGTCCGGCCACCCCTTAGCTAACTTAAGTTCATACAATTACTTGCAAAAATAAACAAGATATTGCATATTCAAACACTAACGTTTAACCATAACGTTATGTTTTGCTGCTGGAATTAAATTCATGCATTATAGTGTTACAGAAAAACACTATTCATGTAATATAATCTAAAAATTACTCTGTTGTATTTCCATGATTTCTTAATGGCATCGCAGCACAATTACTTTATCCAGTTAAGTACCCAATAATGTAGTTCAGTCTATTTTAAAATATTTTTCTTCTCTCATTTTGGTGATGATAGAAGAGTTTTATATATATATATATATATATATATATATATATATATATATATATATATATATATATATATATATATATATATATATATATATATATATATGCAGGTTTGGTAGGGATTTAAAGGTAATTGTTTATACTTGAGAATATGAGCTCAGTGAGTAGTTGTCTGTGTTTATTTCGGTGGGTAATAAGGCCTTATTGGTGATTCAGAGGGGAAATCTATGTTCTGCTCATTTTAAACTGCCGAGAATGAAAAACACGTGAAAAGAATAAAATATTAATTCCCCATGTATATGTACCCTTGCATCTAAGAACACAGCAAATTCATTTTATTTTACGATTTTTAAAAATATTGATTGAGGTAGTGTCGCATCGTGGCCTATATGTTATCCAAATTCTTATGATCCATCTTCCTTTAGCCAGTATTAATTACTAATAATATTTGTTAACTAACACTGTAGTGATTGCATAAAAAATCTTCAAAGAGATAATTTGAGTTTAACTTTGTACAACTGATCTTAACATGGTTACATTACCTACATGAACAAATATCCATATATTTTAGAATGTTTTGGGATGCAAGGTTCACATTCAGTTCATCACATAGGTTGCCATGGTACCTATAGTGAATATGTAAGGCACATTTTTGGCTGTGCGCACTGAAAGTATACCAAAATGTTATTTTCATCACGCATATGACTATGTATGGAAACATATTTCAAACTAGTACTTTGACAAAGTGCGGTATTGTAGCATCTGCTAATATCTGATTCCATTAAATCGTTGAGCTTAATAACTAGTACCAAACACCCCTTAAAAATACACTATAAATTCTTAAATAGATCATTTAAAATATGTTTTGCACATTTGATCTTAACATGTACATTGTATATGTGGCACATATGCAAAGTTTAGATCTTGTTTAAAAATTCCGGGGATGAGAATTTCACATTTAGTGCAATATATAGGATTTGTTAGATACCTATATTTTAACTGTGCGGTCACGCTTGGCTGTATTCATTTGCAATATCTACAATTATTTCCTTCATGAATAAGATTATAAAATCTTACCGTCACAACATTGCCTTAAACTTTCCTGATTAGTTACTTAACGTGTAAATGACCAAATAGGCTTCTAGAAACATCATATACTTTAAGGATGAATTTATAACCTTAATACATGGCAATCGCTTCAAATTTCTTAGTTTCACTCTGTCAAGTTAAAAATTGTTTCCAAGCTTGCAACCTGAATGTTATTTTGAAATCACTATCTTTAACATATTTTAAATTCAATTGCCTACACTCATAATGTTTTCTAGAACTAAGTGAAACATATTATATATTTTCAGGTCTAGCCTGGTATCTGGAACAAAGTATTAGAGTTGGATCACCCTGTAAGCTCTCCAGTTGTCAGGTGGTGATAGCAAGTTTTCATAAGGACATGTTTAGTGACCTGACATGAGTTACCACGATTAGTTCATATCACCACACTGATATATAGCACCTTAAAGACATGTAATGGGTCTTCAAGACAGAGATTAGCACAATTGTTCAGTAAGGTAGATAGAACATAGAAACTGTATTTTTCTATCCCATTGTCGCCGTTTGCTTTTGTAGTTATATAGACATTGAAATGAAATGCAGTTTTGCTATTAAACATAGTGTTGGTCCCATCAGAAGTTTACATCACAGTGCAGTATTAGTTAAACAAATAACTACCTAAATATCTGACAATAAAAGTGGAACATAGCACCTGTCAATGTTTCTTTAGTGTGTACACCTATATGCACCTGGACAGACATATTGCGGTTTGCTGTATATATACAAAAAATGACTATGCGCTATGTTGATTCACTTGACCTGTGAATTATGGTATCAGTTATACAGATCCAAACTACCATTTGTTTCAAAAAGCATTTATTTGTCAACTTTGCTGTCTAATTTGTCAATTTGAGTTTTAAAGCTTGTATGAAAATCGAATTTTGCAGTATAATTTAGTTTATTATTTTAAACGTTGTTTTCAAATTTCAATTAAACATTAATTGATCAATAATGTTACATTTCAAACATATTTTCAGACAGGACATACATTGTATTATATTTAGATTTCATTGCAATGATAAACACTAATTACTAAGGAAGATATAGCAAATTTAGTTTTCGATTTTCAAGAACACTTGGACCAAAACGAGCAACCTGTGGAACACCAGGACTACATACTTTCTGACAGGTGTCACTTGTCTTTTATGCTAGGATATTCAAAAAGACTTGATGTATAAAGTTCAAATAGGTATGGCATGCAAATATTAAAGTTTGACTAAAACTGGGCATAACAATTGGGTTATAGAAATTGCATCACAATTAGTTTTTCCAGTTCAGTATCCAATAACGTAGTTCAGGTCTACATTTTAGAACATTTTTTCCTCTCTAATTTTGGTGGTGATAGAAGAGATACATGTATGCATTTTTGTCAGGATTTATTGGTAATTATTAATTCTTGAGAAGTCACAGTTTTGTCCTTTGGCCGTTTGCACTGACAGTATAATAATTTCTAATACTTTTGAAACTATACTATAAAGGTTCAAACAGATAATTTGAATTATTTTGCACATTTGATCATAACAAGTACATTGTATATCTCCCACATATGCAAATTTGTATTCCTGTTTACAAGTTTTAGGGATGGGAATTTCACATTTAGTTGATGACAATGGATTTGTTGTACCTATAGTTGATACGTGTGGTCACATTTGGCTGTATTCACTTGCAGTATTCAAATTAATTCATCCTTCATGAATAACATATGATTTGTATTGATTGTCACACAATGGAAAAGTCAGAACTGAGAAAGAAATGTAGAGAGCATATAGCAAAGGTAAGTGTGGAGCACGTCCATGCAAACAAAGGAATGTAACTCAAACATCTAAAATGTGAAATATGTGTACATTTAACAATATGTTATGCATTACCAGCTCCATTTCAAAGTAGCTTTGATAAGTAACAAGTAACACTAAGAAGAAATTAATCTACTCGTCATATTATTACTTCGATGAAAATCGGTTAGCCGACATTGTTTAGCTTTTCTACAACTATTACTCGACAATCTTAATTTTTTTATATGTCATACAATTGGTTATTAAGACAATATCAAGTATTTCTTTATCATTAAATCCCTTTGTCTAGCTTGACTTATAAGCTAAGATAGTATTTACAGCATGGGCAAGTAACTTAAATCCTGCTCAATTATAGTATTATTAGTACATAAGATACTAATAAAATATGTGCTAGTGCATGACCATACAAGAGAGGTACCCAATTTTTCATCATCTTTTTTTTTATCAACTTCTTTCAGACTTTAGACTTATTTTCTTGAAAATATCAGCTGAAATAATTTCAACTGTGAATTGCTTCTACATTGATAATAATAATAATAATAATAATAATAATAATAATAATAATAATAATAATAATAATAATAATAATAATAATAATAAATTAATAATAATAACACGAAACAGAAACAAATTTATATAAGCATTTCCTTTCACCATTGAGCTTGGATACTTTTCTCAATATCTGAGTACATTTACCTTTATGTACTGGAGGAAATAGGTTTATTCCAACTTTTCATAACGAAATAAATATAATCACACTATTTCCAGGTTGTGTTAAAATTAACACCAAATACCAGTTATCTGTCAATAATATTCATTTTCAATAATGTATTCCAGCACTAAAAAATAAAAGAAAACACTTTATGTCAGATGAAACAGTTTAAACGACGTTTCTGGAAATATTTCATTAAGTATTTACTTAGCAGATTGTTCACAAAGCGACATGACAAATTAAATTTCCATGCAAATATTCTCTCGAAACAAAATGATACAAAGAGTCCTAAGCTGAAGCATTAGCTTATTGCATAAGGGAAATCAAAACATATATTACTGAACTGTTTTTTGAGAGAAACCAACAAACTGACTAAATGAAAAAAGTACAGTACCTCATAATATTTCCATATCCTTACATTTCCGCTTTCTGATTTAGTCATCATTCCTTCCACCCTTTTATGCCCTAGGTCACTGATGCAAAAATATAAGCAGAACTATAATACATACAAAGATATGTACAACACACACACACACACACACACAACACACACACACACACACACACACACACACACACACACACACACACACACATACATACATACATACATACATACATACATACATACATACATACATACATACATACATACATACATACATACTTGTGTACCTATGGACATACCTTTTAAGACAATGAAACGCATTAATTAGTAATATGCGACTATAAAAATTTGTTTTATTAGGTTGCAAAATCTTTCCCATATTTATTTGGATTATACAGAATTATTGTCTGATAATGAGTGCAGTTCATTTTAATTCTGTCACAGTTGGCAGTTAATTATTAAACTTTAAATACAGATTTTCAACAAAAATGTAAATAAAATTTAATCACACTTAAATCTTTTGTTGTATGAAACGTAAAAGTTGTAGAGAAGTCTGCAGAGAAGTCTGCACTCAGTGTTTTCAATGCTCATAAACCTGTTTTGGACACACCCATAAAATACGTTACAAAACGGATACGGATACAGATGATTATTGCTTGAAATTCTTTACACTCTTGTTTACCAAAACCAAATTATGCGTGTCTTGATAAAACAGATCGATTTATCCTTTCTCTTCAGAGTCATCAAGAGTAGATGTAGTGCCATTTGATTACTATGAAATAATTGATTCTATTTGCTGTATTTATATTCCATGAATATTTTTTTTGGAGTAGAGGTTGTTTTTGTCAAATGCAATACGTACATTACTGGTGAAATAGGTTTTCCATCCAGCGTGAGTTTAGGATTATCATGATGTCTTCGTAGCTTACAGAAATAAATGCGTGCTTTTTTTTCATTTGGTCAATACTTCTCTGATGCACACCTTCTGTTCCTCTGTTCCTCGTACATATATCAGAGAAGGTGGAGAGCACTCATACCTTGTGTGCTCAATTTGAGACTTACGTCATATATAAAAGCGGGCAGATGATCTTTAAGACCCAGGTCGTGCTGCTCGTTCATTATCTTGTACCTCCATATTGTACGATAGGTCTTTTTAACACCGAGGAAATAGCTACAAAATGTTCTTTCGTGAAAAAAATATCGCAATTTTTTTTCTTCAAATCTAACCATATGGTCCTTGATACTACGGCATTATCGGGAGCCACATTGGAAAATACATATATTATTACGCTCAGAGCACAATACAAGTTTTCCATTGATCATTCGTTCCATTTTATAAACACTCATTATACCTTTCGAATTATTGGATGTGAAGTTGAAATGTATTTCGTAAGGGTCAGCGAATGTATCACTCTAGATTGTATGTTTGCTCTTGCAAATGCTAATACTAATCATTTTTGTTTCTCGATTGTTAGAGCTATTGATAAATCTTCATACACGAAGACACTAACCCATACAATGATGGATAAAGGATTTATGAATAGTGTGTGTAATGGTATGGACTGGCATTGGGATGTTGGATGGTATAATGTTGTAATGGATGCTATATTTTTGTAGTGTAAGGGATAATATAGTTGGTGAGATCCATCGTCTTCGTTTAAATTCTAATCGAGCACAGAAAATTTGGAGTGTGTGTTTATTTTACGTTTTGTGTCAGAGGGTGTTTTTCTTCGCGTGCGTTGTTCTGGCTACCCATCGTTGACGTGTCAACAACAAAATCAATAAGATAAAGGAATATTAAAATGCTAGAGATTCAGGAGTGTTAGACATATAGACTTTACCCTCAGTTTCTTTACAGAGGAAGAAAAGCCTAAAGCGAAGAGGAAGAAGAAGAAGAAGAAGAAGAAGAAGAAGAAGAAGAAGAAGAAGAAGAAGAAGAAGAAGAAGAAGAAGAAGAAGAAGAAGAAGAAGAAACAAGAAGAAAAAGATGAAGAACAAGAAAAACAAGAAGATGGAAGAAAACATGCACACTTCATTCTACGCTCTGACTGTGCAGTGACTCACATGGTTAGAATAAAGCAGCACCCATCACAACAGCAGTCCCCATTTACCATTCCACAAAATGAGGAATTTGAACACGAGCTGGAGAGACAGCGGTTAGCATGGAAAACCGTTTGCCCACACCAGCAATTTCCACAGTCACATCATCTGCTTGGATGAGTAAAAGTCTGCAGAGTTCCTCAAACATAGGATTATACTTCTGACGCCTGTCAGGTCCTCCCAGCGCTCTTTACATTCACAGTGGATTGGATGTTCGACTGGAGCAGACCAACCATATCTCTAGAAAAGAGATCAATTTGCCCAAAGAATTTTTGATAATATCTTAGTAGTGTGTGTGTGTGTGTGTGTGTGTGTGTGTGTGTGTATGTTTGCATACACGGCTTAGTGGTGTGTATGTGTGGAGTGTTGGATAGTATATGTATGTCTGAATAGTATGTTTGTGAGATTTCATCTTTTACACAATACCCCAATTTTTCTGAGAGTAGTATGGGTATTTAGACACTACACCATCTCTGTTTGAATTAGATGTATGGGCTCATGGATTATAGAAGTACATTAAACATTGTCTTTGTGCGATGTCATCTTCTTCATTGATATGCTAAGCTAAATCACAAGACGTTTGAGAGAGTGTGAATAAGGGGTGTTGAATGGTAAAATTGGTGTGAATGATAATATTTTGCAACGTAGGGGATATTATATTTTGTGAGATTTCATCTGATTCCCTTATATGTAAGCTAAAGATGACGCTTGTGATAGTTTGTATATGGAATGTTGGATGGTATGGAGATAACAAACAAACAAACAAATTCACCTTGTCGCTATAGGCCCTTCTTAATGAGATCCTCATGAATATTAATTATCGCGAAAATGAGGCTAAGATAGCCAGATTGATAAACAAATATGGCGTCCTACCGTACATCGAGTAACGATCTGAGTTGTTTCCTGATATTTATTTTGCATTCGTTGAGAATTTCAATACGGGTGTCTCCAGCAGTTCAGGGAATGAACAGATGACACAAGGATTTAAGTGTTACAGTGAGTGATATGTATGTTCGTTTACGTCCTATCTTAAGTGTCCTTTTTCTCGACAGAACACAAAATACAAGTTGACGATAGAGAAATGAAACTATTTAAAGTATGCAATTTGTTTCTTATTAGGTATGGTTTAAATGTATAGCTATGAGCAATCAATACAATGGTCAAAATATGTGGTCAGAATAAAACATTTATAAAACACGCAAAGTGACACAAACTGCCTTTTTAACCATCCACGCCCCCCTCCAGTAGGGACTTTGAAATTCAGATCTTGCATGAATGCTGTCTAAATTACAAATTGGCCATATCATACTTCTTCAAATAAACTTTCTAGGGCTGTGTGTTTTCATAAATTATGATTGCTTTTTTAATACAAAACGAGTATGCAGCAAAGAAAAAAAGACAAAACAAACTGATCAGATTTGTATCCTTCTTAAAAGACATTTCAAAAACAAAATTTGTAAAACCTCCATAAGAAATAAATAATGACATTTTGTTTGTAAGAACATTTTATTTGAAGAAGAAATAAAACCACCTTTTAAATTATTGTGATGTATGATATTGTTTTGTTTTCTTAAACAAATATTTTTCTTCTACAGAATGAATAACAATGTCAATTGCTGCAACTCCTGATCATAAAGTCTACAACCCCAACAGGACCACCCCCGCCCTCCCCTTATGGTTTGTTGGAGATCAAATGTCCAGACACTTTACTATATCTGAAGTACCCTGCCGTCTCTGAAGATGCCTCGAAACGGAAGACACATCACAACTACTACTACCAGGTTCAAATGCAGTTGGCAGTTATAAGTCTGGAATGCTGTGATTTTTGTGTGTGGTCGGAAAATGACTTTCATATTATTAAATTTTTTTGACAACGCCAAGCAATGTATTTAGTTACAAGAAAAATGGCTGCAAGTCATTTACCAATGTGGACTTTGTCGCACTGCTTTAAAAATAAACTTACATAAATTGTCAATTTTAAATTCAGCTTAGTTGGTTTTACTTAATTATAATTATACTGGCCGGAACAGTCACCCATAGATACATTATAGTATTGTGTAGTATTTTCACATGAACTATATATATATATATCGACACACACATTTTTATCAAAAGTATTTGCATGAAAATCAAGATGTCAATGAAATATGACACGATTTTACTAAAGGTGTTTTTTAAAAATTAGGACATTACTGAAATGTTAATAAAATATAACTAGATTTATACATCTAAAAGGTATCTGCATGACAAGATGCCAGTGAAATGTGGCATGATTTTAAGGTCTTAAAAAACCTATTAAACTGTCAATAAAATGAACCATATGTGGTACTTTCATAATGTCTCAATATCTTTGTTTTCATTCACAGGTTCTACATGATACTTCCATGTCACAAAATGTAATTTCTTTTGTTTAATTAGTTGTTGTCTGAACAAAGTCAATACATTTGCTAATGTCCACAACTGATTTATTGACCCAGAAATTGTCAAAGGTACCACAGACTGTTATAACTTGTATTATTTCACTCTCAATGTGTCTTTCTACATATATCCTCAGGCTTGCAATGTTTTAATTGTCCTCCACCTGCGAATCTGTGAACTGCCCATCACTACACAAAAGTGTGATGTTGCAATGGAAACACCAGTACCTTCGAAAACATTGTGTAAAAATAACCTTCATATGCCATAATTTGGTCCCTTGGTTCTAACAAATCTTTAAGCCTTGATAGCTTTGTTGTTATCTCCACATCACTCATGCATCCCGAGTATTAGGAAGACACAAATGTGATTGCACAAGGAACGGCTATCCCTACCAAACCTTTCCAGGTGTTGTTAGGTTTGTAGTTTGAGAAAGTCTTTGATGCAGGCACTAGAGATGAGGGTCTTTATGTAAAAAGTTGTGTCCAGTCAATAATAATTTTGGTTCCTGGGTAGAACAGTTGAAACTCAAAGAGTCATACTTGCTTGAACCTGCTCATGACTTGGCCACATATTTATACTTCCCAGATACAAATAATTTGTCCACATGATTATTTTCCCACGTACAGAAGACCTATCAATATTAAATCGAACAGACATATCTTCAATCGGAAATCCTCATCTCAGTCTACACAAAAACATGAAACGTGTATCCATTGGGTCCATTGCATTTTGCCGTCCCCTGATGTTAATGTCATTCCTGGTGCTGTAATATAAGCTCTTCATTCTAATGGCAGTATGTTTGATGTTATTTAAGAAGGTGATAAAAATCATTTCATCGTCATCTGTAA
Source organism: Unio pictorum (assembly GCA_030141615.1). Taxonomy (NCBI): domain Eukaryota; kingdom Metazoa; phylum Mollusca; class Bivalvia; order Unionida; family Unionidae; genus Unio; species Unio pictorum. The sequence continues at coordinate 3,076,954 of JARLTB010000224.1, forward strand.
ATCTGTTCAATCCAAGTTTATTCAAGTTTAATTTTTTTAATTAAAATCTTGCAGTTGTCTTTCCTTCTCTTCCAAATCTGTTTCTGCTTTCCTCAGTCTCTCCTCCAGATCTGTAATTTTTCTTTTGCATGCTATATGCAACTCATAAAATCTGAAGAAGATAAAATAATAGTGTAGCATTTCATCAACATTTGTACCTATAATGAAAACACACACCATAACTATCAATGTTACCAGCAAATCATTTGTTTTTAATTGGGGGGATGGTATCATCTGTCTGGTAACCCCCCCCCCCAAAAAAAAGAAAAGAACAATGTATTTTTGCATTTACTGCAAAAAACCTGTTACTCGTCGTCAGCAAGCCATAGGTTGTGATATTTGCGGCCTATGCCAACACAGAGCCTGTGGAATTACTGGTAAGTTTATTTTTTTATTTCTACATTATATTACGATTATTCCGTATTTGAACGGGCATAACAAAATAAATGAATTTTTTAAAATAATAATTGTATGTATCTAATATCTAGTGTCCCTTTATTGCATGATATTGTTCGTGTTTCAGTATATCAAACGTCTTTCAAAATAAATTTTATCACAAAACTTCGATGGAATGAACTGAATGGTCTGAAGAAAAAGTTTCTATATGCTGGTATAACAAGCTACAAGACGTAAAAATATATCTTTTCAGTTTGTGTGTGACCTGTGCAATTCAAAACCTGCGGTAAGATTTCATTACAAACAAAATATTTTAACAATAGAGACATTCAAATGTAACTGCTTCCCATTTGCATTCGATGTACTTAAGCTAAGGTTGAATTAAAATTGCTGACAAAGCGTGGCATACAAAATAAATAAAAAAATAAATAAATTCATCCAATGATTTTAAAAAAAGAAGAAAAAAATGTTTCTCGTAGTAAATATGTCGATGCTTTTCTTGGGCCACACGACATTCCATTCTAGTCGACTAGCTCCTTTTGATTTTAGATGCAATGTAATAACGTTCCTATGTGCACCTTTATAATGTTCTAATTTACAGGCAGATGGCCACAATGTCGAAATGGACTTAAGCGCAATAACAAATACATCTTCCAGATTTGAACTGATTACTGATATAGCACGGAGGCAGATGGAGAGCACAAGGAATTCAATATCGATTTATATCGATAAAGAGGATATTTCGACAAAGTGAATGCTATTTTTTATTTGAATCGTACGGGTGCTTGCATGTCTTTATGTGTAAACACCATATTCGATATAGTTGAACTTGATTTTCTAGTTATCTTATATGTTTCCAGCATTTTCTGACAGGTTCCGACATATTTATAATTACAGGCTGGATATATTTCAGCACTTTAAAGGCTTTTTAGCAAATGACCAGCACCACGTAGTTAACGAGTTTAGGGTCAACATTGATGCTGCATCAACATTTCAAGCCGATATATCTTCATTTGATGTTCAGAGTTTATATTTTTTATATTCACATGGGTAGTCCATTGTCCATTAATAAGCATGAGTATATATATATATATATATATATATATATATATATATATATATATATATATATATCCATTGGAGCTATATAAATGAAATACATTACTTTGGACTGTTTCTGTCAGCAGTTCAGTCGAGTAATTAGATAAGTTTTTAAAAAAATAATAATTGTATGTATCTAGTATATTGTGTCCGCTTCTGTCATGACATTGTTCGTGTTTCAGTATATCCAACGTCTTTCAAAAACAAATTGTCACAAAACTTCGATGGAATGAAATGAATGATCTGAAGACAATGTTTCTATTTACAGGTCTAACAAGCTACAAGATTGGTTTTATTAGACGTACATCGTAGCGATATGACTGAAAAATTGTTAAAGCCACATTCGAAAATCCATTCACACATACACTTGTTTATGGGAGCAAAGAAACGAGTGGTAATTGCAATCAATTGTGTCCGTGTTTAGCTGTTGTGCAGGCGACCACAAGTCTTTAAACATCCTGGTTTCGGGAAAGGAATAAATATAATTTAACGCCATTTCACCATTATCTGATATAAAACATAAATGCTTCAATGTATTTTTTTTAAAAAGAGAGAATCTTTGATAGTTACTGTTTAGAAGTATACATATATTTTTGCACATCATAATTTGACACTTCTACCCTGTCATGAGATGTAATCTTGATTAGGGATGTGTGTTGATTATAACATGCAAATACATGCTTAATATTTAGAAAATAAATGCCTGAAACTAGTTTTTTATCTCTGTATTGTATAATTAAAATTTGCATTACTCGCCCCTGATTCAGCTCGATGACTGAAAGTAAAGAATCACTCGAGCGTGAAAAAGAACAAGACGATGAAACACTATTTTGGGGATAACTAAGAGTAAAGTGTACATTTTCAAACTTGAAGCAAAACGCATACCGAATTCGATTGATTAACGATAACAAAGTACTGCAATGTTTGCTATTTGAAAAGAGGCAATTGTTACCATAATATTCTGTTCCAAAATAGTTTGAATTAGTAACAATGCCAATAAATCACAATATATATATATATATATTCAGCAAACTAATTCGTTCATGAAAACAATTAGTAAAGTTTAACTTTTTTAAATAAATAGGCTATTACGTGGAAGAAAAACAACAACACAAAGGATATGTGTTTAAACCGTCATATTAATGGGTGTCCGTTCCTGTGGCCTAGTGGTTAGGGCGTCAACCTATGATACTGGAGGTCGTTCATTCTATCCGCGGCCGAGTCATAACCAGACTTATAAAAATGGTAATAACAGCTGCCTCGTTGAAGCTCAGCATTAGTGTTAGGACTTGTCGGCCTGGTGTCAGAATAATGTCACTGGGTGGGGCATCATGCTACATGTCTGCGGCATGATGCCCCAATGCTAGAATCAATATAAACTGCCACACTGCACACTTTGAAACGACTAGGCCAAGGATCGAACAAAAGTCCTCTCGTTGCTGCGGTGGACGCTCTAAACACTAGGCCATCGGAGCGGTCTCCATCAGTTTATGTAACTGATAGGTTAATTTCTGATTAGTCTTATTACAGAAATAAAGGAATAAGGGGAAAATATTGTCTGATATAACGGCACGCTGAATGTAATTGAAATATGAAGAGAGAGAGAGAGAGAGAGAGAGAGAGAGAGAGAGAGAGAGAGAGGATTATGGGGTATGAAATCTTAACGGTAGGCCCCTAAAGTAAATTGAAGACAATGGTGTAATGTTGATGAATTTCTATAAATGTCGGATATTTCCATGGACGTGATGCGAAATGTCCATATACCAGGTGGGGCGAAATGTCATAGGTCGAAACGTCCATGGGGCGAAACGTCCATAATTCCTATGGTTGCGAGGTACAACGAAGCTGGTGCCTATCTTAGCCTCATTTTGGATGTGTTGACCCAGGGTCACATGAATACATAAATATATTCTAAGAATGGTCTATACATGCACACTATGTTAAATTCCCATTTTTGCTATTCAGACCCAAAAGCCCTAGATAAATTCCACTCTCGCTCCCCCATTTACTACTCACCTAAGGTCAAGATTACATAACTTCTTATCCTGACATTTTCATAAATTAAGCCTTTATGTATTGCATGTCCGTAAGTGTGTGCAGTTCATTCTTGCCTTCCTATAATCTTTTCATTTCATCCACTGAGAATCAAATTTTAATTTGGATTAATTTCTACACATTTTACTTCTTATGGTATTTTGCATATATATATATATATATATATATATATATATATATATATATATATATATATATATATATATATATATTCCTTTCCGTCTAGCAGTTTATGTTGCATTTACAAGTGAGTTCACCATTTCTTTGTGACGATTAACAAGTCCTAAATTTCAAATTAAATTTAACGAACACTGGATTTTTGAACGTCTTTTATCTAAACAATGAAAAAGATATACCCGATTATCCAAATATCACAAAAGCCGTAATGCACATTGTCGAAGTATAAGAAGCGTTCTAATACACGTTGCCAAGCAATAATAAGCGTTCTAATACACTTTGTCAAAATATAATAAGCGCTGTAATACACATTGTCAAAGTATGATAAGCGTTGTAATACAAGGCGTCAAAACATAATAAGCGTTCTAATACACGGTATCAAAATATAATAAACGCTGTAATACACGGCGTCAAAGTACCATTTTAAAGTATATAACGTCAATCTACTTTTCGTGCAATCTATTTCAATGAGATAGTTTGAGTGATATAAGAATCCGATTTAAAAAGACGCTCCCCAGTCTTGATTGATCTACCTATAACCGTTATCAAATATGACGATGCATTAGGAATTGTTACATAGCTATAAACTTTATGGCTTGCGATTTACCTCATGACTTTATACAGTGTTATACAGTAACAGACATCATGAATACTATTCAAATGTAAACTTTATGGAGTGCTATACAACTATAAACTTTGTGGATTACTATAGGTCTATAAAATGTATGGATTACTATACATCTATAAAATTTATAGATGCTATACAATCATAGACTTTATGGATGCTATACAATCATAGGCTTTATGTATTGATATACATGTACAATCATAGGCTTTATGTATTGATATACAAATATATACGTTATGCGTTACGAACTGCTATAAGAGCTATATATCTCATGAATGATATACGGCCATCATGTAAATATCTCTATCTGGAATTGTGATGGAATAAAAAGACATAATGAAGATTATAATAAGTTTTTGATTAAATGTTTTCGGCAGAGACACGTGCGCCTTTCTTTTAAATCAAACCGCGTTGAATAGAAACCAAGTTTGAACTGATAAGGGAATGATATACACATAAGTACATTCCTCTGAGTGAGAACAAAACATACTATGTATATATATATATATATATATATATATATATATATATATATATATATATATATATATAGTATGTTTTGTTCTCACTCAGACGAATGTGGAATATATATATATATATATATATATATATATATATATATATATATATATAGTAATGTGGGGCCCTATAGCGACAGTGGCAAATCCAGTCAACAAGGGGAATTTAACATGGTGGGTCTATACAGTCTCAAGGGAAATTTAACATAGTGGGTCTATATAGCGTCAAGGGGAATTTAACATGGGGAATATTATTTTTATTTGGGACTGTCTAGCGACACGGGAAATGGAGGCAAAGAATGCAGATATCTTTTCGAGGTATATGATTGGCCCTGAAAACAAACCAAACAATCTCTTATCAAAAAAGAAGGAAGGAAAATAAAATCACACAATCTCCTATCCACACAGAAGGAAATGAAAACAAAACAAGGATAATTAAGAACACCATACTTTCTATGGGAAATATGTTCATTGTTTTTATTCATTCATCAATTTAATTAAAAGGTAGTGTGATATTTATTGTCGACTGACTTCTTAACATATCTCAAATTTAAGGGATATCCTGTGTTTCGCAGCACACGCTACAAACAATGTTGTCAAGTTTTAACAAATCTCAGGGCGAAGGAGAAAAAAAGCACCAAAACGTGCTTTGTTCTATCGACAGTCTAAGATGTGTGTTTTCATTTAAAATCCAAAGTTAACCATAGGCAGGGTCATAAAGTACAATGTCACTCGCGTCAATATTTGTTACATTGATATAATTCTTCCGAACGTGTGTTTTGGTTCTGGTTTTTTTATTTCAAAGTTAGCCATAAGCAGGGTTATACAGTGCAAGATCACTCGCGTGATTCTTGAAATAGTATCGTATTTATTTCCTTTTTTAAAAATGGTAGATTTCATGCTTAAAAAAATTTACGTGACACACTGCAGTGCCAAAAATTAGGATAAAGATCCGATACCTGAACTGTACAAGCTTGTCAACTCAAGATTTTATTTTATTTTATTGATTTACTATTTGTAAGGGTGGAGTGTTTGACAAACAAATTACATGACAAACGGAAATTATGGTGACTACTGATTAAAATTTTAGAGAGGTTTCTTCAAACGGGAACATCTGCCATTAGGATTTCAATCAAACGTATTACGACGGAGAGAGAGAGAGAGAGAGAGAGAGAGAGAGAGAGAGAGAGAGAGAGAGAGAGACTATGTTATACCTACTTTTAAAAATAATCACAATACTTACGCTTGTTTTGTGGTATATTTTCCCTTAGGAAAATCCAAGGAAACACGCATCCCACTTAGAAAATCAAATCCATAGGAAAGGTCCACGATTTTACTTTTTTTTTTTAAACTAGTGAATCTGGGGTTTGTACGAATGAACGAAGCAGGTACAGTTAACCTCAAGGATAAAACCCCAAGTTGTCTGTTTATTGATGTGAATATTTACATCAAAAACAATATGACATGCAAAACACAAAGATATACGGCAAGCATGATTAGAATGAACAACGTCTCCCAACTGTAATAACAAAGAGATGTTTTTCTTCACATCTGCGTAACTTAGAGTTTCAGTCCTCTTCAAGACAAACTTGGTATCCTTTTGTGAGCGTAAAATTAAAATACTGAACAAACTTAAGCGCATTGCTATAGACTATAGTATAGATAATTTCAGCAGCAAACTAAACAACATAAATACCGTTACAACAATATAAAGCCCGAAATCGTCTATTAAAAAAGAAATGCGTTTTAAAATATAATTAAAGATTACCAATGCCTAAGCAATAAAACTTAATTTAAGAAAGGCAGACAATGTCATTTGTATATAGGCCTCTCACTTTGATATTGTATGCAGATGTAATGTGCCATTTATTAGCAGCTTGAAAAAAGATATACGCAAAGAGAAACTTCAATTCAAACTGACTTTTTCAGATTTGTTCCTTCTTTTTACTTTTTGGGAACACACCTTAACACTATTCAAGGGTGGAACAGGGAAAATACACATATCAAAACAAATCATACAATTCACACACGGGCAGAAGCCAAAACGCAAATCTACTAATCACACGATAGAAAGAAGTATGAGCAAGTGTCAAAAGCTAGAGTCATAAAACTTTTGTACGGTTTGTAACCTTCCACTTGCGATTATGTGAAATATCATACATTATTATCACAAACAGAATTGAAACATAGCAGGCTTGATAGTTGTTGTTTATATAGATCCACTAAACTTCACAACTTGCTTGCGCTGTCTCATACTTTGGTATCGGGAAGGATCCAGTAGTAGGGTGGGGAGTGAATCCGACAACTTTATAGAAGCGTCTATTTGGCAAACCAAGGCTTTCTCCAAAATCGAAAAAAAAAAGTTTCTTTTGGAGACGCAAAGTCGTTGTCGCCCTTACCCCCCCCCCCCTCCCCGCTGCTATGGGAGCAAAAATCTTTTTACGATTTCACAAACAGACTAATTTGTAAAACCTCGTAAATCAATTAGATTATTAGATTGGTCGGTGAGTTTAAAATTAATTCTCGTTAACGAATCATTATGACATCGCATATAGGCTGGATCAGTAGGATCCTCAATTATTAAAAATCCGGGTGGAGCTGTTGGTGCAAATTAGTATACTATATATCATTGCTGAGCTTGATTTGATGTTTCGAGATTTATTTGATAACTTCCTTCGTTAGCATCACATACTAAATTCACTGCAATCACCGAGGATATATTGACCTTTTGAGGAGCGATTTGTCGCACACCACCATCTGGATCATTATTATGTTTTTCCATGCGTCGTGAATCCTTTTGAAACCATCATCTATGGCATCATTGAGAGATTTTTTTCATCTCTGAGACATTATATCTTGGAAACTTAAACGTGGGAATATCCTCTGCGCGTATATTATATTTCTTCGCAAATTCTGTTCTCGTTTGGGGGTGACTATCACCTAATATAAGTTGAATAGTTCGCAAATTAAATTCTTCCATGTCGGCGATAATTTCGTTACATATCTCCATGTACTTAATGACATTCTTTCGGTTGGAAGGAATTGTACTAATTTCCGTTATAAGTTTATTTCTAATTCGCTCAAAATCGCTATACATTTTTGTGAACTGTCCGGTAATATCTGGTTCGTCTATTGTAAGATATCATGTATTGTGAGCTTCTGATACTGCTCTTAAAGGATTAAAAAGAGTATCTAATGGTAACACATATGTTAATTCAGGACGAGGGGGTAGTATAGGAGGAATACAAATTTGGTGTATTATAACCATGATAATCCTCCTTCGTTGAAATATTATCAGATTTTGAGGTTCGGGTAGTGGATTTTTTTCAGGCCACCCTAGTATTGTCCTTATAGAGCTCTGGTAGATATCTACGACATATTCGGGTGAGTTTATCTCAATCGCGGATGATAACGTCGGCTCGTGAACTGTTATAGCGATTTTCGTTCCTTTTTCAGTAATGGATTTTATTCTACGCTGTAATTCATTATTGATTTTTCGATTTGGTAGAACCCAGATGGTAGCGAAACAACGTTTCAGTCAGGAGAAGCATCGGGTTTATTCTTACTCTCAAACACCAGGGAATTATTCGGTTGCTGACCACCGAATGGTACTGATCTGATATTTGGCCAACTATGATACACTCGTAGTTTTGATAGTGCTATCTCCTTCAAAGGATTCGCAGAAAGGAAATTGACACTGAATTCAGGATTCGTTGAGGTTCTTGAGATAATGCTGGTTTTCACCGGGGTTGTGTTGCACGCAATTTGTTGAAATAGTTCTTGCGATGTTGCCATTGTTATTATACTCATCTTGTTTTTCTAATTTTTACATCGCGGAATCATAAACACGTACCATCGCTGAAAACTCACTATCGGATATTAATGTGGCATCAAGGGAGGACGATATCATCGAGGATAATTGGGAGTACGCGGTTGACACAACATGGAACTTAACTACGTAATCCTGCAGTTTGCGCTAGCTACATGATGATATTTTTTTTTTATTATTGAAATAATTCCAGCGATTGTTGTCGTCGCTGATACACAAATTGGAATAGCTATCGGGGCAATCATTGTCACCGAGGAGAGTATTATACCGGTTCTGGTGATTACACCTGATACCGAGTACACGGTAACATCAACTGCGGTAATTCTTCGTCGGTATTTTTTTATTTTTGTTTGGTATTCATCAGTGAGTGTTTTGAGTTTAGTTTGAAATTCTCTGACCTGATCATAGCAATACTGCTGTGATGTGATGACATTTTATTTATTATAATAGATTTGCTGGAATTAAATTCGCTCGCCAGCGTTGAAAATCCTATGGATTTTTAATTCAGTTGTTTACTTAAATCCGCTACGAATTCCACATACCATGTCACTGAAACCCTAGCCAAATTATTATCAGTGGATATTATTGTGAATCGTTCAGATGTTTCCTTGTCGATGATCGTTGATATCAGATTGTTGACCCCATATGAACTCGCTGATGAAATATTAAATTGAGTCGGCGACACTAGTGTTAATCGATAAATACCTTTCACGGCCGCGGTGATATTTAATATGTTAGTGGATGGTGTCCACGTAAATGATGGCGTACACATTATTTACGATATTTTTTGTTCGTGAGGGATTTTTATTTTTTCAAGTTTTTCTATCATCCTCAGTAGATCATCCTTGATGACATCGTTGGTTGTTTTATTATCCTCGCGAATAACTTCTATTCGCCGATTAATCGCTGTTATTTCATCGAGTTTCGTGATAATACCAGCGAGATCTGTTTTGATTTTTTCGGGTTTAGCATTTTTACCTAAACAATTATCGACGGCATCATCTGTCTTTTTAAAGTTTTTAAGTAACGTAGTAAATTGAGATACATGAGCGTCATAATCGGATCGCAACTTTGACAAATTATCCATGGAGGTTTTTATCTCCGTGAGTTTCAGTGTGGTCACCGGTGGATTTACAAAGAAATGTAATAGAGGTTTGTCAATATTGTCAATTATACTTCTTTGTAATTTAGAAAACTGATCGAATTTAGCTATATGGTCGTCTTATTCATTACGTAGTTTTTTAATGTTTCTAAATTGTTAATTCTATCCACAATAGTTGAAATGAGAACATCTGGTTTGAGTTTAACCTGATTGGAATGCGATAGCAATTTCCGTTACACCTCGTTGTTTAACTAAAATATCATCAAGAGAAACATTACCAGTTTTCAATTTACCCTGACGATCTTGAAATACAGCTATTTCGTTGGGATCAACACTTGCGAGGTATAACATTTCAGATACTTCATCTTCGATGATTTTTTTACATCACCGGTTGCATATATTTCCGCTATAGGTTTTTTAAGGCTTGATAAAGATCTCCCCCAAATATCAATCATATTATTTTATATAATTTCTCTCTAAAAAGCAATAACTCGTATATTCGTGTTCGGTTTTATGTGGTGGTTTTCCCGATGATGAAATAGCGTTGAGAACATTTAATAATACTACGCCGCATATTGGTGGGTCATTCATTTTCTGTGTTGGTAGCGTAGAATACCAGATAGGAGTTTTTAAGCGGTTTATATAACGCATAAACTCTTTAGGCGGTGCTAACCCATATGAATCGAAATAAACAATCACACGCGGATCAATCGCGTATGCAACCCAGTGAGTTCCAGGTCCGGTCCTGTTATCGAGATTAATGATACCGGTTTCAGCGTTGTTTAATTGATCTCTCATAACACATCTCAGTTTTTTATCGCTAGTTTTTTAGCAGCGTCGAGTAAATCAAAATTTGACATGGGAAATATTGTTAGTAAACTGTTCCTAGTCTCAGGCCGTTTCCGCTGTACCATGAATACGGAGTTCCTGGTAGTCTTAGACCCTTTCCTGATCGTTTCTTTTTTTTGTATCCCTGTCCGGTAGCTTTCTTTAGTGCCATCCCTGTTGGTGTACCAACGGCTCCTAGCGCGGCAGCTTTTGCTACCGCTGGGGCCGCTTCCGCAATCAACGCTGGTAACTCAGCGAAAAGGGGAATATACCACCTAATTTTATCATGTTTTTGTTTGCAGCCGCTGAGAGAGTGACCTGAACACCTTTATTAATCTTTGATGGCATCATTGAAGTGTTTTATATGACGAGTTGTCAATGACAGTTTATTTTGACCACCAAACATCTGATTGTGCTTCAGCGATATTGTGGTTCCACATTTTTTTAGCTGATTCCGATTGCAATTTTTAAATTTGAGCAGGAGTTAACGTAACACTAACATGAATATATGACATTTTATTTAATAACAGATTGATCTAATTGTTACATTACATATTTTCCACTGGTGCATCAACCTACTCTCATTCGTCCAGCAACGCCTTCGAGTAACATTGATTTATCACTGAGAATGACATCAACTGCTCTGTAATCACCAGGAGCAGGAGCGGTTACACGGGCTCGAAAGTGTATGTCAACGACGGATTGTCTGGTTAAGTCAAGATGTTCCAACGAAAAGTAGTAGATGGGATATAGTTATCTAAAATCCCAATGTGATATTTGCAGACCGGTATCCTCCTTATTATCGCATCCCATAAATGACAACAAACGATGATACGTGCGTGCTATTTGGTTTTGTTCGTAATTAGGTAAAATATTATCGGATGGTTCTTGTTGGCCGTTTATCCTCAATGAGACTTCATTAACATCCAATTGATCAAATCTCATATGGCGTCATGTTTGTGAACCCACTCGCGTTTTATCCTTTAACGCAACAAATATATGCCGCGGCGCAGAAATCCCTTGTTTTGATGCCATGTGTCATGTAAATACACCATTAACAGTACTATCCATAGTATCAGTTGTTGTTGTTAGCCATGATAGCAATGATTTGCCGCCTGTATCCATAAATGATAGTAATCTTTCCTCTGCGGTGATTAATGGAGTCATTAATGGCATCCACAGTGATAGTTTTGTTATATTTACTTTACTACGGTCATTATCCGGATGTGCAGAATCTACTGGAATCCTCTAGATTGTATCATTATCATCACATTTTCGCACTAAGACTACTGTATTATTCGCTCCATAGATAACTTTTCTGACATTTCTGCAGAATCCAAATATATGATGCAGTGGAATCGCCCATGAAAATAATATACGCTGTCCTTCCAACACTGATACGCGTGTTGCAGCTCCTAGGTTGTAATCAGGATCATTATTTATCAGGATCATTATTTATAATCATATTCTCGATATCAACATTAGCAGAACCAACCTTATTGTTTGGCTGTCTTATAATATATGGAGTCAGTCCAATCTCTTTTCCATCAATCATATATCTAGCGCTACTGAATAGCGCCATTATACTATTATTGACAAAGCCGACTTTGGCACCAAGTGCATATGGTGTATCTGCTACAACATTTGTTACAATTTCACCTTCTACTTCGATAAATAATTCAGCGGGTAGAAAGTATTTGCTGGTATCCTGGACTTGAAGTTCGATTCTTGATCGACTATTTGGTTGTACTGCATTATAGGAATAATACTGATAATTGAGCATAGAATCATTCTTGGGTACTGGGGCATCCATATCGAACGCTGTATCAGGAGCTGATTTAAACATATTATTATATATTTCTTGATCTAAATCGCGATCTCGCTCGCGATTTCAAAACACTTCCCGCTATCATATTTTCAGTAATATTATCCTGGCCGCTGCTCAGTGATGCTATTTTTTGATCCACTGCATTGTTTGTTATTTTGCTAATACTTGCAGGCATAATTTCCGTAGATGGTAGTTTCTCTAGTGATTTTATCACTGATGACGAAGTCATCGGTGTTTTCTTTCTTAGCCGAACTGACGCTAGTTTTTTTTTCTTTAGCCGCGGAAATGCTTTCCCGGCAAAGTCACCAACAGCGCTAATACCCTTATACGAATAACATCAATAGCTTTCATTGATAACTGCTTTGTGATTGGTGCTATTTTTGGAGCCATTCTTGCAAATAACCCTGCAGTGGTATTGCCGAGACCGTCTCCATAGTACGCTCTATAAACAGGAAATCGTGAATTTACTACATAAAAATTGTTGGTTTGTTGTGGTTGTAGTGTATGATCATCTTATTTAAATGACATTTATCTAATCGTAAATTGCTAGTAATTTCAGTGATTTAATCACTGTGGTAACCGTCCGCTAGCTCATCAATAAACTCTCGATATACACTAATATCCATGATACCGCCCTCAAATAGGAATACAAAATACGACCCCAAAAGTATTATTTCGGTTGATATGATTGCGTGTTATCCAGGGAGTTTTTTTGGAGAGTGTTCTGCGTACTTCAATACTTCTTCGACTAAATTAGGAAATTGTTTTTTGTTTTCGGTGATTATACTATGCAGACTATCGGGTTGTGGTAACCAGACGTCAGTTTGTTTTCGATATGATATAATTGCTTCGCTGACAATCAGCGATATCAACATTTTAGAATCAATCATATACCGTAATAACACTATTGGCATCCAGTGTTTTTCAGAGATAAGTCTACCAAACCAAACATCACAACACGGATGAGGTACTGTAGCCAATTCAAATGATACCACACGAGCGAATCCGGTTAAATCAAAATCGGGCAGTGGTCCATTAATCGCAACACGGGTCATCTCATGTGTGGGATGCCCAAATCCTTTGAAGTACTCAGAACACTCCCCATACCCAAGAAAACTTCCTGGATAACACACAATCATATCAACCGAAATAATACTTTTGGGGTCGTATTTTGTATTCCATAATCCACCATGGCCATATTTCACGTAGCTGGTACGATGGTATGTGTTTATGATTCCGAGATGTCAAAATTAGAAAAACAACACGAATAAAATAACAATGGCAACATCACAGTAACTACTTCAACGAATAGCGGAAAACACAACCCCGGTGAAAACCAGCATTATATCAATAACATCAATCAATCATGAATTCAGTGTGAATTTCCCTACTGCGATTCCAGTTAAGGAAATAGCACTAGCAAAATTACGAGTATACCACAGATGGCCTAATATTAGATCAGTACCATTCGGTGGTCAGCAACCGAATAATTCCCTGGTGTTTACGAGTAAGAATAAACAAGACGGAACTCCTGACTGGAACGTTGTTTCGCTACCATCTGGGTCCTACCAAATTGAACAAATTAATAATGAATCAAAAATCGCTATAACAGTTCACGAGCCGACGTTATCATCCGCGATTGAGATAAACTCACCGGGTATGTCGTAAAAAATATATAACAGCTCAATCAGAACAATACTAGGATGTTTAGAAACCCCACCATGGACATCCTTACAAATACCACCAGAACCACACAAATCAGACTATAATTCTGATAGGAAATCATATCACGATGCAATGATATCATACGATACAAATTTTGGAGTTTTGCATTTCTTTAGTGGGCGGATAGAAGAACCAAGCGTTGGGTGGTTTGAACCCATTCAGAGTAAAATTAATGAACACTTTATTAAAATAAATAATGAATTTGAAAAATATAGAAATATATTGCTGAAAAAATTTCCAAAGAATCCCCGCGAGAAGAGATCATCAAATACATAGAAATATGTAATCAAATTATCGCTCATATGGAAGTATTTAATTAATGGATTTTTCAAACAATCTTAAATGCTGTAAATTCTAAATCAAAAACAGAATTGCAAAAACATATAATATACGGGTAGAGCATATTTTAGCATTTAAACTCCCCAAGTATAATGTAGATCAATTAAAAAAATCAAAAAAAAACGATCTCCTCGATGAATACTTTCCACAAATACTCGCCGCATGGAAGAAAATGACACAACAAACAACTATCCTCAAACATAATAACGACCCAGACGGGAGTGGTAGGCATATCGCTCCTCAAAACGTCAATATATCCTCGGTGATTGCAGTGAATTTAGTAAATCATGTCATCGAAGGAAGTTACCAAATAAATCTCGAAAGATCAAATCAAGCCCAGCAGTGATATATTTTATATTCATCTGCACCAATAGCTCCACCCGGATTTTTAATCATTAGGATCCAACTAATCCAGTGTACATGCAATGTCATAATGATTCATTAACGAGAATTAATTTTAAACTCACTGACCAGTCCAATAATTTGATTGATTTACGAGGTGAGGATCCCGGATCTCGACGAAGAATATATCGTGAAATGGTCCAAAGAAATCTTTGAAGTTAGAAATAAACACGCAAAAGATTTCGGTAGAAGAATAATTGGTAAATTCACACATGGTGGAAAATACGACCACAAACGATATTCTTCGCGGTTGATTATAGATGATGCTGAAGTCGATTTTATAATCGCAGATGTAACATCTAGGGGTATATATGTAAATCGTAAAGACGCTTTCTTATCCGATGGAACCAAATTAGGTATAATTGTTACTTACACAGATGGAGAAAATTCTCAATATACGTACTTAAGGTCGTGTATGCTGGCTTATGCGTCTGTTAGTTTACTTCAGATTAAAAATAGATTTTCCTGACACCGCAGTTAGAGTAGCCACTGATTCATTTTATATAGACGTAAAACATAAAGAAGCAGTGGCTGAATTCACTAATTCAGAAGAGAGTTGAGGATTACGGAGAATTAAAAAGGAAATACTGCATGATTGTTCTAAATCAGCAGCTGTTACAATTGAAAACAATTACTTGAAATATAATCAGTTATCAGAATTATTTAATGCACCTTCGACATCCGATCCAATATTTAGATATCAAACCAGTTATTTTTAAACGGCTGTGGTGGGTCAGGGAAGACGACTGAATAAACTCATTCGCGTATTGATATCCAAATAACCGTTCAGCATGTGTCCGAATAATTCGTTCAACAATTGCCTAATCGCGACGTAGTGCAGTATGTCCTCGTCTGATGGTGACATTATGATGCTTCATTGTTGATAAAAATTCACTTCAGGATCAACGTGTAATAGATTTGGCCAATGAGAGGACCTATTCGATAAATCCTTTCAAACGCAGAAGCCACTTCAGTTGATGATTTTGTCTTTAGAGGTTCTGCTTGTTTGTATCTACTCGTAACATCAACTACGGTTAGCGCATACTTGTAAACACCATCATGCGGCAGAAATAATATATCAGCCTGATGAACCTCATTAGGTGCGCTGACATCAAAATGCGAGAAATTAATTTGTTTAGGTGGTGGTAGATAAATTTGCCATGTTGAATGTTTGGATAACCAATCCGCTGCAGTGGTATTTTTCACCTTCGCGGCGCTAGTGAGTTTACCGATTGCTGATTTACCCCTCCAGTGTCCTCTTGGAGAATAATAAATAGATTACATGATGTTATTAATTACCAGCACCCAACATCAATTTACTTTTCATCGCCGATTTTATCAACCTGACATCATGAGCATGACACGCCTTATCAATGGCATTTATTGGGTTTTCACCGGGTCGAGATTGGTTTTGATCATTAAGTCTGATATCGAGTCTGGTCCCGGGTCCACAATAAGTATATCATGGAAGGTGTTTTTCTCCTGGATATTTCGCCCATGGTGTTCCTAGGAGTTTTACTAAATATCACCTCTTCGTTTTTTTTTAAACATCTCCACATTTCATAGAAACAAAACTAAATGTTTTGGTACCACATTATACACACTTACCAGCATGTGCTGATCTGTTAGTTTTAGTTGTAATCGTCGTCAATTCGTTTGTGCTAGTACGCTTCTTACATTTCACACAATATAGTGCCATAGTTTATTTATAATAACATGAATGTAATTGATTTTTCGGCAACAAAACCACGAGAATCAGTTAAGCATCATGCAGCGCTACCAAATTATATTCGTATGATTATAATCGGACCATCTGGAAGTGGCAAGACACAACTGCTACTTAATTTGATTAAGAGATGGATGAAATGGGACAAGTTGTATTTAGTAGCCCCGAGTTTAGACGATCAGCGATGTTACGAGGTGTTAAAGGATTTTAACGAGAAAGCAAAATCGAAAATCGATGAGGATATTATTGTGATTATAACCGATATCGAGGAAGCACCTAGCATTGATGTTATTGATGCAAGTATTAACAATTTAGTCGTATATGATGATGTAATGTTAGACAATCAAAAGAATCCTGCTAGGATATTTTCCAGAGGTAGGCATAAAAATACCGATGTGATATATGTCACTCAGCGATACACTCAAATACTAAAGGTAATCAGAGATAACAGCAATATTCTTGCTGTATTCAACGGAGTTGACACACATACACAACGAAATGTTTGGCAAACTTGGTGCGGCGGTGATATGGATTATAATCTGATTAGAAATTTCTTTAGTCACGCTCAGTCAATCCCACATGGATTCGAAACGATAAATTTGCATGACCCGAGACCATGATATCGTGTCGGACTTGATCAAATATTCGGTTGAAATCGTAAAAAGATTGTTATCCCCATAGCAGCATGGGGGGGGGGACAACGACTTGCGTCTCCAAAAGAAACATTTTTTTTCAATTTTGGAGGAAGCCTTGGTTTGCCAAATAGACGCTTCCATAAAGCTGTCCGTAAATGGCCAACATATCTGCCTGGACCAACTCCTGAAGAATTAGCCAGAGCTGGATTTTTCTACTTGGGCGAAGGGGATAAAGTCAAGTGTTTTAGTTGTGGTGTGTCAATTTACGACGGGAACAGAAGGATTCTGCTTACCTGGAACATGCTCGATGGTCTCCGAATTGTCAATACCTACCTTTAGTGGGACCTTAGTGATTGAAAGTGACAATACCATGTCGTTTACCAAACGAGTTTGGTTTGGAGACAAACCTAGACCAGTATATAAACCTTCTCTAAAAATAATATTCAAAGATCTACAAGGACGTGTGGCAGGGACGTGCTTAAGAATAATCTGAGTTGGTGAATGCAGAACTCTTGTGTCGTGAAAATCACAAGAGGAAAGTGGCAAAAGTAAACCAATGTGTCAGATTTCTCTGGATCAAGAGTGTCTTTTTCCACTGTTTCCAAATTAGTCCGTTTACATCTGAAGATTTTTTGATCATTCTTGACCATTAACCTGAATGGCAGAGGTCCGAAATTACACACCATGTTAATCATTTTCGCTTTTGGAGAAGATTTGAAATAATTCTGTGCAGAATATACACTTATAGCCTTCGACATAAAGAAGTATACAATAGAACTACCATTCCACAACCTTTATCACTTGTGATAAAACAGATTCCGTGGAAGGATATCAATGAGAATATTCAAACGGTGGAGGATTACGAACACTTATTACGAGAGAACTGTGTCCCATCAATTGGGGTAGACGTGTAGTGTGTGTTTTAGTGACTTGCTTTCTGGGATTTCGTTCACTTTACGAACAATACCTTCAAAGACAGTATGGAGACTCCTTTAAATGTCCACGAGAGACTTATTCTCTTAAAAGCCTTACGCTTTCATCTGGATACCTCTCGACCTCTACAGGAAAAAAAGATTCTTGTACGTACGGAAGTGGTGTACGAGGATGTGTGTGTAGCTTGTCATTTACACCCTGATTGGACAGATCAAAATGACTGGAAAAGTTGGGGTTTAGAGGCTTGGAGAAAAGAAGCATTCCATTATGCTCAAGCGTTGTGTTCGTAAAATCCATCGTCGAATGAAAAAAGTCACTTTTAAACCTGTGTTAGTGACAGTGCCAGAAGAAGATGAATCTGTCACCGAAGCCAATCACTCTTTTCAAGACAGAACTGTCATGGAGATTACCACACAAAAACCATTCAGAGAGGACACCTATGTGACTGTACCCCATGTAGAGACTATAAGAACATTACACACTACCTCTAGGACACCTTCGTTACCCAAACGATGATGTACAGAGACATGTTTATATGCCACTTTGATCGTTACCATGTGTTTTTTATTCCTGTGCTTATCTATTTGGCTTTTAGGTGTTTTTGTCTTTCGTGTTGTTCCAATTTAAGCATGAATTGAAATAAACGAGTCTTGAAAAAGGTATAAAAACCTTTTGTCTTGTCTGTATTGTTTTTGTGTCAATAGTGTCATACCCTACACTACTATGGCTACCTCTGCTATTTCTACTCCTTCCTTCTCGACATTTAAAGTCATTGACGATCACTTAGATCATGCTAGATGCGAGGCCTTGTATCTTCGTCATCCTTTTAACATGTTAATTGCTGGACCTAGCGGTTCATGCAAAACCGAATTTGTCAAACGTTTGATCGAACATAAACATCATTTGACCGATCGTTCGCCTCAATGCATCGTGTGGTGTTACAAAGAGCGGCAATCGGCATACAGCCTCTTGCAAGAAAGTCAAGGTGATTCCATTGTGATTGTGGAAGGCATTTCTAGTGAAGACGATGGGATTGTGTTTGATCCCAGTCAAACTCATTTGGTCATTTTTGACGATATGTTAGGAGAAGACGAAGAAGAAACTAAACTGTGGTAAACGCGTAAAGGGCATCGTCGTAATGCCAGTGTCATTTACATTACAGTATATTTGTTTCAACAAAGAATAGCCCATCGTACCATTAGTCTCAATGTTCATTACGTGGTCTTGTTTAAAAGTCCTAGAGATAAATCGCAAGTGCAAGTCTTAGACAAACAGTTAAGAACACCTTGGCTGACTCATGCGTACGATGATGCAAACTCAATCCCCACACGCCTATTTACTCGTGGATTTCATACCACCACTCCCGATTTTGGGGGAATTTCGTACCAATTTGTTTCACGACTGGTGTCAAGACGGAAGACCTGTCGTGTGCACGTCCTCGTCGTCGACATAACAACAAAAAAAACTAAAACATCTATAAAAAAAATCAGTCACTTTAACATTGTTTCATACATCGTCAACATGACGTCACTTCAGTCTCATTTTCCCATCAAACTGATTCGTGCCTTGTACGGTATCAATCCAAAAAATCCACAAATACGTGCTCACGTCTTACAAGCCAGTCTCAAAGAAGTCTTACGATGGTTTACAGTGACAGCACGTCAATTACTGCAAGGCATCTTTCACATTCCACATCAAAGCAAACGCTTCTGTGACAAAAACAAAGTAGCCTTGACGCAACTGGCCGATCCTCGCATCGACACACAAACCAAAAAGCAAATCATTTTGAAACCTGGAGGTAGCGGTTCTCTTGGAGGTGTCGTCATTCGTTCACTTTTAAAATGGGATCCCAATGCTCCCAACGATTACCCCAAGAAAAGTAACAATGGTGTCAAGACCAAACACAGAAACGAAAAGTCCACAGAAAAGACCTGTCAAGCCCAAAAGAGGTACTTCGGCCAGGACGCAACCTTACATTCGAAAACCACGACATTCAGCACCAGTGACCGAATTTCCAGCAGCCTCAGGTTCTCCCACTTCTCCGTTGCTGGTGATGCCAGCCAAATCCAATTTGACACCAGTTCTTCCTAATTTGATGAAACATTGGAAATCTACATCTCCCAGAACGTCTCCTCCACCGGTGATACCCTCTTCCGCATTAGCGGCAGTAGTAGCTGCTCACAAAGTACATGCCCCCAAACTCAAAGTCCAAGAAAGATTTGGCATGTTATAGAGTTTACAGGATTTGTCCAAACAAGAACTGTCCCGATTTAGTCCGTTGCAAACCCCTTCACGATATAGGTTACCTGTCATGAAGTTGATACGACGGATAGATAATCAGTGGCGTCGCATTCCAGTATAAAAATGACTTGAAGACAACGACGTGAATCAGTATTGTATGTACTACTTCTGAACACCCAATGATGTTTCCTCAAAAACGTGCACACCACAACCATCGGCGTTCTGCTGTCCAAAAAGGAAAAGGAAAACGACAATCTCGTCATAATACAAAACGCTTAGCCAAACATAGACGTCATCCCCTGAAAATACACAGTCGTTTAAAGAAAAAGAGGAGTCTTCAACGTGGAGGTTACTTTGGCAATATTGGGAAACACATCGTTACATTTTTAACGAAACGCTAGTTGCAAAAAGAAGATAAAAGGGTGTGTGTACCAAGTCATTTGCTTCAATGGTATTATGGAAAGAACCAGGAAATATGTCACCCCGCAGAAAACATTCTTATTCACCCCACAAAGGAAGAAAAGGAAAGGACTACCTGCTCGTATAGCCAAACACGGAGACATGTTGTCCGTCCTGTCCAAAGTCTCTCCGACCATGCGAAATCAAATCATTAAAACTGCCTCCAAAGATGTCATCGATACCGTGTGCGAATGTTGTTTGAATGTCTTGAAAATAACGATACCTTTGTCTCCACACCAGAAAAAATGCTTAGCCAAACATCGACACGTTCTTCGTCAAATGGTCCAAAAGAAAATACCCGTCCGTCAAAAGAAAAAGATGATGGCCACTCCTCCTTCGACAGAAGTGAAAAAGAAAGAAAGGAAACCAGAAGGAGAAAAGTAAAGAAGACCAAAACTATCCCATTACCTCCAACACCACCAACACCACCACCAGTACCCTCAACGTTTACTCCTGTGGCACATCAGACACGTAACACCGTTTACAAACAACCACCATTTCGTCCTACCCTAAGCAGTATCATTGAAGAGTGGGTGACTTATTAACAAAACCACGGAGAAGGTGTCAGCCAGCATTTAAAACGATCCAGCCCACCTTACAGGTTACGGAGGCTTTCAGAAATTGTATCGTGCTGGTCAAACTCGCCTGCAAAAGCTCCGTTTACCTGAAGTACAACAATGGTTACAAGAAAAAGCTACGTACACTTTACACAAACACATTCGACGAAAATTTCACAGAAGTCGCACTCAAGTGGAAGGCATCGATCATCAATGGCAAGCCGATTTAGCCGATGTCTCTCATTTAGCCACCTACAATCGCGGCTACAAATATTTGTTTTGTGTTATCGACGTCTTTTCTAAATTTTCCTAGGTCGTACCATTGACATCCAAATCGAGCGGAGAGTTAGTACCAGCTTTGCAACTGGTGTTGAAACAAAGTGGTCGTCACCCTCTTCGATGGCAAACCGACAAAGGCACCGAATCTCTGCACCAAGCATTCCAACGAGAAATAAAGATACGTGACATTCATATTTTCACCACCGAAAATCCTGAAACCAAAGTCAGCATCGTGGAACGTTTTCAACGAACCTTGAAAGAACGCATGTGGAAATATTTTACACGTCAACACACTCTCAAGTCATCGACGCTGTACCGCACTTAGTCCAAGCCTACAATCAATCTTACCATAGAAGCATTGGACGTGCCCCACAAGATGTGACACCCGCCAACGAAGTGACTGTGTTTGAGCTTCTATTTGGTACGTCCCGGACAATGGCTGTCCCCAGAAAAGGTGGAGTGTTAACCGCTGAAGATTGGGTTTGCATTGGTAAAATCACAACGCGCTTTCGACAAAAGTTACTTACCGAACTGGACCATCGAATAGTTTCGTGTTACTGGACGAGTTCATGATCGTCATCCTACCGTCTATAAATTGGACTAAATGAACGGAGAAGTATTAAAATGAACGTTTTACTTGCCTGAGTTACAACGTGTCACCAAAAATGAAGACGACGTGTACGAGATTGAAAGCATTCTCGAACGAAGAACCCGTAAAGTAGGTAAACGTCTAGTCAAAGAAGTCAAAAGACATTGGAAAAGATATCCTCGCAGTTTTGATTCTTGGACTGACGCTTCGCATGTCTTCAACTATAAAAAGAAGTGACCATCAATACAGTCTCAGCTACCACAGTGACTACTCCGTCACCCAGTTCTTCTCTGCAAGATTTACAAAAGCATCTCTTGTGGGTGTGGTGAGGAGAACTTGTACCTACAACCCAAATCGTCTTTTTCTGTCAAATCTTTGTGGTGTATCGGTGCAGATATTGCTAATTTCAGTTTACAACAAGGAGACGAACAATTGTGGACCATTTGACTCAGTAGTTGCATCGGTTATCTTCTTCCCAATCCTTCCCTGAAATACTCTTACAACGGGAACAACAGTAACAATATTGGGAGCCTTGGCAGTTCCATGGAGGTGTTTCCTAACAACACGTTGTGTTGTTACACGGCTAAATTACCTCAAGCCATTCATTTGGATCAAGATGCCCTTTGGGAAGTGGCTTTAATGGAAATGATACACCGTACACAAATCAAAAACATCGTCGAAAATCAAAACACTTTTAAATTAGAAGTGTATGACCACCAATTGCAACAAACCTTAGACGAACGAGGCATCACTGGCAGTGACACAAAGAAAACACAGGACCCCAAGATTAAACGGTCCACCTATCTGTTAACCATTCCTGCAGGTTATTATTATAGTGGTCAACATTTACTGACTACACTTGCTACCAGGTTCAAGACTGTGTTTGGTAAAGCCATGGACAAAGCCAAAAAAGTGTTACCTTTGAGTGCCTACCATAAAGTTTCTCGTCGCCTAATGATCGAATTTTCAGAGGATACAATTATGGTCATTACCTTTTGTCCTGAATTGTATAATATTTTGGGTGGAGACTTCAAGTTGGTCAAGAAAAAAGGAATACAAGCCGAGACCAGTAACTTGGATTTTGCGAAATATTTTTCGATTCACTGTAGAAATGAACCAAGGACTCAACTTGATTTTTGTGTACTCCGATGTGGTGGATTACAACGTCGTGGGACACACCTCTGTGTCGTTACTGCGTGTCATTCCTTTCAATTGGATTCTGCTAACGATTCGCTAAGGAGGAAGGTGGAAATACCTATCATGTTCACCGCGAATTTGTACATCCTCATTATTTGCCTTTTAGTAAGTCGTATTTTGACAGTGTCAACATTACTATAAAAGGGGATCTAGGACAAAATATTCCATTTCCCAAAGGAATTAACAGTGAAACTACATTTTCAAAAACGATTATCTAACAAATGAAAAGTTATGTACCCTGTGTACCGAGGAGTCGCTCGACAACGAGGACATGGTTTAGGGGATATGTTTAAATACAATGGGTTGAATTTCATCCCGTCACCTCTTTAGTGGATTCAGCTCCCATCGAGTTTGAAATCAAGGGCAACCCGAAGATTACATCGATCTGAACAGCAGTTACTTGTATTTGAAGGTGAAAATGATCAAAACGGACAACTCCGTTCCGGGAGCCGATGCCCGAGTAGCTTCCGTCAACAGTTTTATGCATTCCTTGTTCAGCGATGTGGATTTGTGCACGAATAACAAACTGGTGAGCAGTAGCATGGATACTTACCCTTACCGAGCGTACCTCGAAAATCTCTTGACGTACGGAAAAGAAGCCAAAAACATTCATTTAGATGCTTGCGTGGTATGGAAACCTGACACATCCGGCGAGGATAACTCTAACGACACAGAATTGAAAGAAGATGACGATCCTCACAATGAGGATTTTAACGACCGTCGAAAGAAAATTATGCAAGGACGTATTTTAGAACTGTTCGATCGTTTGCATTTGGACATGTAGTTTCAAGATAAGTATTTGCTGAACGGGGTGGATATTCGCTTGAGACTGAATCTTAGCAGTACCGATTTCCATTTGATGGCTCGAAAACAAAACCATTATCCAAGAAGCCAGGTTATACGTGCGTCGTGTGGAAGTCTTACCTAAAGTGGGACATGATATTAGTCACACTTTGAGAAGAACGACAGCCAAGTATCCGCTACGACAAGTGGAAGTAAAAACTTTCACCATTGCCACTGGACACTGGATGATCGAAGATCATCTGTTCCAAGGACAGTTACCCAAACGTTTATTCATTGGTATCCTGCGCAATGCAGCCCTCAACGGTGCCCACAATGAAAATCCTTTCCAGCTTAAGCACTGCAAAGTATCCAAAATCGAAGCGAGTCGCGATGGCAAACCTTTGTGTACCCATCCCTTGAATAGTGTTTAGGTGTGTTCCCAAAAAATAAAAAGAAAGAACAAATCTGAAAAAGTCAGTTTGAATTGAGGTTTCTCTTTGCGTATACCTTTCTTCAAGCTGTTAATACATGGCAGATTACATCCGCATACAATATCAAAGTGAGAAGCATATATACAAATGGCATTGCCTGCCTTTCTTAAATTCGGTTTTATTGCTTAGCCATTGCTAATCTTTAATTATTATTTTTAACGCATTTCTTTTTTAATAGACGATTTCGGGCTTTCTATTCTTGTAACGGTATTTATGTTGTTTACTTTGTTGCTGAAATTATCTATACCACAGTCTATAGCAAAGCGCTTAAGTTTGTTCAGTATTTTAATTTCACGCTCACAAAAGGATACCAAGTTTGTCTTGAAAGAGGATTCAAACTCTAAGTTACGCAGACGTGAAGAAAAATATCTCTTTGTTACTATACTTAGATGAAGTTGTTCATTCTAATCATGCTTGCCGTATATCTTTGTGTTTTGCATGTCATATTGTTTTTGATGTAAATATTCACATCAATAAACAGACAACTTCGGTTTTTATCTTTGAGGTTCACTGAACTTGCTTCGTTAATTCGTACAAACCCCAGACTCACTTTAGAGAGTATTCATTATTTTGCCATTCTACCTTCTTACAAAACATTGCATCACTCATTATCAACAATTGCATTGGCTAAACTAATTTTCTTACCGCGTTCACTTCGAATTGACTTCAGTAGCTCTTCACCTAGTTTCGAGATAGGTCGTGTTTCACCGATAGATTATTTATATAAAAATGAAGAAGTAAATCTAAAGTAAGAGCAATCGTACCCTGGGCGACCCAACATAAATTATGTCAATTGTATAGTCAAATACATCACAGCGTATATGGATGAACTATTTTGTGAAAACGTTTTAGTAGTATTTGTCATCAGTTCACTCTGGTGATATTTTAAAATCGTGGACCTTTCCTATGGATTTGATTTTCTAAGTGGGATGTATGGTTTTCTTAATTATCCTTGTTTTGTTTTCATTTCCTTCCGTGTGGATAGGACATTGTGTGATTTTATTTTCCTTCCCTTCTGTTTTGATAGGAGATTGTGTGGTTTATTTTCAGGGCCACTCATATACCTCGAAAAGATATTTGCATTCTTTGCCTCCAATTCCCTTGTAGTTAGACAGTCCCAAATAAAAATAATATTCCCCATGCTAAATTCCCCTTGACGCTATATAGTCCCACTATGTTAAATTTCCCTTGTCGCGATACAGACCCACCATGTTAAATTCCCCTTGTCGCTAGATAGGCCCACCATGTTCAAATTTCCTTTGTCGCTATATAGACCCACCTGATGTCGCTATACAGACCCACCTGGCTGTCTGTCGCTATAAGGACCCAAGACCTTTTTGACTGGATTTCCCATTGTCGCTATAGGGAACCACATCACAGGCACATGATTCTGGGTAAATTCATGTATACACTCACCTTATTACACTAGGTACATAACTGTCGCCCGTCACAATCTGACCCCACGATAACTCCAATCTAATTTTCTGAATCTGTCTGTGCATTAAATCACTTATAATGTACATCAATGTAAATTAGACACTCCATTGCTTCGTATATTCCACATACTTTATACGAATTCGTTGCCTCACCTTCCGGTTTACTTTGTAGTGAATGCGATTTGATCGCGATTGCCTCAGCGATTGGTTCTTTCAATCGCTACATCTCGGCTTAACCCGGCAAATATGTAATCGGAATATCCACATTATTTTCTGTCAAGTCATTACGCTATTCCGTTCGTTACATGTGCTCAAGACTATGTGACATTTTCCAAGTCTATATGTAATGAAATGAAGATTCTGTTGTAAATATATCAGAGCAAGAAATAGTTTTTAAATATGTTAGAAAACTCGAAATTCTGTTCAAAAAAATGTCAGGACCTTATCCCTGACCCTGTTTTTAAACACAATCATTGTTATATGTTGTCATTCATTCCGAAGTAGACCGGAAGTAGAGGCAAGGAATTCGTGTAAAGTATGTGGAATACACGAAGCAATGGATAAACGTTTAGCAAACTCGGCACTTCAGAATCAGTACGATCACATCAATGGCAATGGATGAAATATGTGGAGTGTCTAATTTACAATGGTGTACATTATGAGTGATTGAATGCACAGACAGATTCAGAAAATTAGATCGTAGTCATCGATGGGTCAGATTGTGACGGGCGAGAGTTAGGTACCTTGTGTTATATGGTGAGTGTATACATGAATTTACCAGAATCATGTGCCTGTGCCTATGTGTATGTATGTATGTTTGTGTGTATATCTGTGTGGATGCGTATACATACATACATACATGCATACATACATACATACATACATACATACATACATACATACATACATACATACATACATACATACATACATACATACATACATACATACATACATACATGGAAGAATAACTGCTTAGAGGCAATTGTGTATGAGGGAGTTTTACACTCATATATTGCAGAATATAATATAATTGTAAACACCTGAAAAGTATAATGTCCTTGACTCACAAGGTAACTTGTCTATAACTGCAAAGAAAACTTCTTCTTGTTTGAGAGGAATGAAAAGAAATAATGGTAAGTATCTAGTGTATGTGTCTCTTTAGACTGCATATAATAACTCACAATAAATTACATGTAACAAGACCCTAATGTGAAAGATAAAAAAATATATCTAGGTCACCAATTCTATAAATATATGGTATATATAGGCGGAGCTTACAGTGAAGTGGACATTGCATTCAGAAATAAACAACAC
Source organism: Unio pictorum (assembly GCA_030141615.1). NCBI lineage: Eukaryota > Metazoa > Mollusca > Bivalvia > Unionida > Unionidae > Unio > Unio pictorum. The sequence continues at coordinate 3,104,564 of JARLTB010000224.1, forward strand.
TAGCTGTGATTGGTGCATTCTATACGAGTTGTACTTTCTCTTAGGCTCAAAAAAATGTTAAGCCTTTTGGCAACATGTGAGATTTAGTTATTTCATATCTACATTAATTTTTATTTTTGATGATTTCTTTAAATGTGAAACTGGGTCTGTTGTGACTAGATAACTTTAGCCCTATCTATTTTGGTACCGTGATGCTATCTTGTTTAGACATCAGCCAGCTGAATAGAATTCAGAGCAGCCACGTGACATTCAAGCAGCTTGTATGACTTGTTTCCATTCCATGCTAAAAGGAATCACATTTTGCATGATACCTGCACAATGTGGGTGGAGATTTCAGTGGTTATTACATCAGTTTCGTGACCAAAAGAGTGCTGGTTGGAATACTGGCATATTATCCGTGAGTGTTGACAGCAGTTGTCTGTCGAATGGCAATGCCATTTATTCTGCTTGCTTCATTTATTCTGCTTGCTTCAGTACAAAGTAAACTCCATGCATCGATGTGCTATAAATGACTAAAAGCAAAACAACCTGCATTATTTTAAAAAATCCATAAAATGTCAGTCAGGAACAATGTGTCGCTATGTCAGAAAATATATCACTAATTCTCAGATTCACTGATGTTAATCCTAGATGATATACCTGGTTCGGTTAGAGTCAAATGGACATTATAATTGCTTCGGACACATTATTTCTAACATCAATTTCATTTTATTAAGGAGGGCTGCTTATTAGATTAATTAACATGGCCTATAGACTGTATTACATACATTGCCACACAATGATGACCAACGTGCAGATTGAAAGCCAGCTACCAATAAGTCTAGATATCCGTTTCCTACAGTTATGCAATTGAGATTTTGGGTAAGATAAGATGGGGGCTATTCCAATGAGTCACATTCATGTTATGCACCATACTGCTCCTATTTTTCATAATAAATTAACGTCTAACAGACATTTTTATAACATGTGCACATGTTCTCTGAATTACATTTATCTGCAAATTAATACTTTATTGATTAAAGTACAGATGTTTGAAGTACCTTTTGTCATTAATTTAATCTCGACATAAGTGAAATTCTCTCACCACCTTCAATTTGTAAAATATGTTACACAAGCGACTTTCACAGACCTTTCTCGCAGCTCAGGAGACTTTCAGAAACTTTAATGTTTTGATTGCCATATATCTTGTTTTAAAATTGATATTAATCTTTATCTAACAGCTTTTATCTTGAAATTATACTCTGCACATTGCTAACCAGAACGTGAACTACTATAGAAAAACACTAAGTAAGCGTAGATAGCGTATTATTTTATTTCTTCAAGCATATAAATTAAAAAGGAAATAAACAAATAAATCGGAAGTGGGCCATATGGGCCGCGATTGGCGGGAAAAAAGTAGGGTAACCTTTTAATAAAATCTTCTATAAGGCACTCAGGAAGTCGTCTGCCATGTCAGTTTTACAAGTGGTCACAAAACCTTGCGTATGAACTGTTCTAAAGAAGATCTAATGAAACCCAGAATATGAAATTAATTTATCGTGAGCATAATGATATGCATCTAATGAATCATTAGCATTGTAAGTGGGTGATTAGAGTCGTCTTGTTGAAAATACACACAAAATAACCTAAATATTATTTTCTAACATGCCGGACATAATTGATAGCCTTTATAATGGGGAGAACACGATCTTTATATTACCGACAACTAACATGTGGAAATAATGATTCGATTGGAATGGGAAACAGTTTGAAGCATTTCTGGCACAACACTCTTTTAAAAACTGAGAAATATAATATATTTTTTTTAAAAAAGCTATTTTATAAAAAAGAGTAAACAGTTGATGAGATATAAATGGCAGAGACTGTCAAATGTCCGGGGGAAAACTTAGGATTTTAATTATTTAAACAATCGTCATTTGCTCAATGGGAAAACGATTAGCTCAATTTAGAAATTAAAATTGATTCTTATGAAACATACAGATAATCCCATAGGCTAGGTGGCCTATTTGGAGTTGTACTTTTACGAAACCACTAATACATATTTCGCCACATCACGTGATAAATAGGAAGTCGATCAGTCGGTATGTAATGAATTTCTCTTTTTACTTGAACATCCTTTATTTACAATTGTGAGTTAAAATCACAGAGATTTATCACAAGTATACATAACTACTGTTTATTTCATGGGATAACCTCAGTGCACATAAGACTGTTAAAACATCAGCTATTTAGATCTCCCTAACTCTAGTAAACTTGCGTGATATAGTTAATTCTTGTATAAAAAAAAGAGCACTGAAGATGTTCGTCGAAACAACTGATCTGGACCAGTCTATCAATTCCCGTGCATCCATTATTGACGCCTGACTGGACCAGTCTATCAATTCCCGTTTATCTATTACTGACGCCTGACTGGACCAGACTATCAATTCATGTGCATGTCTTAGTGACACCGGAATCATTTGAATGAGCCCACGAGTGAAACGTGTATTACATCTATATCCAATGAATCAAGTATAATAAGGAAGCCAAACGACCAACCTCAATCCAGACATAAATAAACAGATAAATAAATAAATAAATAATGTGTCACAGGGATCCCGATTGATATGTTTTCATTGATTGATTAGGATTTTTAACGTAGCTTTAATAATGTTTCAGTCATATCGCTACGATGTCTGCTGTGAGGCAGTTTATAGTGATGTCTAGCACTGAGGCATCATGCCGCAGACATGTAGCATGATGTCCCACCCAGTCACATTATCCTGACACCAGGCCGACCAGTCCTAACACTAACCTCTTAATGCTGAGCGTCAAGCGAGGCAGCTGTTAGTACCATTTTTGTAAGTCTTTGGCATGACTCGGCCGGGGATCGAACCGCAACCTCCCGCTTCCGCGGCGAACGCTCTAACCACTAGGCCACCGGAACGGTGCCGATTG